>JAXQQM020075021.1:0-121180 GCA_034641835.2 Pinus albicaulis
AATTCGTTCCAGTTCGTCCACAAGAAGACACTTTGCCAATAAATCAAAACAATGAATGTTTAATGACTATGGTACTGTAGGATAGGAGTTGTATCTGTTTTTAACTAGAGACTGCAGTTATATTCATCATAGTTCTTTCACAAGAAGACATTTTTCCAATAAATCTTAACAATGAATGATGAATAGCTATAGTGTCATAGGAATTAGTTGTAGTTTTTAGTCTTCACTATCATAGTTGCACTTGTCCTAATCACTCTTCCATAAGAAGAAATTCTTCCAAGACATCCTTAAGAAGTTCAAGATATGACTGTGATGTGACAACTTAGTTTCATTTTGCATTTAATTCATGTCCAGCTACTTCATTTCAAAGTTTGATGATGGCTTATGGTTTAACATTGTTCTAGTTTAGAAGCATCTTAAGCTCATGTTTAAATCAATTCATTGCATTCATATCTCATAGTCACACTGTCACCCTTTGCACAGTAGATCATTTTAGTTGATAGGATTCCTAAGACAGCCTTCATTATTTACAAATATCTTTTTGTGCTGAAAACTATCAGTGATCCATAACTTTAGGAACAGAAGATAACATCATTACAAGGTCTGAAATATCTCTGCAAATTCCTCACTATAAACAGAGCTTTTCCTCAACAGAACTACCCTAAAAAGAAACCAATAACTCTTGAAGAATAGACTCTGACCTTCAATTGAAATTGCAGAATAGAACTAGAAATTAGTCATGAATAGATGAGTTTAGAATAGAATGTTGCATCATGATTAGTGTCTGATTGTCTAGTTAGAAAATTTGCATATTTGAGTGATCATTTCTCAAAGTCTAGTTTGTGTCATTTGTTTAAAAAGTCATCATCAAGCTCTTGTTTCTATTCAGTCATAGTTTAGATGTTGTTTCAGTGTTTTTGATTACATTTGCCATTCCATACATTAGGCTCAACTGTGTTTTTGACTACCACTCTCTTTTCATTAGTTTTCTAGGCATTTTCATTGTAAACATAAAACTTCAAAAGACCAAAAAAATCATAAATCAACATAAAAGACCAAAACATCACAAAACACTACATACAACGCACTAGGAAACAAGCACCTAGGTACATATGGTACATTTCACTTCAGCAGTTTACAAATCCTGGTTGACAATTAAATGAACTCAGTTTAGGAGACTAGATTGAGGCACAACAGCTGGAAAGGCCAAGAAAAATCTAGATGAGGTCTTGGACACTCATGATGACATTGAAGAAGAGGAAGAACAGCTTCCTAGGAAGAGGCCAAGGACAATTGGTTTTAAGAAGGCTTTAGCCAAGGAGAGAGAGCAAGAAACAACATTGGCAGAGCAACTCACTCCTAGTGAGCTTCTTGCCATGGAGATCAGCTATGATAGGGAACCTTGGCTAGAGAGAGCCAATGTGCACCTAGAAGGTCAGCTGGAGAAGGCCAAGAGAGACATTGACCTTTAGAAGAAGACGACAATGCATTATGCCTTAAGAAACAAGATTGCAAGGGCCAAGCTCAAAAGAGCCCTTGAAAACATTCAAGCCCTATAAGAGGAAAAGGATAAAGAAAAAATTGAAATTATTTCTGATTCATCCCTACAAGCATCCCAAACATGATCAGCAAGACAAATCCCAATTTTGGCACATTTTTGCAAACTTTGAGTTTTTGATTGTTTGGCTAGCAGAAAAAGGGCCAAGCGTGCAACACCACTAGAGTTGCGCTCTTTTTTGGTGTACCCAATGGAGGAAAACTTTAAATTTTCCTGATCCTTAGGCCAAGGACATCACCCTCACAAATTTTCAAGTCATTTGGAGCAGAACTGGTCCTCCAAAAGTGCCAAAAACAAGCAAAAAATCACCTTTCTGCCCTATTTTCAGCACTGGCGCTGTGCCCTGAGAATTATTGGGAGAATGGATTTTTGAGCAGGAAAATGGGAACCAAATTGGAAAATAAAGGCATATTTGGAAACTATATAGGGCAGGCTTTCCAATGAGCTATCATGGAGCTCATTTGAACACCGGGAAGGCCTCCAAATCTCAGTTGCAAAAAGAGAAATTTTCCTAGTTTTGGAGTTGCACTCTTGCCTTGGTGCTACGCCCTTGAACCTTGGCGCTGCACCCTTGCCAGAAAGTAAAAAAAAAGACACTTGGAGTTATTGAAAAAGATATTTTGGGGGTTTTGAAGGAAAATCACTCTAGAGTTAGCTGAGGAGTTATGTTAGAATTTATTTTTGCATTTATTAAGTTAGGATATTTGTGCCTTGGACCTTGCATGTTCTCATAGGACAAAATGACATTTATGTGTAATTAATGGCTTCTAGAACCCTATCTATGGTTTTGATCCTCCTTTTCAAGTTAAATACTACTTGGAGACTTCATTATTTTTGTTGTTTTTTTTATGGAGATGAATACATAGACTTGGAGTTTTGGAAGAAATTGGCTTTTAGAGCTTTGCGACTATTTTGGATTGAATGCCATAGAGCAAGCACTTTCATAGGATTCCTAAAATTTGTTTAATGGTGATGTGTTTCTAATATTTATTTGTTTTCTTATGTTTTACATATTGTGCATCTTTTCTCTTGTAGTAGAACATAAAGTTTAGGTTAAGACATGTTGTTTAGAGGCACCTTAACTCTATCTGCTTTTTATTGTTTACATGTTTTCCTCTACTAGGTTTACTTGAAGAAATTAGGAGTTCCCTATTTCTCCATGTTCATCTAGTTTGTTTCCTTGAGATTAAATTAGTAGAGTATGCCTAAATAAGTTAATGGTTTTCCCTGTCCTTTGGTTTTTCTTGAAATGTTGTTCTCAAGACTTTCTTTGAAGTGTACTAATTAGGGTTTAGGCTAAAGAAGTTTATGGTTTTCCTTGTCCTTTAGTCTATCTTGAAATGGTTACTTTGAAGGCCTTTATAATTTTATTAAGGAATTTTTATAGCATCATTTTTCACCCTCTGGTGATTCACGATTGTCTTTATGGCTTTGGGCACCCATTCCCACAGAAATTAACAAAATTCACTAAAAAACAGTGTTAAAATTCCCATACGCGGATATGCCCAGACTTTTCCACGTGTATACGCGAGTCCACATGTACTTTTCCGCGTATGCCATTAAAATCATTAAAAAATATATAAAAATTCCCTATTTTCGGGCTGGGTTGATCACACTCTTTGATTCCTTTTGATGCGTGATAAGCTGTTTCAAGCAGAAATTTGAAACTACTTTGAGGGAGTATAAAAGCCCCTCATGTGCATGGCCTAAGGGAGAGAAATTTATAGACATTATACTCTGTTGGAATCCCAATTCAAGTCTGAATTCCCGTGCCTCCTGCACTTTCCCAGATTTATACAGGAAACCCTTGTTTCCTGGAGATGTTCATCCATTTATATGCCATCTCGAGTGCACAAGTCTTGAAAGAATCTTAGCGAGGCAAGGGCAGGACGGATCAGGATGACGGTCTGTTCGAAGATCGTGGAAGGATTCAGGTGATCTCTCCATTTTTACTACTGTACATGTTGTTCGTAATAATGAAGAACCATCTTGTTCCTGAACTTATGTGTTAATGTTTACTTATATGTGTGAAAAGATTATCATTTAAGCATTTATTATGGTTTATATAATGTTTCACATGGATTGCACTAACGTTTAGGAGAAGTATATGCTGTACAACTAGGTTTCTGTGCACATTCTTTCTTGTTTTCCAGGTTAAGGAGGAAGAAGGGTTGCTGGGGGTTTGGACCTCGCGGGATCTACATCGAACGTAGCACTACGGGTGAGTTCTACTATCGTTTTTATCTAGTTTCTTGCATTCAAGTACGGCTATGTGTGAGTCCTTCTGAATGGCATGCCCTGATCTGTGGAGGTTTTGACCCAACAAACCTCTAGGGTGATTTTCCTCGAAACAGAACTAGCGACTCCACTGGGGACCACATTCTTGTGATTCCCCTGTTGGGTGGTTTCAGCTATTTGATAGGTTTCCAACAGTTTTAACTTTTATTTCCAGTCCAGTTAACTCTTTCTCAGTCAGACTGAAGTCCTGGTTTCTTACCCAGGCTTGATCTTTTTTAATTTTCATTATTTACCTTTTCATACGTGGGTTTTTCTACACACAGACGCGTATACACGCAGTTTTTGTTAAAGGGAGTCGCGTATATGCATGTTTCCTTTAACACAGTCGCGTATGCACGCTTGTTTCAAAACTGGCAAGTCACGTATATCTAGGTCAATTTTGAAATTTTTGATTTCTTGGCTTTTTAGTCTTGTCTGCCTGTGGAGGCCTGTTCCTCCAGTGTCTTTGTATTCTCTGGGTTGTGTTGAAAGTGGTCTTTGGCTTTTTCTCTCGTTTTTTTGGTTGAAAACTAGCTTATCTGGCAAATCTTGTTTTTTGTGCTGGCATTTCTAGTTTGAGTACCAAGATCTCTTCCTGGGGATTCTTGGCTGTTCTGCTTCATCAGAACAGAGAGTTTTTGCTCATTTACTCTTTCCAATCTTTGTGTCTTGCTTTGTGCTTCGATCTTTTCCCATTGTTTGGTTGGTTTTCTTGAGTTCAGTTAACTAGCTCTTGTTGCAATTTTTGAAGAGTCTTTCTAGGTTCTTTGAAGTTTTTGTTTGCTGCAAGGTTGTACTATTCTTCTAGGCTGATTCATTGAGTTTCTTGTCTTCTTTTGCTCATATAAATCTTGCTACTAGCTAGCCCTATAAGGTTTAGAGCATTTTTGAAGTTTTTGCTTGAAATTCAGAGTTGTTTGGCTTGGGATTTGATAGTCTTCTTGGTCTCTTTGAGCTCTTCATTTTATAAAACTCAAAAGCTCCAAAAAAAAAAAAAAACATTTTGTTTTGTCATTTGCTTTTGTTTTGCGTTTTTGTTTTTGTTTTGTTATATCTGTTGAAGCTTTGTTGAGGTTTATTTCTTTTGGTTTTTGACTTGATTTTGGAAAGGAATTGTCATTGGTTTCTTCCTCTTGTTTCAAGCGTTTTGGTTTCTTTATATTAAGAGTTTCTGATTTTGGGAACTAGCTTTCTGGACAACCAAAAATTATAAAACTGAAGGATCTTTGGGAAATTTCTCTCTGCTTTAGTAGATTTTGCATCTTAGAATTTGCATGCTCTTAGTGATTTGCATCAGGTGCACTTAAGCATTTAGTCATTTTCATAGTTTTTGTGAGTGTGAAGTTTGTTATCTGAAAAGAAAAATAAAATTTTTACTCTCGTAGAACCTGTGTAGAAGTTGCTTTTCATCGAAAGACAATAACTGCATTTGCATGTAGTTTGGTTTTTACTAATTTCTTTTCTGCGTCAAAACACCACAAGTTTCATTTCCATATCCCTTTGACTTAACATAACAGCCAATTAAAATAAGCGATATAATTTAAAAGCAACTAGCAAGTTTTTTAAGTGTCATACACCAACTAGCTAGGTTGTAGGGCCTTGGATTAGGTGAGTGGAGAGTTAACTCTCCAAGGCTGCTCAAACAAAACATAGAAGTTGATTAATTGAGAGAAATCCAACACCGTTAGGTGGACCGGGAAAGCTCTCCTCCAGAGAGTCAAGCGCGAGGGGAAGTGAAGGCAGAGAGGAGAGATACCCCCTCTCTGATTTGCTGAATCTGACCTCAAGACCGTTCCGCCCGGCTTCTGACACGAATTGGTGCCCATAGTTGCCACTCTTAGGTTCCACATAGGTGACTGCGGGGGGGAATACCCGTGGTACCTGAGGCAGACGTCGTATCACTTTCAGCTGTACTTCTGGGGGGTGCCCTTGCGAAGCTTGGGTACTTGTGCCGGCAAAGGCTATTGTTAGGAGGTTGGCGTAATTGTTTCTGTTACCTTCGCTAGTAGGCCTGGGCTGTAATTATCCCAGACTAATTTCGGGAGGTCCTATCTTTCGCTTTCTTGTATTTTGGTGTCCGGTCCTAATCACCCGGAGCGGAAATACTTGAAGGCTGTTTGCTTGATTGTATCTCAGGGATTTCTTTTTGTAGTGAGTGCTCTTTGCTCCTAGCTTGCCTAGCTTTATACTTTTTTGAGTCTAATTAAAATTTGTTAAAGTGGCTGATCAAGCGCCTCATCGATCGAGGAGAATCCGGGGGTTATCTCCCGAGAGTTCAGAGCCTTCTTCAAGAAGGCGTAGGAGTAGTTTAGCAGGTGAATATCACCCTATGGCATCTGAGGCAGTGGAGAGAGATCCTCCACAAGGGTCTGAAGGTTTCGTAGCTGGTTCTGGTGTTGGTTCCAAGAGGAGCGTTCTGCTCACCTCACGAGTTTTGTTTCCGCAGGAAGAAGAAGTTCAAATAGAGGAAGTACCTAAACCCTCTATGTCACTTCCATCTCCTCTTCCTCCTGATTATCCGTTCGTTGTTGAATACATCGGACCTGAGTCAGAGAGACCAGAAGATCCTCCGTATTATTCATCCCTTTCGATGGCCACGACTGGGAACGCAGCTTCTGTTGTGAGTGTTGCAGGCATTCAGACTCCTACTTAGGCAGAGGTGAGCACCTAATACCTATATCTTGGATTGCTTCACAACCTTTCTTTGTGTTTGAAGGCTCTGGTTACCCCGGGCACCTTTAATCTGATCCATACCATTTTGAATGCCCACTAGTGGGATTCCTTCTTTTCTTTTCATTCTTGCAGTGGATCTACACCCATGTCTTCCATGGCTAGTGGATGAAGCCGTTTCGAGTTCCCCTTTGGGCTGGACACATTCTAGTTCCAATCCTTCTTTAGGGTCCTTTCCGTTTACTTCTGAGACCCGAGTTTCAACCCTTGATACGGAAATTGATGGAAACCACTTTCGGGGAATAAATTTTACGGCTGGTCACCAAGGGAATGCTTTTTTCCCTTCGTCGAGTGCTTATCAGACCTTTTCCCCTCTTTCTAATGCCTGGAACCCCTATCAGGGGATTTCCTCTTCATTTCATACTTTAGCGGGGGGAACTGGTCTGGGCTTTGGTAACTCTGCGTTGGGAGGAGGTTCTTCTCCTTTTTCTACGAGTTCTTTCTGGCAACCTGGTACCTCATCAAATCCAGGGTATTCTTTTCAAAATGTTGGGAATCCATCCCATCAAGGATGGAATCCTCAGGCTCCACCTCGTTTACCTTTTCTGGCAACGTTAAACTTGCCAGATCTGTCGAAATTGACTAATGATCTGATCCGTTACAGTCCAGGGTGGCCTCCGGTTCCCACCAAAATTCCTTCAGACATTCCAAAGTTTGAAGGCAAGAATGGAGAGGACCCAGCTGACCATATCACCACCTTCCATTTATGGTGTTCGTCTAACTCCCTGATCGACGATTCAATTAGGTTGAGATTGTTTCAATGCACCTTAACTGGAAACATTGCCAAGTGGTATATTGAGTTAACTGGGGGAAGTTTTGCTACTTTTTGAGATTTAGCTACGACATTTATAAATCATTTCCATTTGCCTGTCTGTTATGATGCCAGGGCTGAACTCCTAGCTAATTTTAAATAGGACGATGCAACCCACATTTCTGACCATATTCAGGAATGGCGGAGAAGGAAGAGGCTTATTAAAGCTCATATTCCAGGAGAATTCCTTTTGGAATGGTTTCTGAAATCTATATGGTCGGATATTTCGAAGGATGTATCCTTTAAAGGTATTTTAAGGATCGGGCCATTTTAGGCACAGCTGGAATTGATTTATTCTCGATGCGGGTCCTTCATAAATATTTGCCCAATGCTCCTCACTCCAAATTAGATTTATCCAAAACTAAGCCTGGTCCTCATGGTGACGGACTGATTGGATCGATCAATAGTGGTACAGCCAACCTGCTTACTCAATTGCAGCAGTTGTCTTTACAATCTTCTCCTTCTGGTCAGGCTGTGCCTGCTGAGTCATCGCCTTCCCCCTCTTTGTCCATAAATGTTGTCCAAACTTCCGATCCCAAAGGAAGTCAACAATCCGAAGGGAAGAAGAAGGGACGAAATAATAATTAAAATGGCAAGAATGGGAAGGGTAATGCAATAAAGCCAACGAGCATGTTGGTGAGGGTCAAAAGGATAAAAAGAAAGTGAAGTTTCCATGCAAGATGTGTGCTGGAGACCATCTCACACACCTTTGCCCTAAAATTCAAGATGCGCAGTGCCTGTTAGCTTAGCAGGGACCTTCTAGTTCCCAGGCTCTGTTAACAAACCCTTTTCCCCAAGGGAAACAACTAGTTTTTGGCGCGAATCAAAATCTTGGGGCTTCCTCTGGGGGCACCCAGGAAGGGGAAATTCCATCAAACATATTCATGATGAGTGCTCACGTGGATTTCGCTACTAGATCCCGTGATTATGGCAGAGAAGAGTCTTCGAAAGCTAAGGATGCTCCTGATGTTACTGAGCCGCTTCACATTACAAAGCCTACTGTTGAGCCTATGCCTCCGATGCCCGAAGCATCCACTAAGCGTTCGACGATTAATCCAAATGCTAGGGCTGCCCAGAACTACTCTATTGTGGAAGATCTGGCACAGATTATTTGTGCTATGTCGGCTTTAGGGGTGCTCCAGTCTTGTCTGGCTCAGCGCAGTGCCTTGCTCACTGCCATTGGGGCTATTGATACGAAAAATTCTCTTCTGATTACATTTGATATGACTAATTTTAAGAAGAGACTCCCCCATCATATGAATTTTCATATTAAATCATCGTACTGGAAGTGCAATATCTTTCGGACGGTTGTTGATGAGGGTGCTTCCACATGCGTGATGTCTCTCACATGTTGGAAGACATTTGGATCTCCCAAAGTTGTTCCATATACCACTCTTCTGACGGCGTTTGATGGTCATTCTCACAGACCGCATGGTATTGTCCCAACTTTTCCTATCTGTGTTGGGGGCAAAACTGTGAATATATGCAAGCTTGGACTACAACCTTCTGTTGGGGAGAAACTAGATTTATGAAATGGATGCCATTGCATCCTAATTATTTTGGATTATTTGTTTCCCTCATGAAGGGAGGATTGTTACAGTGGACCAACTGGTCTGTCCTCCTGTAGACCCGAATGCGTCTACTGACTCATCTGTTCGAAAGTTGGATAATACTAAGGTGCATGTTGAGAATTTAGGGGTTGGAATGTATTCTTCCTTGATGGGTAATTTCGATATTCCTCCTCCTACAGTTCATATTAATGAAATTTCATCCTCCAAGGCTCTTCTTCGAAGAGAGTTCTTCAGAACTCATTATTTTTCGGACCCTTGGACCTTACCTTCCCCTACCGCCACATTAGCGGAAGGTCAAGTGGGTGGAATGGAATTTCCTATGTCTGCAGCTGAGATTGCTTATCAGTCTATTGTTTCTGCGAGAATCCATCCCAACCCCAGCTCCTCTTTCCACGGAAGAGTTGGATGGTGATGTGGCTCGGCAGACATAGTTCTTCTTACGCCCGAGTTGCCTTGATACCATCTTTCCATCTAGAGGCCATCATGGAAGCTATGACTGGTATAGATAGACCGTGGGATGATTTGCATCATCGGTCTTACTTTTTACCTGATTTGAGCGAAGTTGAAACAAGTTTTCCAAGTCCTCAGTCTCCTGGTCCTGTTCGCTCAGTCCTGAACCCTTTAACACCAACACAGGTTTATGCTGAAGGGAACATGGCTGTGATTTCTCCTACTATCCCGGTGAACATTTCTAGGGATCCCAATATTATTGAGAATGCCTTCATCGGAGCTGAATGTTCCCGTGAAGAGATTCAGATTTATATCGATCTCTTTAAGGAGTATAGGGATGTATTCTCTTGGTCTTATGAGGAAATGCCTGGTATGGATCCATCTATTGTCCAGCATGAGATCAAGACTTACGAAAATGCTAAGCCGGTGAGGCAGAAAATTCGTCTGGTTAATCCTAGGAAGGCTACAGCTATCAAAGTTGAGGTGGAGAAGCTGCTTAAGGCAGGATTTATTTATCCGGTTCCTTTGACTGAATGGGTTTCAAATCCTGTTCCCATGGATAAAAAAAAAGGAACAATTCGAGTTTGCATTGATTTCAGAGACCTTAATAAAGCATGTCCGAAAGATAATTATCCCACACCATTTACAGATCAGATCATCGATGAGTGTGCCAGTAACAAAATTTTTTCCTTCATGGACGGTTTCTCTGGATATAATAAGATTACTATCCATCCTGAAGATCAGCATAAGACTTCCTTTATTTGTCCCTGGGGTACGTTTGCTTACAAGAAGATGCCTTTTGGTCTTAAAAATGCTGGGGCTACATTTCAGCGGGCCATGTCATATGCCTTCCATGACATCAAATAGATTATATAGGTGTATTTGGATGATTTAGCTGCTCATTCTCGAAAGAGGATGGATCATCCTGTTCACCTCCGTCAAATATTTGAACGATGTCGTTTCTACAAGATTAGGTTGAATCCGAACAAGTGCGTTTTCGTGGTTACATCTGGTCGATTATTGGGATTTATTGTGTCTAGGGAAGGGATAAGGGTAGATCCCTTCAAGGTTGAGGCAATACTTTGGTTTCCTCCCCCGTCCTCTATTCGTCAACTTCAAAGTCTACAAGGAAAGACTAATTTTCTTCGGAGATTTATTGTGAATTATGCTGAAGTTACCAAGGGATTTATGAGATTGTTGAAGAAGGGAGTTCCATTTCTTTGGGATGACTTCGCTGATGTCATTCGATGCTTTGAAAAAACGACCTCTGCTCCTTTATTGAGTCCACGATTATAGCGAGGGGATTTTTCCTTTTGTATACGTAGCAGCGAATCTACTATTGGTATGGTTGTTTGGTTGGGAGGATGATGCTCTTGCGGAAGTATGCTTATATCTATCTTAGTCAAGGCTTGATAGGACCTGAACTCAATTATCTTTCGATAGAAAAGCTAGCTTTAGCGATTGTTCATGCTTTGCCAGACTCCGGCATTACATTATTCTACGAAAAAATTATGTTTTATGTGACCAATCCCATTTGATTTTTCCTCGATGGCGAGTGATTGAGGGCAAGTATAATAGATGGATTGTGATTTTTCGAAATATGATCTTGATTTATGTCGCACTTTTTAGAAATCATTGGTTTCGCGGAATTGATCTCCGAGTTTGCCCCTGTGGGAATGAGATAGTCTATGATGAATCCTTCGGGATGAACATTTGTTTACGATCTCTCACGGGATCCTTGGTATGGAGATATAATTGTGTATCTCTAGACTGTGAAGTTTCCCTCCACTTTTTTGAAAGATGAGTGTCGTAAGTTGCGTCACTTGGCTAAGAATTATTTTATTATTGGTGATGCTTTATACCGTCGAGGGGTTGATTCAATCCTGAGACGTTGCTTAACTCTCGAAGAAGCTGAGGCTGTGCTGAATGATTGCCACAGTGGAGCTTGTGGTGGTCATTTATTTGGGCTTGCTATAGCCCAAAAGATCTTGCATGCTAGATACTTTTGGCCTTCGATTTTCAAAGATTGTGTTGAGTCGGTCAAACAGTGTCATCCATGTCAAGTGTATGCTCGAAATATGCGCGCTCATCCAACTCCGCTCTTCCCAGTTGTCACTGTCGGTCCTTTCACAAAGTGGGGTATAGATTATACTACTTGTAACCCACTTTTGGCTAAAGGTCACAAGTACATTATTGTAGCAGTAGACTATTTCACAAAGTGGGTCAAGGCTATGCCTACTTTTGGGAATTACGGTGAGACAACCACTCTTTTTCTCTTCAATCAAGTTATTGCTCATTTTGGTATTCCTAGAGAGATTTTCACTGATCATGGCAGTCATTTTCAGAATAGCATGATCGCTGAGTTGGCTCTAAAATTAGGTTTCCGGCAGGAGCATTCATCTCCGTATTATCCTCAAGCCAATGGGCAAGTGGAAGCCGTGAATAAATCCTTGAAGACAATTCTTCAAAGGACAATTGATAAACATAGATCCAACTGGCATATTATGCTATATCTTTCACTTTGGGCATACAGGACGTCAGTAAAAACTGCAACTGGATTTACTCCGTTTCAGTTAGTCCACGAGGTGGAATCCGTATTTCCTATTGAATGCGAGATTCCTTCTCTTAAACTAGCTGTTAAGCTTCTTCCTGACACTTCTAGTCTTGAATAACGTCTCCCTCATCTGAAACGTATCGATGAGCAGCGTCGGGATGCTGCCACGATGAATGAAGCGCATAAAAACCGAGTTAAAGTTCAGTACGATAAGGCGGTCAAGCCTAGGGTTTTTTCCGAAGGTGACCTTGTTTTGGTCTATGCCCAAGAAAAATATGCCTTGGGGGTAGGAAAGTTTAAGTCTATGTGCTATGGCCCCTTCATCGTTAAAAGAGTCCTTAAAAAAGGAGCATATACCTTGGTTGATTTTGAAGGGAACGAGTTGCCGGAGCCCAGAAATGGGCTCTATTTGAAGAAGTATTATGCCTAGGCTTCGGCCTGGCATTTTGCTTTTATATATAGTAGTTTTGATTTGCACATATCTGGTTGTTTTTCGATTTTTGATGGGATGGTGATGTTTTTGATCTGCTTTGGCAGGTTGTGTCGGATGTCATGAGTCATTTTGGTTTCACCGATGGCGCTAGTAGACACACCCGAAACTTAGCTTCCGCGGCTTGGGTGCTTCATTATCCATCCAGTCAACTGCTAGTATCAAGAGGGGTCTGCATTGGTCCTGCTTCCAATAATATAGAAAAATACACTGCAGTTGTTTATCTACTCTCGGAGGCAATATCTTTGGGTGTTGATTCGTTGGTAGTTTTCTTGGACTCTCAGCTAGTGGTGTCGCAGTTGAACAATACTTATCGGGTTCGAGATCCATTTATACTCCGGTTTTTCTTGAGGGTACGTTTGTTACAAAGATCATTTCAATTTTTAACTTTCATTCATATTCCTCGAACTGACAATTGGTTGGCAGACTCATTAGCTAAACAAGCAATTGATTGCCGCATTAATCATTCCATACAATAAAATTTAATCATCAAAAGCATCATACATTTTCATACATTTGTTACATCACATCAAACATCGATGTATATATATCATCAGAGTGTTCCAAACTATACAAAAATTTGGATCCATAAGTCATACAGAAACTTGGGCTTATGCCCAATCATGTTCAGTCTCAAAAAATATACAGTCATCTGATACATCATATCTATCTACTACTGAGGTCCCTGCCCAGAGGTTATGTTCCTATAGAACACGATCGCGGTGGCAACTCGGCAGAATAACCGTACCCAGTCACAGGGTACTCCTACCACTCGTCTCTGGATGGCTTTAGGCAGATCTTCCACTGCAGCCATAGGTACTTGGCGGGTTAACCCCTCCAAGTTCCTTTGTACAGCCTGGAGGGTTCTGTCTGAATCTACTGTATCCACTTCACCCCTGCGACGCTTATGTCTCAGGTAACCCTCAAGTCGCACTGGTCCAATATTTGTTTCATGATCATTTTAAAATTGTAAGTCATTTGAATCCAATCAAAATCATGTTTGTTTTTCACATTTTTTCATACATATTGAAAAAATCCAAAAAAATTATATAAGTCAAAAAATTGTAAACTTACCGACTGTACCCCATGCTACGCCTAGTGGAAGGACAAGATCTGGATCGCCACGAAAGTCCATCCCGGCATAGGGATAGTCGTCCACAGCGATGATTTGTTCTCTCCACCATTGGAAGAACTCATCATCCCAAGTGGTCCGGGGAACTTCACTTCCCCCCAATCTCTTCATCATGTCAGCCCAGCGGGCAATTCTTGGGTCTCTTGGGCTACTGATGGTAGAGATCACTCTGGGTCTTAGTACTGGAATCTTCTCAAAGAAGAATGTCATCAAAATTGTACCATATCCAAAATGTTTTGTTTTTTCTTGGCGGATAGAGGTCAATTGTTGCTTCATGTTCATCAGTAGGGCTGTGCACCAATCATATATATGAGTTAAGCATTCCACTGCTATGCTCATTTGCATCCTGGATGCCTGGTGTAGGGAAGAAGATCCCGCTACCCTACCAATGGTAAAAAGGAGGATTTTCATGTGCAAATACCTTAAATATTTGATTGCAATTTGAGTTCCAACTTTCTTGGAACCCTCTACGCAGTAAACGTGGACGTAATCTTCCACGGTGAGCCCTCCCAAAGGTTTACCGTGCAAGTCTACTGGCTCCCCCCTCCGGGAGAGTCCAGTGATAAAATATATGTCTTCCACTTCAATGCGTACAGGCATCTGATCTATCATAAAGCAGTCCTCTTCCGGTTCCCAATAGTTCACAAGCATTTCGAGCAACCAGAAATTGCTCTTCATATTTGGCATTTTGAAAAACTTGAGTAATCCACAATTCTGAAGAATATTCAGTGATACTTGGTCCTGCATGACTTCAACAATTCATTCATTAGCCACGCATTTTTTGATTTTGGGTCGCGCATACGCGACTTTCTTTGTGCACAGTCGCATGTATACGCGACTTGCTCATTACCAACCTGCGTATGCGCAAACCCGTGATTTTTAACAAGAGATTCTACTGTGAAAATTCCTAAATTTTAACTTATGAACGGAAAAAATGAATAGCAAGGATGGTTGATGAGCTTACCTGACAAATTCGCTGACGATTAACGGTCGGTTGCTCCTGTTTGGATGAAAGAGGCTTTTTCTCCGGAGCACTTTTTCCAAATCAGCAATGTAACAATGAACCAAATATGAGGTAATTTGTCTATTTATGCCCAAAAAGTTGAAAATTTTCGCAAAAATTTGTTATGCTTATTTTTTCAATCTATCTTAAGCTGCATAACCCAGATGCTTGGAAGTGCCCAGATTGGTATATTTTCAGGTACATTTTGACGAATTTGAGATTTTTCCTGGTTTTTGATCCATGACTGTTGACCCGTCATGGCAGGTATATGATCTTCACTGGCATATAGGTTAGGGAATCTACTTTCCGTTGCATTTTGCATACTAGCCTCCATTCTGATCACTTGCCATAGGGTCGATCCCATCAGGTCATGAGTATTACACCCATTTCACTCGCCGATTATTTAATCATGACTTGGTGGTAGAGCCTTCCTTTACATGGGCTTCCTAGTTAGTTCCTCACTATCACTTGTTGCCCATGTTGCGTTTTATGTAGGCTCGGGAGTCCTCTTTAGTCCCGCCATGACTTATGTGTTGAAGCTTCATTCTTCTTCTTCCTCACTATCATTTTTCTGGCTTTTACCCTAGAGGCTCCCTGGTGTTGTTGAGTTGTATTACTGCATTTCATATTGGCTACTTGTTTATCCTGGCCTTTAGCCGGCTTCATTTGGACTCAATGTTTAAGCCAAATTTTGACCTTGTCTATTTGTACAAGTTAACCATTGCATGCACTTGGCTATCGCGACTTAACACCCTTTTACCCATGGATGGAACATTCCTCTGAGTATCGCTTACCAGTTTCCGCCACCTTGCATTGAGCATAGGATCGTTCCAATCCCAGGAACTAGTGCATCTATTTCTTGATACTCGTTCTATCCATTGTACCATAGCATTCTTTTATTATTTTTCAGGCTTATTATATGAAAAAGACAAAAAAATTAAATATAACAAAAAGAGCGGGAACGGGATGTAACTTCATAATTTGATGGCAGTACAGTGTCAGTTTGTCGCCCTTGAACAAAGCATATACACTTATATATCTTTCCTCCATTTGGGATGGTTTTAGTTTTGACCTAGGTTCAGCCTTTACCTTGTTTCACTTGTCAGTCCTCCCCCGGTTGGTTATCTCTTCCAATCATATGGAGAGTTTGTTCTTCCTCCTGCATAACAAACTTATACATTGTCACTTTTTACTGCCATGGTCATCATGAGTCATGATTTTGTTCAAGGGAAGTCTAACCAGAGTCGGCCATTCTGCGGTGTCTCTTGACTCATTATTCGGTTGTCCTTCTCGGTCTTGTCAGTGTCTTGTTCTATCACATCAGATGTTTTGGTCCTTTGCTCGTGCTGGTTTGAGAAGGTCTCCATTGACTTCTTACTGGCGGGTTTGTCTCTTATCGACTACGACACATTTCTCTGAGAGCAAACCTAGAGCTGCACCCTGGCCCTATTTCCATCATTGATAGGTGACCTTGTGCTCAGCATTTGATCATCATTATGGGTCTTTGACTGAGTGGTTTCCCCTGTGTTCCACGTCAGCATACATTATCACACTTGGGATTCATGCAGTACCTTGATTTCCATTTGACCCTATCAGTGGATTTCTCGCCTCTGTGTTAGCTTTCATTATTGGTTGGTTCAGAGGGTTTCTTCCGTGCGCTAGCTTCATCTTGTGCATGTCGGAAACGTACTTCGGTTTTGGTTCCATCACTCTACTTCGTCCGATTCCTTCCAAATCTTGGCCTGCGGGTTACACTCGCGCTGGACTGATGTGGGATTCCTTAATGCCTTCCTTCCAGCAGATCTTTTCCCATCGACTCTGACTCATTGCTCTGGGAACAAGATCTAGAGTCTTTTTGTCAGTACCTTAGGGTTTGCAGTCATCAGTGGCAGACTCTTCGCTATCGACAGTGGGGATTCATCATTGCCTCCTGATTGGTAGATTCTTTCAAGTGTTCGACTTCAACTCATTTATTCGCACTTGTTAGATTGTATTGGGGCACCTTGACACTCATTTTCATTATTGGTGGGTTGTCTCGCGTTGGTTAACGGTATACATCATTGATCGGTAATCCAACGATTTCTCACATGGTCGACTTCAGCTCATTTATTCCCATTGTGTAGAATTGTGCCATAGTGATCGGTGAAGACCTCGGGTTGCATCAGCATTTCTCGGTTCACTTTTGACAGTCCATTCAGTTTCTGCCAGTGATGCCGTTCACCCTTATATGTTGCAGTGTCAGTACAGCAGCATCTTATATGTTGGCTCCCGAGTTGTGTGATTGTACCATGTGTTCCACTCCTTATGATTTGGTACTTGGAGATTCAGTTACTTATATGATCAGACATCCAGTTTCAGCATCATTGATCAGCTTTCTATATGTGATACTTGGACATTTATTCAGACTAGTACTTTCGGGCCATGCTCAGATGATTCATTGTGTACTTTCAGTTCAGCTATACTTGTATACATTTTGGATCTATTCTGTACTTTCCATATGATGTATTTTTTACTGAGCATGGGTATGCCCGCCTCAGCATGAGTTGACTCTCTGTTTTATTTCATTGGTTTTTGGCAGGCTGAAATCTGGTGAAGTCCTCTCTTGTCCTTGCGAAGTTCTTTCTATGTGCATAATACATTCCGGCCATCATGTACCCCTTCTGACCTCATATATTAGGGGGCATCTGTTATAGCATCATTTTTCACCCTCGGGTGATTCATGATTGTCTTTATGGCTTTGGGCACCCATTCCTACAGACTTGAACAAAATTCACTAAAAAAAAGTGTTAAAATTCCCATACGCGGGTATGCCCAGACTTTTCCGCGTGTATACGCGAGTCCACATGTACTTTTCCGCGTATGCCATTAAAATCATTAAAAAATATATAAAAATTCCCTATTTTCGGGCTAGGTTGATGGTTACTCTAGTAGTTCAACCACCCCAGCACGTGGCCAACTGTTTCCAACTGATTGAAACTACTTTGAGGGAGTATAAAAGCCCCTCATGTGCATGGCCTAAGAGAGAGAGAAATTTTATAGATATTATACTCTGTTGGAATCCCCAATTCAAGTCTGATTCCCCGTGCCTCCTGCACTTTCCCAGATTTATACAGGAAACCCTTGTTTCCTGGAGATGTTCATCCATTTATATGCCATCTCGAGTGCACAAGTCTTGAAAGTATCTTAGCGAGGCAAGGGCGGGACGGATCCAGACGACGGTCTGTTCGAAGATCGTGGAAGGATTCAGGTGATCTCTCCACTTTTACTACTGTACATGTTGTTCATAATAATGAAGAACCATCTTGTTCCTGAACTTATGTGTTAATGTTTACTTATATGTGTGAAAATATTATCATTTAAGCATTTATTATGGTTTATATAATGTTTCACATGGATTGCACTAACGTTTAGGAGAAGTATATGTTGTACAACTAGGTTTCCGTGCACGTTCTTTCTTGTTTTCCAGGTTGAAGGAGGAAGAAGGGTTGCTGGGGGTTTAGACCCCGCGGGATCTACATCGGACGTAGGACTACGGGTGAGTTCTACTATCATTGTTATCTAGTTTTTAGCATTCAAGTGTGGTTGTGTGTGAGTCCTTCTGAATAGCATGCACGATGTTTGTAGGTTTTGACCCAACAAACCTCTAGGGTGTTTTCCCAAAATTACTTTCAAACCATGGCAATGATTATATGGTGCCTGACACACGTTACTTGTATGATTTTCGCCTAGAATGGTACGTCCGCATTCATTTCACTGAACAGATATTTTCCTCGAGCCACAAAACAAATCGCTCATTTAATTGTGTATATCACATCTATGTGATATGATTTAATTGTTCTTATCTGTATTGTTACTATGTCGTATAATATATTTAGTTTTTTTGAATTATTGAGTTGCGGGTATTGATCCACGAGAGGACCATCATATTTTCGACAAGTGTAGAGTGGGATGTTATTAGGGTTTCACTGTATACGTCTTTATTAAACATCGATAATTTTTCCATTTCATTCTTCTCCGAGGTCTTTTTCCTTCCAGAGAATTTGGTTCTATTATGACTTCGAATGAGTATGAAGCCATATCCAGAAATTTCCCAGCATTCTTCCACTAGAATTTGAGGCATTTCTATACCACAGGTAACTCGGTTCCGTTTGCTTATCGCATTGATTTGCAATATGATTATTTGTTTATTTCTAGAATTGTAATTAGTTTTGCATTTGAATTTTTCTGAGAATGCATACCTAATTTTTTTTTTTATCACCATACTCATGTTAGCTTGATTTTTATTGTTCTCCAAATGTATTATATTTGATCTATAATGAACCCCGCATTAATGCTTATCGGGTTGCATAGCTAGATTTTAAATATATTTAACAGAGGTTTTTTTGTAGAACTACGCACCATCATTTGTATCCCTTCCAAGTATTGAAATTATATAGCTCAGAATTGAACTTATTTTTCTTTCTGTCTACTGTTATTTTTACCATTTCTTGGTCCATTCAATCTCGGAAAATCAAGTCCGGAGTGATATCTAACATAATTTGCCCAAGAGGTAATCTTATTACCCAAATTTTAGTTCTATAAACTTATTATTTACCTATTTCTTATGTTGTATTTTCTCTGTTATTAATTTAATTTATTCCTTCTCTTTGATTGGATGTACTCTCTATTCATATACTATTTTTCGTTAGAATTTGTATCTCCTCTTCAATTTGGTATTTTCATAATAAATCTGAGTCTAATTCTTCATTTACAGATTGGTCCAGTATTGTTCTTCAACTCGTCGAGTTCGAGGATCATGTCTTGCTTGATTTCGTTTAATAATTTTTTCTATGTGCTAGCCTACTCTGCTATCACTTGATACTTTGTATTTAGAACTTAGAAATACTGTCGTACACCATTGAGAGTTTTTATAATCGAAATGTTTAATATCTACATTATTTAAGACTCAATGTCGACCGGCCTTTCCATATGAGATTTTAAATAATTTTATATATTTTGTTGTTTTATTGTAGCCATTGGAATATAATTTTACTGATATATCTATATATTTCATACCAGGTTCTATACATTATTTGCTATATAGTATTAATTATATTCTTCTGCGAATATATAAACCTTGATTCTATTTAATTTATTTTGTAAATTTTACACCGGATAATCGTTTAATTTAACCTCATATAGATCCATAAATTGATCTGCTTTAAAGTTTATTATTTTATATATATATATATATATATATATATATATATATATTGTTTGGGTTACTTCATAATCTCAGGTTATTATAAAATTCTTTTTGTTTATTTTAAAATTCCTACATATTCAGAATTTGCATGTATTTCAATGTAATATATTGAGACTCTCTCTTATTTACTAATTGAAATCATTTGGACAGAAATAATTTATCCATATAATGTTAATGTTTTAACATAGGGTTTTAATAATCACATACTGATTGCATAAATAGTTCTCTATATATTCATAGAATTTATTTCAATTAGCATTTTTTGTAACACCCCAATTTATGTGTTTTAAATTCAAAGCTAGACATCTGAACTTTAATCCTAAGGGGAGTGGACCCCAAAGGATAAGTATTTTGTGAATGTAATTAAATATTTAATTTGAGGAAATGAATAAAATGATTGTGTACAGATGGACCAAAATGAGATGTTGAGATCACTTGCCATATTCATGAGGATGGATAAGGCAACAGATTCCCCACAATCTTTCAAAAATCCTTGAAAGAAATTATTTCTAATTTAGATTTTGAGTAAGAATCTAAATTTCCCCAATGATGAGGAAAGTAGTTGGGAAGAGGAAAAAGGCTGGAAAAGTTGAGGAAAAGCATAAAACAGCTTAAAAGAGTCCCTAAAATGGGAAGCCTAGGCAAACAGGAAGAAATGCATCCTGTTATTCTGGACGCAGAATTAGAAACATGCTTGGGGAAACCATAGCTTAGATAAGCTGCTCCTAAACAGATCAGGGGTTGATCTATGCTAGGAGGTGATCTCTACTCAGGGGTGAGTTCTGGGAGACAAAAAGGACTCTAAGGTTGGGAGGTTGGTCTACTGTGTGCATGGTATGTGTTTAAAAAATTATTGATATGTCTGTGTTATAGGGTATGAATTGGCTACATATAAAACAATTGACTATATAGCACCATTATAAATGCTACATTTAACAGAGTTAATCATAAGGCATTCACCTTCTTAACCCTGTATGGTTGTAGCAAACACAAATCTGTAGAGTTGAATTCAACAGAAATTCTAAACCAAAGGATGGTTTAAATCTGTGAATACATAGTCTCCACTGAAAATTTAATTTTAAAGTACTCCTGTACTATTAGTATGCATCCATAAGCATGAAATGGTACTACAAGCAGACTTCCTATAATATCTTTCAAATAATTGTTAAGTTAGATCTGGAGATCTGTAAGTATGCAAATTATTATAGGAAAGGCATCAAATTTAGTCTTAACCTACTTTTGATTGATAAAATAAATTCTATTATATACATACATTGGAGAAAGTAGAGTAAGATGTTCTATCTTGTGTCTTGAAATAGAAGTGTATGCACTATTACATGGAGTGCAATTGATTTGTGAGACAGAAACTATAATCTAAATAAATTTCATAAGTTCATTTAACAATTCTGGAATATAAGAAAAAAAAGAGACCAGTCAGTTGAAAGAACCCCTTTCGATACAATCTATAGAAAGGAAATGAAAAGTATTATAGTTTATTTGTATGGTAGTTAACCTGAGATTAGGGAAATTTTAACGAGAATTCCTGTTCTATATTCAACATTAGAAAAAAAAATCACTTTCAAGTCGGCTATTGTTAATAAAAAGAAGTCTGCTGAAGAATGTTACAATTTCATAAAATAGCTCCTACACGACCCATAGGATACCAACATATTCTATCGACAAATGAGTATGTATATATTACATCGATATTCAGGAAAATAGAACTGTGCGGAACTGACAATCATTGAATAAAATACAGTGGGCAGGAATTGACAGATATGTATAACTAATAAAAAACCATTAAAACTATCCTCTATCGAAAAACATATAGTCATATTTCAACATTAAACACCATCCAAATCTGAATAGAAAATAACAATCATGGTAGGGCGCAAAGCGTAACTGAGTAATAGGCGGAGTTATATGAGTTGACTATCGATTATTCATGGTACCAATTCTTATCAACAAACTGTATAAAAAATAAAACCCCGCAAAATCATGATAGTCAAGACATCTCAAATACTAAAGACGTTTTAATGGAGGATTCGTAGATACCTACTCCGCCACTCCTTACTGCATATTAAGAAATTTCACAATTATAAACATCGATCTTGTTCAGATACCCTAGTTCGGAAATGAAGCCACGTTTTAAGAATGTCCTTATACAAATTAGAGGTTCGTAGCCATAATAGAGAATAGAATGAAAAATAAAGACTTTCTACAATTACGCAGATCACAAGTGAGGTGAAAACTGGAACACGTAGCAAGAAACCCTGAGTAAGTGATTTCGGGAACTGAGTAGAACCTGTAAAAAGAGACAAGGAACAGAAATTTAAGTCGACCGAACGTGCCGAAAACGCAGGAGATTAGCTCAGAACAAATAGGCGTTCGAATGAAGGCCATAATACCTGTAATGAACATAATGATGCACATTAGGGGAATGATACAGGGTAATAATAACTCTCTTACACAGAACGAGTAAACAAAGTTCAAAAAAGGTGAGAATCATATACCTGAGTAATAAAATGGGATAAATTCCTGAAAAAAATGTAGTGGAACGATAAATCAATTCGCCTGTAAAGAGAATGCCATTAAAGTTTACCAAAGTTAGGGTAACGAATCAAACCTGGACAACGATTCTGGACTTTCTCCTTGCCAGAATACGAACCGTTCATGCATAACGATTCTGGACACCTGCACATCATCAGTTAAAAAAAATTAAAAATGAAACTAACCCCATTTGTTTTAACCAGATTCCCTAAAGGAAAGCAACGACGAACTGGTAAGAAAACTAGATAAGTTGTTTAACTAGATCTATTGCTCATTAGAAAAATGCCGACACTAAAATATTGACGTTGGAGGGAAAATAAGAACGATCATTTCACTACCTATCTCCAGAATTGGATTCGCTGTGAAATCAGGATGTAACTCAATGTGTCTTGCGCAAGTGTGGCCTTCTGCACGGCTGCCATTAGCAAATCTATAAGAAATTAAATAACATATACAGGAAGTAACCTTTACTGGGATTTCTCCACAAGGTGAAAATGATTCATGTGTTAACGCATGCTGACAATAGATTCAGAAATAAAACGCTTACCGTATGACTGCAGGAATAGACATACACCTCGGCTGTAACATTCTCGGCATGCTCCAAGGTGGGATACCGAAAGTAGAACGCGAAGCGACATGGTAATATGAAACAGGAGAATGAATAATCGGAGATAATAAACGAACAACAAACCCTAGAGTCAGACATTGAGAACCATCTAGTGTAAGGTGGATTATGGGTGAAAACGAGTCATGGAGACGCGGGAAACCTCAACCAGCAACAAGGACAAGAAGAATCCCGAGAGGGATCATATAGTAATGGTAGATAAGCAATATAGTACCCGCTTACGTAGCTAAACTGGTAAACCAGAGTTAAACGCCAAGCGAGTAGGTAAAACCTTGCGGACCTGAGAAATTATATAATCATAAGTGACCACAACATAACAAAAAAAAAACGTATATGGAAATAAATTTTATAGGTTACGTGTAATCCAGATGCTCAGGGAAATTGCGTTGAGTACCATGGTAGTTGTAACAAAAACCGAAACCAAGTTTCCCATCTATTTAATGAGAAAGGACTCTGTCCTGAATGATAGACGGCGTATCTCCGTGTGAAATAATCAGTGATCTATATTACCACATGAAGTCTGTGAGAGTTAACATTGAATAATAAAATCTATCTAAATTGTTAATCCTTTCGAAAGAAAGGGACACTTAATTAATACTTTACCCTATTCATGTTATATATACACATATATATATATATATAGAATATAAAGTTTACTAAATAAGTTACGTGAGAGGAGAATATAGAGTTATGGGTTGCATACAAGAGACAGGATAAGAGATATATAAGGTGATATAATGTTATATATATATTGGAAATGATTAAATAAAGAGAACCATGTAATGCGTAATACCAGACTAAGAAATATGTTGGCCATTATAGTGGTGGGTTTACCCAAAGGTTTAGCCATAGGGAAATTGAGAGAGTATAAAGGCCTCTCTTTAATGTTTTAACATATATAGTGTTAGTTTTGTTTAAAGTGCATGGGGTTTTGACCAATGAAAGAATAAGTAAATGAGAAAAAAAAAAAAAAATAAAAAAGAAAAAATTCTCTTTTAGCAGTGAAGAGGTGTAATATTTTAGCAGCTAAAATAGTTAATTACTTGTTAACTTTTTCAAAACTGTTATTGTCTCTGTCTATTTCTGTATTCAAAATTAAATATGGTATTTTCTGAGTTATACTTTGAAATACTCTAATGATACCAAGCAGAAGTATTAGCTACTAGATTTATAATAGAATGCTTTTCTGAGGCTAATAGAATTATTTGATAAATTGTTATTTCTTTCCAAAAGAATTTTTTTGTTTGTTTAGATAAATTTTCTGATTGCATTACTCAGCTATATTTTAAAATTTATGGAAATCTACTGTTTTATTTCTTGAATTATTTATCCAGAATTTAATACTTCCAATCCTTTTTATTTCATAGTTTCTGGTTTATAAAGTCTAGCTCTAACTATATCAGCAGAATTGAGATTTACTTATATATGGGAGTAAAATATATCTTCAGATTTAAACCATAGTTTAGAGATTTTGGTTGATATTCTCCCATATATTCTATTCCTACAACTATACAGAATATAGAATATTATTTCTTCTGATAATTTCTGTTAAATGTATGGAGTATAAATATCCACAGCATGCAACATATAATAATTTCAATTTCCATACAATATAAATTTACTAATCTCAATTTTATAACAGAAGACTTTAAATGATCTGTGTGTACCACTCATTTCTATGACCAATCCTCCCAGCCATAGAATTCTTCTATCTCCATAATTCACACCCGAGCTGAAATCCTCTCCATCAACAGATCAACCTCAATCTGTTTGGGAGAAGCTTATTTAAGATATGCTCTCCCCAAAGCCTGTTTCCAATTCTGCGTCCAAAATTTTAGGATTCTTTTATTCCTATTTTCCTAGGCTTCCCTTATTTAGGTACTTTAAAGTTGCTTTCTGCTTTTCTACCTTTTTACCTCTTCCCAACTACTTTCCTCATCATTTGGGGAAATTTAGATTTTTCCTCAAAAGTCTAAATTAGAAATAATTCCTTTCAAGGCTTTTTGAAAGGTTTTGGGGAAAGACTTAACCTTTTTCCATAACCGCATGGATCAGGCCCTTTTTTTTTATCTCAAATTCTCATCTAGTCATAGTGCACACCTAAATATTCCATTTATTTTCATTAATAAATTTTTAATTAAATCCACACAATAATTCTCCATTGGGATCCACTCCCTTTTGGATTTATGCTTAGCTTGAAAAGCATAGAAACTAGGGGTGGTACAAAAACGATGAACAAACAAAAACAGTGATAATAAAACAAGTCAAGAGGAGGCGGAGAAAATATAAATGGAGGACAGTGAAGTTAGTAATGATGATGATGGTGCTGAAGGTCAAGAAAGCAGTGATACCCTTGACAATGATGGGCAAGAAAGCAGCCTTGAGGCATAGAGCATGGAAGAGGATAGGGAGGCAGAAAGCAAAGTCATGATGAAGACAATAACTACATGGAAGAAGATGATGAACATAAAGAAGCAACTAGTGATGAAAGGGAAATTGATGAGGCAGAGGAAGAATTTCAAGAGGAATACAATGACATAAAAGGTAACTCTTATAGTGCAGCAAGTGAAATACAACATAGCCAAGAAGATAGCCATGACATTAGTCAACCTCCTAATGATAATCTAGATGATAAAAGTGCAGATAATGAATCAAAAATGAATCCTAATGATGAAAAAAATGAAAGTGGGTAAAATGCATAAGCTGATAGCCCATTCGAAGAACAAAAGAACAATATAGAAGGAAGTAAGGAAGTTAGTGATGATGATGGTGTTAAAGGCCAAAATGACAATGATCAAACTAAGCATGGGATGATTGATAAAGAGTATGGTATAAAAAAAGAAGTTTATGACAACCCCAAGGGTCACAGACCTGATGAAAAACCTACCAAAACTACCATCACACCTCTTTCATGCATATACCAAAGAGGGGCAAGGAAAGAGTTTGCTACCTCCAAAAGGCAAGGGACCTTGCCATCTGCATCAAATACAAGGCTTCAGAGGGAAATTATACACTTAGAGGCCAAGCTGATGAAGGAAAATGAAGGATTGGGCCTGCAAAGAAGGATGAAAAAGTACTATGACAAGAAACACAAGCTTGTTTGTGCCAAACTGAAGGTAGCCCCCCATGAGGCCCAAACCCTAAAAGAGGAAATGTAGAATCATAGCCTTGGAATTTTTGTTTAGGCTTCTCAAAAGGTGTCTAAGACCTCTTGAGGGACCACTCCACCAATTTTGAACAAATTTGAACAAGATTTTGTCTTTTTGAAATTTTCAGGCCTTTGTGCGCAACACCCTTGGCACTGTGCACAAATCTCATGCATCCTGAGTTTTCAAACTTCACATTTTCGGATTCCTCTCATCATCATTAGTCTTCTCACAAAATTGGAGATCATTTGGAGCAGTTTTGACCCCCCAAAAGGTCAAAAAACACCTAAATTTGACCATTCTGCCTCATTTTCAGGCAAGGTGTTGCGCATAGAGCAGTGTTGGGAAAATGAATTTTTGGACAGGAAAATGGAACTCACTAAAAAAACCAAAGGTAGATCTGGAAATCAAAGTTGAAAAATTTCCAATGAGCCATCACGGAGAAAAATCCGACATCGGGAAGTGGTCCAAAACTTGGCTACAACAGAGCCTATTGTTTGCTGGAAGAGGTGCTGTGCACATAGCAATGTTGGGAGAATGGATTTTTGGACAGGAAAATGAGAATCATTTAGGTAATCTCAAGCATTTATGGAAATTATACTCATCGAGCTTTCCAACGAGCCATCATGGAGCCAAATCCGTCATCGGGAAGGGGGCCAAAAATTAGTCACAAAAGACCCTATTTTATGTTGAAGAGGCACTGCACACAGAGACCTCTAAGTGTGTTTTTGACCAAAAGTCAACAAAACACACTCATTTATTGTAAAATGATATTTTTTAGTTTTTTGAGGCAAAACAATCTATAATTAGGTGCAAATAGTTATTATGGCATTTATTTCTTAGGACATTACGTGCCTTGCGCCTTACATGGTCTCTTGGCCATAAATGACATTTATTGTTGAATTCGAAATTATCCTACCATATTTAGGGTTTTAGTCCTCCTTTGCTTCGTAAATAGAGCATGAGGCCCTCATGTATTTGGTTTCCTTTTGATGAACTTGGAGAGCAATACATGGTTTCTATGAGCTTGGAGAAGAAACTGGTTTTGTGAAGTTGATGAAAGGCTTGCTTGGATTGATGATGGAGAAGCTTGTTTTCACGATTCCTTAGCTTGATGAATGGTGATGTCTTCTTAAATTGTTTGTGTTTCCTTGTTATCATTTATGTTTCATCCTTCTTTGTTGCTATAAATAAGAAAATTATAGGATGAGACATGCTCTTTGAGGCACCTCATTCCTCCTGTTTCTTATAGCCTTGATGTTTTCCTCTGTTTGGTCAGCTTAAGGAATTCTTGATTGCTCCTTAGGTCCACCTAAATGTGTTTTGTTTCATATATTGATTATTATGCTAGTTTACAAGTATTATTCACAGTATTCCCTTCTTAGTTGAAGTTGTCCAAACTCTGACTTGAAATCTCTCTTTGGAATATTGTTTGCTAGGTTAAGTCAAAGAGGTCTCATTCGATCTTACCCTTTGTCCATGCTTATAAACTTGTTTTAGAGTTCTTTATAGCTTGATATATGATGTTAAGGAGTTATCTCTTCATAGATTGAGTTATTTGTGTTATCTTATATGTTTTCCCAAATTCTAAAGGTGAATTTACTAAATTTAGAATCTCTTATGATTTTTATGTTTCATTGGAATGTTTATCTTGGATATTTATCAGTTTAAGTATTGTTCATTGAGCTTAATGGTTTTCCCTACCTCATGAGTTGTAGCTTTTAAGTATATGTATTTAAGACCTCCTAGTCTTTCCCAAACTTGATGTTCACTCCACCTCACACATTACCTTAAGGATCCATTAACCTTACTAAATTGGCCCTGCAACAGACTCTGATTCATCATTAAGACACTCATGACTTTCATTGAATTCACAACCCAATGATTCAAAGGCCTCTCACTCCACCTATTCCACTTGACCATATTACCCAACCAAAACAATCAACAAACCGTACACTTAACAACTAGCCTAAAATCAAACCGTAAAGAAAATATAACACATCCTTTACATCTAATAGGGAGATACATCTCTGAGTCTAGGAAGGCTAGGTCCTAGGACTCAAACTACTGGTTCCATGTTACCCTGTCATTTGGTATACCAATTTGCCAAATTACGGGACCCTAACACATGGCACCATGAGAAGTTATAGAGTACACAAAGTGCCTGTTGGGATGAGTAGGGCTAGGCAATGAAGAGAAGCATTGGCAAAATACACAGAAAGGAAAGCTTTGTTTAGTCAGGAAATGGTTGATCCTTTAATCCTTTGATGCCTTAATTGCTTGATGACAATGTTTGACATACTCTTTGATGGAGGAATCCATTCATGGGCAGGAGATCAATAGGAGTGTGATTCAATCCAAATACCTACTCTGTCACTGCTGGATCAACGTATCTTTGTTTCTAGTATAGGTCCTCGTGCCCTCATTAGTGTGAATTTATAGGACCTTGTTTCAACCTAATAATGCGAGTGTCAACTATAAATATTCTTATGCAGCCACGTGGATGACCTGAAACAAACCATCGAAGCATTTGTTTGGATATATGCGAATGAAAAATCATGTACTTGAATCACTTAAGCATATGCACACAAACTAGTGGTTAAATAAATTATTTTTTGATTTAAAACTAAAATTTGTTTAAAATATTTTCATATTATTTGTTGAATTATGTATGAATAACATAATTTTGAAATGAAATTTTTTCTATTTCTTTATTGAAAAATAAAAAATTCTCAATCCCAAATCTACAACTTAATAATTATTTTATAAAGATATAATATAATTATAATAGCTATTATACCTTCAATAAGTATTTATTTAAATTTAAAAAGGGTTGAAAATATTTATGTTTAAAAATAGCAGGAAATATTTATCATGAACACATTTCGCAATATTCAATAGTAGCACTTCATGGCCATGACTTGATAGAAATCCCGCGAAGATCAAACTCATCGAATTTGAGCATTAGGGATGTAACTACATTTTTTTCCCAAGTGAGATGACTAGTTTGAGAATCAGAAGATAATCGAAATCAATGATTATTTAAAGGATCTGCTAGGAAGTTGAAAACACGTAGAGGGAAAAAAATAAATCATCCATACTGGAAGCCAATAGGGATCATGCTAAATGCCATATCTATGTATTTATTCATGTTTCAAATATGCTTCCCATTGTCCACCCTCTCCATTATTAGCGTCCCATTATCAGGATCATGCAGGAGCAACGAGACAGGGAGAAACATAAGGGAGATCAATTTTATAATTTTCAGGACAACTAATATGATTACCATGCGCATTAAGTTAACCACTGACTTACTACTACTTTGGATAAAATTAAAATAATTTTGAATCTGACTAGATGAAAAACCAATATGATATTTAATATTTGCATTTTCTTTCATAACTGGGATTGGATATTAAATAAGATAATGATAACATGCAATGTATATTACAAGACATAATAGAAACAATGCATGGAAAAAGCGCAAGGGCAGGACAACGTTATAGAAAGAATAGAATGAAGCTCTTACCATATTGAAATTTGAAATGTGATGCCTTTTTCTGCAATGAAAAAAAAAAATTTCCAAAATTTATTTTGTAAACTCTTCTCATTTATGCAGTCTTATACACTCTCATTTATGTATGAGTGTTTATTATGAAAAAGAGTGAACAAATAAGGAGAGAAAAATATCTCTCTCTCATCAATGAGAGAGGCCAATGTATATCCTAACGACTACTCATACATACGAAGAAACATAGAACAGACAGAAGCCACATCAAAGAAAACATATAGCACACAACACACGAACAAAATCTCCACACCACATCATAGAAAAGGTGGTCTGGCAGCCCCGACAAGGGATTAAAATTAGGCAAAATGATAAGGAGAATGAAATCAAAATATTTTTCATGACTAATTGCATGCATTACAATTCGATAAAACTTCGGTGTATTAAAATATTTGTTAAATTTAATATCGATTCCTATTGATGATTTAAAATTAAATTTTCTGAACAAAAGTTATCTCGACTTCGTTTCGGACTCTGTTCTTGACTCTCCTTTGAAGATATCAAAGTGTCGTGAGTGTTCTACATTCAAATTTATTTTTAATTTTTATTTAAATATTGAAGTTCATTTTTAAATTTTCAAATGTTAAATTTTAATTTTTTTTTTTTTTTAAATCTTAACTTTAAGATTAAATGTAAGTAAAGTTTGTTCAACATTAATTATGAATTTACTTGACTATGTTGTTGTTTTGTATATTAATTTATGAATTTACTTGACTTTTTTGTTGTTTTGTGTATTAATTTAAAAAATATATAGTAAGAATTTCATTTTATTTATTTTATTATAAGATATCAAATTTACAGAAGATATTTTAAGATATATTTCCAAACTATTTTCAAAAACGAATTTAATTTGATTTTGAATAGTAAGCTAATATATGTCTAAAATATCATTAATGTTTTTAAACTTGGAAATAATCTTGTAATACTATATTTCTATAATATTAAACAAATTAGGACTTTTTCTTAGTGCAACCTATTTCAATTTTATCCATGTCCACAATATCATAATCAAAAATAAAGTCAATACAATCCTCCACAATGATCCTAATGATAGCATGATGGTTCACAATTTAGTTATAACTCCTAAATCCATCATATCATTTAAATATTTATCTATGAGTTTGTATCCCTATGATACTATTATTTTCTAAAATATTCGATATAGTTTTCTTATAATATAGTTTTCCTATAATAGGTGTAATTGTAATGAGCTACACTTCTAAGAATTTGTTTTAGCCCTAGTTGGTAACATTTGATATCATTAAATTTCCCATTTATAATTTTCTTAACTACAAAATTTGTCTTCCACAAAGAAAAAATAGTCCTCTATAAGAAAAGTTGGGATGGTATTCATGGAAATTAAGAAATCCATAAATACTTTTAAAGTAAGAATTTTGTCCTTAAAAATAATCATATTATTTTATTATGAAAAAGAGAGAACAGAGAAGGAAAGAAAAGCATTTATCACTCATCAACGAGAGAGGCCAATGTATATCCTAACGACGACTCATACATATCCAGAAACATAGAACAGACAAAAACCACATCAAAGAAAACATATAACACACAACACACGAACAAAATCTCCACACCACATCGCAACAAAGGTAGTCTAGCGACCCCGACAAGGGATTATAATTCGGCCAAATAATAAGGAGAATGAAATCATAATAGTTTTAAATCACTGTGTTGTTTAATCTCCAACGCTGAAACCAAAGATTCCAATCTCCAACGGTCAAACTCAATACTTGTATAGATCAAATTAATTTTGCATAACTAATTGCATGCATTGTAGTTAGGTAAAACATTGATGTATTAAAATATTTGTTAAATTTAATTTGGATTCCTATTGATAATTTAAAATTAAATCTTCTAAACAAAAGTTATCTCGACCTCGCACATTTAAATTTAAATATTACTTGAAATCATCATTTTTCTTGTTCTCCTTCTTAGTTTTAGACTCTGTTCTTGACTATCCTTTCATAATTTCAAAGTGTCGTGAGTGTTCTATCTTCAAATTTATTTTTAATTTTTATTTAAATATTAAAGTTAATTTTTAAATTTGTAGATGTTGATTTTTTATTTTTTTTAATCTTAAATTTAAGAGTAATGTAACTTAAGTTTGTTTGACATTAACCATGAATTTACTTGACTATGTTGTTGTTTTGTATATGAATTTAAGAAATATATAGTAAGAATTTGGTTTTATTTATTTTATTATAAGATATGAAATTTAAAGAAGATAATTTAAGATATATTTCTACACTATTATAGAAAAGGAATTTAATTTAATTTTGAATAGTAAACTAATATATGTCGAAAATATCATTAATGTTTTTAAACTTGGAAATAATGTTGTAATACTATATTTCCATAATATTCAGCAATTGAAAAGCACATTTTTTTAGTCTAACTTATTTCAATTTTATCCATGTCCACAATATAGTAATCAAAGTTAAAGTCAATAGAATCCTCCACAATGATCCTAAGGATAACATGATGATCCACAATTCAGGTATAGCTCCTAAATCCATCATATCATTTAAATATTTATCTATGAGTTTGTATAGCTATCATAATATTATTTTCTAAAATATTAGATATATTTTTCCTATAGTAGGTGTAATTGTAATGAGTTACAGTTCTAAGGATTTTTTTTAACCTCATTTTTAAAATTAAGTACAATGAGGATTCCAATGTTTATGACACTTGACCACTAAATTGAAGATCTTCTTTATGTGATAAAAATACTAGACCCGCTGAGTATTTATAATTTATGTGGGTAGCATTTGATATCATTATATTTCCCATCTGTATTTTTCTTAACTATAAAATTTGTCTTGCACAAAGAAAACCTAGTCCTCTATAGGAAAAGCTCGGATGATATTCGTGGAAATTATGGGATCGATAAATACTTTTAAGTTAGGAATTTTTTCCTTAGAAGTAATCATATTATTTTCTATAGGCATACACATTAAAATTTTCCTCTAGGAATTTTTAGGATGAAATTTAAATAGATGTCAAAGATGTTTTTGGAACTATTTTCCTTTCAACTATAGATTTGTATGAGCTTAACGAATGAGGTATTAAGAATTATTTATATGCATCCCTAATGCCATGCCTAGTAATTTTATACTTAATACCAATGAAAAAGTTGGTTCTATGTTTGATTTTACATAATTCTTTAATAAATAACTTGCTATTTGAAGACAAAGTTTTTTCCTTAAATTATGATAGAGATACTTATCATTTTCCTTATAATATATGAGATTTAATTAGCTATTTAATCATATAGAGAAGATCAATTTCATTTTTGTTTTTTTTTTAAATAAATAAGTATTAATTTAAAATATGTAGTTACATCAATCTTTCCACCACTAAGATCCACATATCCCACCAATATATTCACTACCTCCATGGTCTTACTAACTAATTCATACATTACTTCTATCCCTAGTAATGAACTACAGAATGATAATGGATCCCTCTAAGGATAATTTTCTCTTTTCTTCTTGAAGACATATATCTAGCTAAGGACATGTCTGAAAAAGATGATATTTGTACAATAATTTTGTTTTCTTAAGTTGAATACTATTATCGGTGGTCTACATTTGTATTTTCTTCCTTATCACTATCTGAGTGATCTGATTCATGGAAACATGTGTCCACTTAATGATTATTCCAATATCATAGTTGTGTCTCTTATGGCTCTATTTGAATGGTGAACCCTAAAATTGAAAGGATATTCTGGCATGACATATTGCTAAGATGAAGCTAAATATCTCAATTTATTTGTACAGAGTTTTAGGGGCCAACTGTTATATTTCTAGTTCGCTAAAGATTTCTTCGATTACTTTGAAACTTTTGGGTCAATTCGTCCTATGGGTTAATTCATCCTTATGGGTTTATTATTATATGCTCGAAATTATGTTGATTATCATTTGCAAAGTCAAAATTTACTATCTGTTTGTAGATAAAGGTAGTAGATATCATCTAATCCATGACATTAATTCCTATCACACTAATAAAAGTCTTTTGGTTAAAGTTTTGGCACTTTATTACATGATCATACATTATTAAACCATTAGAGCTATAAATCTTGAGTACCTTGATACTAAGAAAATTATCAACCAAAACATCATAGTTGCATTATATATGTTAGCTAAAAGAATTTATTTATTTATCCTTAAAGTAGTAGGATTAGAATCATTGCTTAAAAAAATTCTTGGATTGTCTTACTTCTTCCATTATATTCTTATAGGAAGATGATATTAACTTTATTCTTTAGACTCTAAATAAAACTTCAAATGTATTATACATCCAATTTTCACTTAGATTGTTTTCATAAAAGATGTTTTTCTAAGAGATTATCTATTATGATGTTGCTAGATGGAGTGATATTTATTCGATGTAAGAAAATATGACCCAATCTCCCTATGAATCTCTCTATAATAAAGACTTTTTTTAGAAAACATAACTCCTTTCATGCTAAAAACTTTAAAATTTTCATGTTCCATATTTTAGCTATAAAAATAACACCAATCTTACTTAATATTCAATTTAACATATAACCTTTGCATCATAGAAAAACACAAAAATTCCCATAAATAATATAAATTCTCTTAATTTCATTTTTATTGCCATTATCACTTATGTAATTTTTACCCATTTTACTTGCTCAATTCTCGTACCATTCCAAACTCCTCACTTGATTCCATTTGATATTTTTAAAATAATCTCCTTCATTTTAAATATTCCTAGTCCAACTAAAATTAAATATATATCATGTATGCTATTTCATTATCATCATTCCTTTCAACATAGAAATCTAACTTATTTTCCATTATTTTCTGAGATATATTATCTCTTAGTACAAAATTTATTTTGATTTATTGTTTATTTTTAATTATTAAGACTATAACTCCCTTCTTTCCCACTATTTTATACAAAATATTATGAAATTAGGATAGCTTGTAATGTTCTGATGTTTTCATTTATTTCCCCAAATCTTATCTCTCTTAGTCTTCTCCTTTTTAATATTTATTCAAATATTTTCATTATAATAAAATATTAGAAATATAATTTTTAATGGTTATATTTTAATATTTTAATTATAATAAAATATTAAGAATAAAAAATTTAATGGTTAGTCCTCTCTTTTATTATTTATTGAAATATATATATATATAAACTGAGACAGGTATATTTTATTTATATGGAGAAAATTGGTTGGGCCAAGGCCAAAGAAACCAAGGGTACAATGCGGCTATCTCACTTTCTTGAGTTGGAAAAAGTTACCGGCTCATCATGGTATGCAAGTTTGGATAGTTCTTTCCTCATTTATTCTAAGTTCTCCTTTCGAAAGAAGGCAACCTTTATGTGCCATGGAGTCTGCTTCGCTATTCAAATTCCTGAGAATATGAAAGAATTTCTATGAGGCGAAGTCAAGTAGTATTATCTTTATTCTACTTAGAGTCTTCTTCAGCATTGTGTTGTTAAATAGCTCCTCCGAGTTGAGTTTTTTTATGAGAATTTCTGAATCTCCAAAAGCTTGGAATTCTTTGATACCTCCGTCTCATGCTATGTGGCATGATTTAAGGAGGCCTAAAAACTATACCTGATTGTTTTTTCTCTGCCTAAGTCCCCAACTAAAGCTATCCCTTCTTCTGTCATCAGGTGAATAGATAATGCCACCTGCGCCAGCTATCACAGGGTTTCCCTTGGATGCTTCATCAAAAAATATCGTAGTTATATTTTTCTTCCTCCACCACTCTTGGAAAGTGACATCAAATTCTCCTTTTCACCATTCAGGGTTTGCGATGGGAAGGACCAGTGGTTTCTTTCGAGGTTGAGGAGCGAGAGAATCCATCCAATTCTTTTCTTCTGGAATAAGTGAGGTGAATTATTTATAACATTGTTGTTGAACTTCTTCGAGGAGGAATAATTTAGCTGCCAACAGATGTATTTTGGGATGGAGAGCTATATTCTTTGCCAAATGGATTTGCTAGGGATATTGTAGGGGTAGCACTAGATCGATGAAGCAAAGAGATCAGAGACAGAGTTGTGAGTTGGGACTACAACCTGAAGATCATGGATCATGAGACCCCACACCTCTTTTGTGTATGTGCAATCATTGAAGAGATGTTTTGTTGTTTCACTATCATTTCTGCATTGCACATATTTGTGAGGGCCAATTATATTCCTCTTGGGCAGATTGTCCCTCGTCAGCACTTTTTTATGCATAAGTGTCCAAAAAAAAATAATAAATAAATAAATAAATAAAAATAAAAATAAAATAAAAATACTTTGTGGACGCCGAAACGATCCTATACCTTTTTCCAAAAATTAGGAGACTAGATGTTGTTTTCTGGAAGATGCAACACATTATAGCCTGAGGAGTTACTGTAAGTTCCAGACTGTCCCCATCCCCATATGTTTGTCATATTTCTGTGAATAGGGGTTGTGCTTCCAGAACATCTACAATGATAGTTTACTGCTGGCAGAGGTGATCTGGCATGCCACGGAGGTCCCAGCCACACCAGTTATGATGCCTATCCTAGATGGAGAGGTTATGCATGTTGTTGATGTCTGCATGGAACAGATAGTCTTTGAGTTCTACTATATCATCATTTTTGTAGAGTGGATCATGATTCATAATATGATCTTCCCACAACCTTGTCCACCTTCCATTTCCTAGGATGCGATATGCATTTTGTTTGAAAAATTGAATTCTTTTTTGGCAAAGGTTCTAGACATGAGTTCCATTTACTATATTGTTTGCCTGTAGGTTTCTGAGAGATTCTCCTTGCACGTATTTTAATCTGAGAAATTTTCTAACAGGGTGGTTTGGTTCATTATACAGTTTCCATAGAATTTTACCTCCCAAGGCGAGGTTAGCTAGAGAAGAATCTCGGATTTGAAGGCCTCCATCCACGATTGTTTTTTTCACCACCTCCCAATTTTCCAATTGAATTTTACGTTGGTTTCCTTTCCCTCCCTGCTAGAGGAATTCTCCTAGCATCTTGGAGATTTGATCGATTTCATTTTTTGGGCCAAGAGGAAGGAAGCTTGGTAGACTGGAAGAGCGGACAAAATTGATTTGATGAGGATAAAGTTTCCTCCTTTAGTAAGCCAGTGACCTCCCTAGGAGGCAAATTTTGTCTTAATTTGACTGATAATTTCATTCCAGAATGATATTTTGTTGACCCCACTTTTAATTGGCAGTCCTAAGTACTTTATTTTATCTCAATGGGAAAAGCCATCAAATCCAAGGAGCTGCGCAATGCGAGAGAGCTCAATTTGCTCCATGTTCCAACCATAAACTTCACTTTTTCTTTCATTGAATAGAGCTCTGGTGACCCTGTAGTAGCTTTTGAGAACTAAGTCAAAGGCCTCTGCAATTCTAGAAGAAGATCCTCCAAGGAGAGGAGAATCATTGACGAAGAGGGCACGGTTCATGCGGTTTATGTCGTTGGATATTCTTAGTCTAAGAAGAGTCCCAGCTATCCTTTCAGTAGTGAGCTTTCTGCTGACGGTGTCCGCCATCAGTATGTACAGGAATGGAGAGAGGGGCAAGCCCTTCCTGAGTCCTCTCTGAGCTTGAAAATAAGAATTTGGGTGTCAGTTATCTAGCGGAGAAATCGAGGGTTTCTTAGTGCAAGCTTTTATGAGGTTGAAAAACTAGGGGGAGAAGCCAAAAGAGAGGACTCTGAAAAGAAAGGAGAGGTTAACTTTGTTAAATGAATTATCCATGTCAAGTTTTATCAGTATCCATTTTTCTTTTTGCTTCTTGCTGGAGTGGATGGCTTCTTGCACTTGGATTACATTATCCAGGATGTGCCTGCCTTCGAAAAATCCCCCTTGGGAGGAGGATATTAGCCTCCTGAGCAGAGGTTTGATTCTGATTGCAAGAAGTTTGGCTAGAATTTTATAGGGGGCATTGCAAAGTGAAATGGGTCTGAATCTAGTAAAGCTTTCAGGGTTGACTTCTTTCGAAATTAAGGCAAGGAAGGTGGATTTGATGCCTCCTCCTACCTTTTCTTTGTTCAAAAAACCTCTTATCATTTTCAACAGATCATATTTGATAATATCCCAACAAGTTTTCTAGAAATGGATTGTGAAACCGTCAGGGCCAGCGGCCTTGTAGGGTTCCATTGACCATATCACTTTCATGATATCTTCTTCAGAGAAGGGTTTGGTGAGGGCGAGATTGTCTTCAAGGCTAGCAAGAAGGCAGATTTTTGAGAGGATATCTGGTGAGTCCTTTTCACTGAATTGAGTCCCAGAGCTATAAAGTTTTTTGAAATGGCTTTATATTGCTGTTTTAATTTGGTTGAACGCTTTGCCGATCTGTCCCTCAACTGTTGTTATTTCCGAGATGTAATTGCGGGAGAGTCGGGCTCTGTATTGGCGGTGGAAGAAGGAGGTGTTCTGATCCCACGCCTTCAACCACATGCTGTGAGATTTGATTCTCCAATATTCTTCTTCCATGTAGAAGGATCAGTAGGAGGAGCTTTGTGCTTTTACCTCTTTGTCATGCATCTCGGTAGTGATGTTTTTTCTTTCCATTTCCAGTTGCAGGGTCTCCAAATACTGAACTGTTTCTATTCTCTAGCTGGTTGGAGTTATTAAAGGTTTTCTTATCCATTATTTCAAGCCATTTTTTGTAGCCTTGATTTTTTTCTCCCACACATAGCTTGGAGATCTGGATATGGGTTTGGCCCAAGCGGTTTTCACAGTTTCAAAGAACCCCTCTCTTCCAATCCAGAGGGAGTTGAACCAAAAGTGGATTGGGCCCAAATCTTCTTCATCATTGACAAGTAGCTGAATGAGATTGTGGTTTGAGATTAATTTGGGGAGTATTTTTGTTGATATTATTTTTCTTTCCATCAACAAAGAGCCCTAGACTAAGAATTTGTCGAAGCAGGAAGAAATGTGGTCCACCCGTATTCTATTGTTGGTCCATGTGGAAAGGCCTCTCACTAGGTTGAAATAAAGGAGATCCCATTGCTGAATAAGGTCTTCCACTGAGGGCAACATTTGATCTATGTTTTTGTTTCCTCCCCTCTTTTCTCTTGGATTCAAAACAATATTTAGATCTTCGGTCAGAATGATATTTTTGGGGGTGTATTTCTCAAGAAAGATAGAATGGGAGTTCCAACACTCTCTTTTTTCAATATAAAGAACAGGGACATAAAGATTAAATAGAGCAATGGTCAACTTATTTTTGCAGTGCTTTAATTCGATGAAGATCCAATGCTAGGTCTCCAAGGAGTGGATAGAAGATTTCTTTGCCCATAGAGTTGCTACCGTGTTTGAAGAGCTCCCTTGATGCTATTGCTTGTTTCTATTTTTCTTCCACTTCGACCATAATGTCAAGAAGGGTGGAGCTCCTTTGATTTTGGTCTCTGAGCATGAGGATGTTTGGGGGGTCTAGCCAGGGTGACGAAGATATTGGATCGCTTCAATTCCGTATGGTTCCCTGCCTCCGCAATTCCAGCGTACTCAGACGGATTATTTCACCGCCGGGGGTTTATGAACCCTCCTCGAGAGGCCTTCCGGTATTTCATAGACATCTATTGCGCTTGCCTTCCTTGTGTTTTTAGTCTGGCATCCTCTTCCCCATTTTCAGGATTTCCTCTTTCGACTTTTTTTATGGTAGTCAAAGGTCTCATCCTCTAAGGAATCCCAGCTAACTCACATTTTTTCCTTTGTGATTTTTCCCCATGAGGCGGGTTGGAAGGACTACCTTGGGAGGCTTCTAGAGGAACTGCTTCTTCACCTTCTTTGTTGGAGGTGGGGAGTACATTCTGGTCCACATTTTCCGGCGCTGTTTCTGGAGAGTTTGCAGGGCTGATTTATTTATTATTTGGGTTTCAAGCCACATCCCAGATGGGGGTGGAGCTAATAGGGATCCCCTTCGTTGTGCCTTTCCCACTTCCTTTTTGGTGGGCTTCTTTCTAGACTTGAGTCCACTGCTCACCCTTAGATTTATCTAGCTGCTCCTTGGCTTTTTCCTTGCAATGCCTTGTGAAGTGTCCATAGCCATGGAAATGTCTGCAATTGAAGGGGATCCCCGTTGGGATTCGAAACATCGACCAATGTTTTTCGATATTGTGGATAATCTGGAGAATTTTACAATGAATGATAACCACAGAAACCTAAAAAGAATTTGAAGGGGAGCTTCTTATAATCTAACTCTTGAACATGGGACCATCCAGCAACAGTTAGCTTGATTTCTTCCAGCAACCCTTCCTCCAGATCTACTTCGACACAAATGCGGGAACATGAATACTGGTCTTTTCTTACTGCTTGGTTGATGTATATTCCTAAGGCATTGTTGATTATCTGAAGGGACTTCTATTTCTAGCAGTGCATAGGGAGATGGGGGAGACGCATCCATACTGGAACAATAGAGGGCATGTCTTGCGAGGGATCAAAGTCGGGTGACCATTTGTTAAGGTATAATCCTTACGGTCCCATGAAGTATGGGTCATTCCTGAAGATGAGACTTCTATTTCTGCACTTTTGAATACAAACATGAAGAAAACCTTTCCAATAAAATAGCTTTTTATGGCTTCTTTTGTTAATGGGATCCAATTCCTCTAAACCCAGTCTTCCACTACTTTTGGAGAACTATCCTATAAGGCCTCTGTCTATGATATTCTATGCATATCTACAATTTTCTTCTTCTAGGAGGGCCACCGAAGGGATGTTGTCCATTTTCTTGATGAACTTCTGCTGCGTTGCTTAGGAAGTGCATTTGTTGCACGAGGCCACCAACGATTTGAAGGTGCCCACCTTCATGGGAAGAGGGGGGGGTTTAGATCCCCCTCCAGAAGCCATTGCAAAGATGTTGGGGGGTTGCTAGAGGCCGCGAGGGTCCACTGTGCATAGCAGGCACAGGAGCATGCGATCGAGGAGTCAAATGCTAACCTAAACGCTCACGCAACTGAGTTAGTTCCGAATCACCAACCTATTTATTGAAATATTTTAATTATAGTAAAATATTAGGAATATCAAATTTAATGGTTATAATAAAATATTTATAAGGGGATTTAAAGTCGATATAAATAATATTGAGAATTTAGTTATTTTTTTACAAATAATATTAATTAAAATATATTCTTCTTAATTTTAGATCTAGAGATTTCATTAGTCTTGTTTTTTGGTAGATTCATAATTAAGATGAAACTGTACAGGGTTTGAGCAGTACAATAATAATTTTTTTTAAATATAAGAGATTTTATATTTTTACTTGTTTTATGAAATACTTATGTAGTTAAAACATGACACTAAAATATTTTATTTGTGGTTCAAATTCTTTAGATTTAAATGTCAATATATGTCACTCATATTATATTAGTAAATAGAAAACATATATCCATAAGATTTAATCTATCTCTCTCATTATTCTTGTTATATATATATATATATATATATATATATATACTTACTTCAAAAATTACAAATTTTGTTCATACTTTGAATTAGAAATCACCTATTAGTGGAATAAGAATTCTCTTACACTCTTATTCTTTAATTATTTAATGTTAAAATCTTTTACTCAACATATATTTGATTTATAAACCACATTAAAACTTCTTTTATTATTAATAAATTCGAAATGCTATATAATGACTCCATTTAAATTATTTATTTATACAAAGTTCATATAAAATTATGTTATTTAATATGGATATTGAAATATTTTATTTTAGGTCACACTAAAATATTTGTTTCTAATAATATATTTTTGTGTTAAATATTACATGTCAATTAAACCTATAATGAATTAGAAATGATATAATATCAATAATACTATTTTTATATCAAGTGTGTCAACTTCATATTAAGTAGTCAAGAAATTACATATCTCCATCATACTAAAAAGTAAATTAAATTATTCATACTTTTAATTACTTTATTTCTCTATATAAAGTTGATATAAAGTCGAGATAGAAATTGAAGTATTTTATTTATATCATCTTAAATTTTTTTATTACTAATATTTATTTTAATATAAATATTATTTTATAATTTTTAAATGTAATATTATACCACAACATCTTATCCATGCTAAATTATAAAACTTCAAAAAAATTTAAAAAATTAACTAAAAACTCTAAAAATAATAAAATGTAATTATAATTAAATATAAAAAAACATCATATAGAATAACATATTAAATAATAATACATCTTAAAAATCAAACTTATATTGGAAACCAGGTTCTCTCCTGTATAATGAATTAAAGATGATATTATGCAACCTGAAAATGCCCCGCACATTAGAAACTTATAAGCTAATAACTTATACGAAAAGTACCGTTTGAGAATTTTTATGTAATATGGCGATGTTCCAATGTTTGTTTGATGTATGATGAATGCAAATTTAATGCGCAAATAAATTTGAAATTTAGCGTTGTATACACTACGTGTATGTAACTTTGACTTTGAACGGCTATATTTAAAAACAAAGTTAAAGTCAAATGCTAGGAATCTTTGATTTACTATACAGAGGAGAATATTCTCACTGCATTTCCCTTGTCATTTACTTGAATTTTAATTCATTACTTGTGCGATACTCTTCATTTCCCTGGTCTCTCAATACAAAATTTAATTAGTTATAATAAATAATTTTAATATTATAATAATATTAAAATAAAATTAAATATAAAAGTACCAGTTTTGAAATAATAAAATATTTTATGAATAATTATGATTTGATTATTGTGGTTTAATGAAATGATTCTGAAGTAAATGTGGTGTTTTTTAATTTAAATTTAATAAAATTTTAAATTATTATAATGTAATTTAAAAAAAAAATGATAATTTTATTTAATTGGAAAACACTAGAATAAAATTATTTTTTGCAAAAGAACATTGAAACATGTTATCCAAAAGCTTAAGACAAATTGATCCCAAAATACCAATAAACAAATTTCCAATACAATAAAGGTCTTTATGAAAAGATATAAAGCAGGAAAGAAACCCAAAAATACAACCATACAAAAATTATATTTTAGAGTGAAGTGTAAGGACACTTAATTATCATTTTCTAATCTTTTTTTTCCTCTTCTTTTTACCAGACTCCTTATTGGGAGTGGCATTTGAAAGAATGGAATTTGAAATTTCCATTTGATTCTCGTGCATAGTCTCTATTTAATTCTCTACTTCCTTTGAGAGACCTCTTTAATGCGTGGGGTCTCTTAATTTCTCACATCTCTCTTTTGGAAACATGGACTTCAGTAGGCTATCCTAGAACTATGGAAGTTTCTGCTTGTGTGTTGATCCCTTATGATAATCCCCTCCATCCACAGGAGCTCCACAATGTAAGGTACAAGAATGTTGATATTTGTATCGGATTTGTTTTGGGACTCATCTTTTTGTAGTGCCTTTTAGTGGTGTTGGGAGCAGGAAAACCTCCTATTAGCCCCAAATTACCGATGATGGAGAATTTTCATTTGATCTAGTAGTCGTGCAACATAAATTCAATCTTGCAGAGATCTATCCTAATAAATCAGATTTTGAAACTCCATGGGATACCCATTCTCTTTTGGATTTTCTACCCCAGCTCAAGTACCAAATCCACAACTCAAGGATCAATCTGCCCTTTAGGGATTTGGAAAAATTTTGGTAAAAGACACCCCTACTAGATCTCGATGAAAAGCCTCACGAACTAGAAAGTTTATTGTGGAATTCCTTTCGCTCCATAACTCTAGACCCAGATCAGTCCTCTTACCATATGCCATGAGCGGCAAAAGATTTGAGGGAATGCAAAAAAAACCCTTGTGAGTTTGGGGCATTGATCGCCATTCTGCGGTCTAGATACAATCGAAAGCACCCAATGATCCCAAAGGAAATATAGTCCTTGAAACATCTAACTTCGTTGCGGTTATTCATGCCTACAAAGGACCTAAGCGGAGATAAAAAATACTGCGGTTACCAAGAAAGACAAAAACAAGTAGGGCTCATCGGCGGTGGCCAAAATCCTGCATTCTAAAACCCTATCCATTGTTGATCCTCGTATAAGCTTCATAACTCAAAATTTTCCTAATTCAATTAAAATAATTTATTCATAAATTATGCAAAACCATTTTTTTCATGAAATATAAATAACTTAAACCTTACTAGATCCAAACTCTAGATATCCTTTGAAAAGTTTACTATAAATAAGTCGCTAGATATTAATTTATTTTTAAACATTCTAAGCACAACTAATGTTTCTGGAAAAACATAAAAGTTAAATAAATTTGGTGGGTTTTCCCAAGAAAATTAAATTGAATGGGCGAAGCAAATTCAAATTATTGGAATTGTTAAACAAATATAATTTATAGAGTCTATTTAGATTTTAAAATAAATTTAAACGATAAGATCGTGGATTTTTCTATCGTCCGACGTGAAGTCTTTTTATTTGGTTGAATATTAGCTTCCTTTTTTTGTGCTCTCCTCTTTTCTGAGTGTTCCATGAAACAATAATTTATGTAACATGTTAGGGAGTTTTCACCTGTGTTGTTTGACATTTATCTCTTTGGTTGGAGATTAGCGTTTAGGGTTTGAGATATATCTTTTTTGTTGTTTGACGTTCTCTTTCTTTTTGAATTTTAATTTTTTTATGTGCACTTTCTTTCTTTATTTAGTGTTCCATAAAACCATTTTTCTTGTAATTTGTTATGGAGTTTTTAGATGTGTTGTTTGACATATAACTTCTCTATTGGAGTTTATGTGTTTTTGTTCTTTTTATACATGGATATTATCTTTTCTCACATGAAAATGAAAAGAGGCATAGGACTGGCATTTTTTTTATGATTCCCATTGGTGAAAAGTGACATAAGATTGACATTTTTCATGATTCCCATTGGCCTTTCGGGTCCGGGAGTGTGAGAATTTTTCCTTTCTTTCTTTGTTCACCATTTTTATAATAAACAAATATATATTTCAAACATTTTCAAAGCTTCCCTTCCACGTGGTTGGTTGTTTTCTCTAGTATAAATGATTTTATAACCTCGGAACTCAGGAAAATCCTATCTTCTATTAAAGATGTTTTCTTAACAAATAATTATTTTAATTAATTAATTTCAATTATTTTAATTAATTAATTTAAAATTAATGTAATAATTTAATATAAATCGAATTATTTATAAATATCGATATAATAAATCATGTATCTCACATTACAAATATTTAAAATTAATTTAGTCATACAAACTAATTATTAATAAATTCATTCACATTAACATTAAAATATTTATTTTATAAAAAAATTATATTTTTAATATATATATATATATATATATATAAAAGTTTATTTTAAATTATTATTATAAAAGGTTAAGTGTTCCTAGCACAACTTACTAAGAATGAACCTTTTTAGCAAGACAATCAAGAATCAAATCTAGCTAGGGCTATTAGATAAATGTCTTTTCAGATTAATCACGTCATTAGTATTTGGTCTCACAAAAGTCTCAAATTTTAACAATGCTAAAATCAAGTTAGCTTAGAGTTGATGTACTCCACTACAGGAAAATTTAACAATGCTAAAATCAAGTCAGCTTAGAATTGATTTATTCCACTACAGGTGTGGTCCCTAAATAATTTTGATGATATAACTTCAAAATGATTTTGATGACTTAAATACAATCCACAAATTTAACCTAAAAAATAAAAAAACAACTTAACAAACAAATAAATATTATTATTAATAATTATTATAGAAAATATATATATAAATTAGATATATTTATTTATAAAAACATATAAAAAAAACTCTTAACTATAAAAATTTAATATTTAATTTAGACATCTCTCAGATAATATTTTAGAAAACCAATACTCATATAAACGACTCTAAAATAGTATCAAATTTACCAAAAACATGCTCATATAAACGCACATGGATATCACCAAGTCATAAGTCTAATGGTAATATCTAACCCACAATCAAAACAATACTCACATAAACGATCTCTCACATTTACCAAAACGATACTCATATAAACGCACACGGCTATCACCAGGTCACAAGTCTAACGGTCATATCTGAACCCACAATCTGATCAAGCCGACAGATGCCTCCTAAGAAAAGATTGGCTCTTATTTTAGGTACTTCCATTCGCTTGTTTCATTATTCATCCTTTTTAAGGTTTCTATTGCTAGGATTTGGGGTGTATGTCTGCTGTATTCTATGACGAATCAGAATTTTTTTAATATTTCTAAAAAAAATTATAATTTTTTTAATTTATGGTGGTTATTATTATTTGTATTTATATTCAAGTTTTTTAAATTTATGGTCATTATTATTTATATTTATATTTAAGTATTAAGTAATATTTTATTTAACTTTTATTTAATATTTGTTAATTAAATATTGTATTTATTTAAATAAATAATTTAGATAATGATGCTTTTAATATAAAGATTTTAATAATAATTGAAGTGAAAAATTTAGATAGCTGAAGTTTTTTCTTTTATATTTCTTAATAAAATGATATTATTCATAATTATCACATTATAAATATTTTAATTTAAATTATTATATAAATACTTATATTAAAACTATTATTTCTTCTAAAATATATAATTGATATTCTCGATTAAGGTGTGTATTATGATAAACACGTGTGGCGATCGATATTGATGGATGGGATGAAGGTCCAAGCGACTCCACCTAACTGACATGATGGGTGTAGTTGACATGGATAAGGCCATCTCCAGCTCTGCAAGCAGGGGGGAGATAAAATGTCATTGAGGTTTATAGGCTTGAAGACAACTGAGTGTTCGGATGCCCTTCACATCTACATCCACATTGGTTTGGGCAGAATTAGGTTTGGAGGAAGTAGTGAGGGGTAGAATGGGGCTCTTTTGTGTGTGATATTGGTGAAATTTTGAACTATGTGGGATCCAGGGGACAAGGATCATGACCACACCAAAGCATGTATTGCCACTAAAGTTTTCTTATAGATAATTCTTCTTTGCTGAAGAGGTATTTGGGGTTCGGGTGATAACATTTTCCATTAAATTTTTCTTATAGATAATTATGCTTTTCTCAAGAGGTATTTGGGGTTTGGGTGATAGAATTTTTGTTTGCAGTGTCATTTCACTCTTTGTTCGTGTTTGTAGTTTCTAGATAGGTTGATTTTCAGGCCCTTCTTAACCATCTTCCCTTGTGATGTAGGTTTTACATTGAAGCATCGAGGTTGGAGTGTAGGGTTGTTTCTAATCTTTGTGTGTTTAGTGGAGGACTTCCTCTTAGATAGTATGGGTTCCAAGTCCAAGAGGTGGTCGATCCAACCTGTCTGCATATTGTGTGTAGTGAGGTGAGGTTAGTCGCTCTCATGGGACAAGCTACTAGGTGAGATGGACAATCGTTGTGAAATAAACACAGAATTTTGTTATGATGCATCATATAGGGAGGGTTAGGAAAGGATTTGGCCACTACAGCCAACCTAGGGACTCATCCGAGCAGGAGGAGGAGCATGTAGAGGAGGATGCAATTCTTGAGGGCAAGGTTTCCCAGGACCATGCTTTGTTGCTAGGAAATGTGATACAACTAGCATTATTGGCCTCTATTGCTGATCAATTGTGATGTGTACATGTTAGTTTGGAAATTCTCCGAGAGCATAGGTATGATGATAGAAATGAGCTAGTTGCTTACATAAATGATTTGTAATTTTCGTAGGGAAATTTTTTGGAGTGCCGAACTTTAATTCTTCCAAGTCAATGAAGATCTAATGATAGGATGGATGAAATTGAAGTGAGACTCACTCATATTTTTTACCATGTGCATGAGGGGTGAGGTCCTCCCATCATCCCTGCCAATACTCAAGGGATGAACCCTCCAACTCAGTATCGTTACTCCTAGATTTTTATTTGTACTATTGGGATTTTGAGAAATAATATATTATACAGGAACAAGAAAATTTTTATTTTTTTTTCTCTAATCTTTTGGCCAAAAAGCGCAGAAATAAAATTAATATAATCTAATTATATACTTTTTTTATATTAATATATTCTATCCGTATATATATATATATATAATTACTCCAAAATAACATATTAGTTTGTCAATTTGTTATGTGATTTCACCTGTCCAATAACCCGAAATCCCTCCAAAATAGGATTTCTTTATTCAAAAAAACCACCATCCAAATGTTTACATGTTCATTCAAAATATTCATACATCCACATTTCAAGTAGAAAAAAAAATATAATTTTTTTTGGAGATCACATAAAAGAGTAGTTTTTCATTTTGGAAATCCCTGTCACTTCAAAAGGAGAACATTGACTATGTAAAGATCATATTATAGTTATTTTTTTAACCTTAGTTGAAAATAGTTTTTGATTTCTAGTTACACTTAATATTTTTTCTTTTCTTTAATTTTTTTAACATCATCTTTAAATCAATTTCATGGGGAGTAGAGTAGAGTATAATTTTAAATGATGATTTTGATCTTAATAATTTTTTATTTTTTTTAAATAATAATACTATTTCTTAAAAAAAATATCATTCAAACCTAAAGTAAAATAAAGTAAAATATCTAAAATATATAATTAGATACTCGATCATTATAATAAACCCAAAAGTATATTATACACATAATGCAAAACTCATCATTTTAAATGCATATAAAACACTAATATCATCTAGTTTTTATTATAAAGAAAATTACCAACACAAGAGTTTATATATCAGTGGAAGATATCTTTTGAAAAACATTGAAGGAAAATCAAATTAATCAAAAGGCTAGAGATGAGAAAAACTTAAATTAGCATTGTGTTCATGACGGGAAAAACTAATGTTTAGGTGAAATTCAAATTTAACAAGTGAAACTATCATTCAATTTAAATATTATAAACCTTAAAGTAAATTAAATTTAATGCTTAATATAAATTCAACATTAAATTATCATATTCAACTCATGCAAATCTAGTCAAATTCAAAGTGTATAAAAATTCATATTAGTTAATTCAACATTAAATTTCCCTATTCAACTAATACAAATTTATTCAAATTCAAAGTGTATAAATATTCATATTAGTTAATGATATTTATATTTATATTTTAGAGAATTTTGAATTTTAGAGATTGAGGCAGGAGCATCAAGGCGTTTTTTTTTTTTGTAAATATGTTAATAGTGTGTATAATTTAATATTTTATTAATTAATTGAATAAAATAGGAGAAGGTGAGGATTTTTGTAAATATCTTTAATAAAAGGATATGAGGGAATTTAATTAGTTGAAGGATTTTAGGGATAAAGATCTATCCTTTAGGGATGTTGAGAGATTTAGGGGTTTGTTGAGGAATTGAAGGGATTGAGCATTTAATTAAATGATTTTTAAAAATTGTATAAATAGGAAGGGGATTTGTGAGAAAAACAACATTGAGATTGTGAGAGAAGTGTGAGATTGAGAGTAGGCTTGAGCAGCAAGGCTGTAAGCCTTCAGCAATTGTAAAGGGCCACGACATTGAAGCATCTGGCCAGTAAAAAGTTGTAAGTCATTGTTTTGTTTCAGTTTATATACATTGGGTGATTGAGAAATTGTATATTTGTTTCCTGAAGTTCATAGCATTGTTAAATTAATGATCGATGGGCTTGAAATCACATTTATTTGTGTGAAAACTGTCATGCAAATCATTAAGGGTAAATGGCATTAAAATCTCTGTTTGCAAAGGGCGCCATTCTAAGTAAAGATTTCTGTTGGAAGTCGATTTTAAATTCAGATTGGTTAATATGAGGTACAGTGGAAATTGGAAACTGAATATAGAAGTGCGCAGAGTTATGTTTCGAAACTCTGTTGGAATTCAATTGAAAATTGATATGTTTCAAATAGCATTGGCATAGTTTGAACAGTAGGGCAAATGTGTGACTCCGGCATATCCAATTGGAGAATCGATTTTATGGAAGACGCTGAACTGGACATGAATATGTGTGAATGCGTTAATAAAAATGTTGAAATTGTGTTGTATACAGCGTTGAATTCTAATTGAAAGAATGAATGCTGAATACGAGGGTTTTTAATTCAATGGATGGGTAATCCATAACGCAGACTCAGTTGAGTAGAAGAATTCAGCTTCAGATTTGTGTTTCAGTTAAAATGAAGAAAACGTAATGCGTTTTTCAGTTACTGGTTATTCTAAAATGAATTTAATTGTTGGGTTCCAGCTACACGTGAAGAAATTGATTGAATGTTTTAAATTGAAGGACGCATGTTATTACAGAGGTGGAAATCGATTTAATGTTTTAATTGAAGAACGCAGGTTATTGTCAGTGGTGATTTGAATCTGTTGAAGTTTGCTGAAGTTCAGTTCTAATATGCCAGAAATCGTGAATTGAAGGAAAGGGTGCAGAAATCTGTGGTGTTTCATGGAATGGCATTTCCAGCGTTGGTAAGTACAATCGTGCTTGACAGAGGTAAGTTAAATCGATTCAGAAATTATAAAAACCAGTTCTATTATGATCAGAAATCGGGGTTTTTTTTTAAGTTGTTAAGTTTGCCGGATTACTACAGCTGAATATCGGTGGGAAGATAGAGTCTAAAAACGGAGTACATGACATACCGTTATTGCAGAATCGATCTGCAGGGTTGAAGGTGTAATTTCAAAGGTCGATTTAAAAAGGGCGCAATAAAATCATGAATGGAGTATTGTGTGTGGCCAATCTGCATAAGTCGAAGTCGCCATTGCTGTATTGCAGAAGTTGTATAGGTTGAACACATTGACTGATTGTGTTGAATTTAATTTGAACACTGTTTGAAAGAAATTGAAGGCACAGGGCACGAAGGAATAGAAGAACTTTGACTTGAGTGCAGGCAGAGTTGATGAGTGAATTTGCAGAAGCGTTTTGTGGAGGTAAGCTTGATTGTATTAAAACCGTGTAAATTTATGTGGTTCGGTGTTATTGAAAAAGCTGCTGTAAAAGTTGATTCACATTAGAATACATCACTCCATATATCTAATTCAAACAGAGACCAGCAGACAGTGATAGCAAGGCGCATCTTTTTATTGAGTTTTGATTTTGAACTTCAGCGTTATAAGAATGAAAGATGGGAGTTGGGTGATTCCCACAAAAAGAAAAAGGTAGATTGTTTCATAATATTGATTGGAGCGAACTTTCAAATGAAGTTTTTTTTAAATGTGCATTAAAGTGAGGATGCAATCCAAGTCTTTGGGTTATGAAAGCATGGTTTGTGTGGATATAAGCTGAAGAGCTTGCATGTGCAAATGATTGTGTAATAAACAATGTCAAGGGTACATTTGACCTTTGATTGTGAATTGAAATCTGATCTGAAAAGGTGCATGAATTGGCTTTGTAATTGAGTTTTGATTTGGGGTAAAAGCGGAGCAGCATGTTGATATGCGTTATTATTGAAGATTCCCGTGAGTGCAAGTGAAGCCCCCAGATCGTAGACTGTGTAAATTAAATTGAATTTAATGCATAATATAAATTCAACATTAAATCGACAACGAATGCAAATTTTGTCAAATTCCAAGTGTATAAATATTCATATCTATAAAAAAATTATATTTATAATTAATTATTTTTATATTTATATTTTAGAAAATTCCCGTCAATTTCATAATTTCTTTCGAAAATTTTAATCAAATTCATGGAAGGGTTAAACATAAAGCGAATTTGGATTTGCCTTATCTACAGCGTAAATAAATTTATTGTGTGAATTAAACTATTAAATTTAACCGCTCAAGCAAATTTAAATTGTATCGGTCGAATATATTAAATTTAATTTACGGTTCAAATTCATATTTGAAATCAAATTTGACTTGTTCAACTAATGCACACTTACTAGTATGTAAAAAATATTATATTTAATTCAATTTAAAGTATAAAGTAAATTTAAATATCATACATTCAAATTTAAAATTTATTTCACATTGTATACCGAACGAGATTTAAATTTGATGTTGTTTCTGGATTGAATTTAGGGCAGGAAGGAAATTTTAATTTAAACGGTTCGAATCCTGGATTTTACCGTTAGGAGAGACACATACCCTTATCAATTGGATGTGTTTTAATCGGACGTGTGATCGGTTGATTATGCATTACAGCCGAGAGGGTGAATGGAGGGACACTTTTCATCGGACAAACAAAGGCAGAGGATTGACATTACCATGTCCATTGGCCTCTTAAACTTATTGAGTGAGAGATCTTTTTTTTTTTTTTTTTAATTTATTATTTTTCATAATTAGCAATTGCACTATATGTTGTAAAAGAAACATTATAAGGAATAGGAAAGAGCATGGGCTTCATTGCAACCTTGGAAATATTTTGTGAGTTGTTGTGATTTTTTTCTTGTGGCTACAACTTAGTTTTGGTTTTCACCTAGTTATCATGATTTAAAACTTTGTTATCATCTTAAATCCTTATATCATTAGATATAAAAGCTAAAATTATGCACCTATAAACATTGCTTAAAATTTCATAATAAAAAGTTGAGTAAGTTTGACATCGTATAATATGAAAAATTATGAAAGTTAAAATTAAGTAATTAAAGATATGTATATAGTTTTTTTTAACTAATAAATATGTATGTAGTTACAAACCAAGTTATACGCGGATACCATCGCTGAATACCATGGGTTGTTTTTATATTTTAGTATTATTTTAATTTTTTATTTGACCTAGTTAAAATGTTCATTACAATATGTCAATCTTTTTATTTAATTTACTTTTATTTTTACTTTTGTGTAATTTGACAAAGTTACCAAAACCTAAATTCAATAACTTATTAAAAAAAAAAACTAACATTATAAAAAACATATATAAAACTTTAACTTGTGAATCTAATGGCCTAAAACATTTCAATCGTCTAACATTTGATCCAATAACTCATACATTGACACAGTGGCACTTAGGAAAGTTGTTTTCAAATAAGAACGTCTTACGACGTAATATAAACATCATATTATTTTTGTCCTCTTAAATGTTTTATATATTCAATTTAGTTAAATATAAAAGTAACCTTACATTTATAATTCAAAGTATAATTATATTTATATTCAAAGTTTTTTATAATAGTTATATTTTTTTTATTAATATTAATTTATATAATATTAAATATTAATAATATTTTTTTTAATAATTTTATTATTTTTATATAAAATATTTATTATAATAATTTAAATATTATATATATCTTTTAAAACTAAAAATTGAGTTAATTACTTATTTAGTCATAAATAGTTTAGAAGAATAATTGGATACTAAACCTTACACCTTAGTGAATTTATAAAGTTGAATCATGAACTTAACAAAATAGTTTTATAGTCATAATTTTTGGGATAAAGGAGTATAATAATGAGAAAAAAAAAATTATTGGTATGATAAAAATAGAAATGTTGAAAACTTTTACATAATGGAAGTGTTTTTGGGGTTTTTGAAGGTGTCGAATTTATATGTACATTCAAATAAATGAGTTTAAATAACACAAATCAAAATTTCAATTTTTTTTCTAGCAAAATAAAAGGGAGAAGTGAAAAAAATTAGTCCAGTGAAACAAGAAGAAATAAATATTAGAGAAATATTAACGAAAGAAGATAATGATAATATGCAATGTGTCTTACCTGGCATATGCTTACAACGCCGAGAAATAGCAAGACGAGGGAAAGATTAGATTAGAGAAATTAAAGAAAGGATATAATCATCTCCAACCACTCATCACTAGTGGATTCATCTTCATCAAAGTTAACATCAGCAATTTCAATTGTTGGATCCACTGAATCAATTTTTTCACCACTGACAACATTATCTATGCCATAATCAACTCGTGATGGTAACACACCATCAATATTGATATCCACTTTCAAGTGAGATTCACCAAAATCTTCCTCTTTTTGTAGATTTTCTACTACATATCCATCCTCATTTTTTTCTTGAATCACTTCTTCAATAGGTTCTACAATGCTATTATATTCAACTTGATTACGCCCCCTTGCATCAAATTTTGCTTCCAGAATCTTCCATGCTTCCTTGGAAGTTGTAGCTTTTGCTATCTTGCACAAAAACATCTCATCCAATCCCTGTTTGATCAAATCCAATACTAAAGCATTGCATACCTCATGATGTGAGAGATTAGAGTGATACTCAATTAAATCTTTAGCTTGAAGAAAATTTATCATTTTGATAACCCAAAGATTAAAAAATTTACTAGTAAATGTAGGCGGTGGTATCAGATCAAACATACACCATTCACCCTCGATCTCTTCTCCATCTTCTGCTATACTTCTCAGTTCATCGGCTCCAACCTGAACCACAACGATCTTTTCCATTTCTTTTCGATTCATTCTCTTAATCAACTTCAATAATGTTTTACGACTCATGACTATTGTCTTTCCTTTCTCTTATAGTTGCAACTCGACCGCATGTGACTATATTCCATATCGCCTCGGAAAAAAAAAATGTCATTTTCAATATGTACTACCATCAAGAACAAACTTCACCCAAAACACTTTCATGCTTGACAGAACACCAAATCATTTTTGTAAACAAAAACTTTGCAAAGCCCTAAACACTTCTCAATTAAAAGCCTCTATTTTTTTTTCCTTTAAAAGATCTTCAAATGAAATTATTTTTAAACCTACCTACCATGCAACATACACTTCTAAAAAAATTATCTGCAAACGTTTCCCACTTAATAAACTCCTTATTGAAGGAATCCCATCTAAAAAAAATTATCGCCATACTTTTCCAACTTAACAAACTCCTTTTGGAAAGAAGCACTTCCAATATCCACCCAACCTTTAAATATTTGATAATAATTTAATATCTTGCCCACACATGAATTTAAAGAAAAAATAATCTTTTAATAAAAAACATATCACAACTTAACTCTTTTCACCATATGCATGAGGGGCAATAAAAAAAATTTATAAGCAGTTGTTCTTTTTCAAAACACTTTGAATTTTCCACCTTTTAAAAATACTTTCCAATAAAAAACTTTTTTTCAAAACTTTCTCACCATCATCAAGTCTCATAAAAAAAATCATAAAGGGCTACTCACAACTGTGATAGCGGCACGATGTGGCTTATAGTGGTTTCTTATAGGGAATCTTTTTCTTTGGCACACTTACCCCTATGATAATTAGTCAAAGCTCTCAACTACTATGCTTCTCTTCTCTGTCTTGTGACTACTCAACAACATCAAGTGCTTCAACAACTTGAGTTCTGCAGTCGAACTTTTTTGACATCAAAACAAAAAGGATTAGGGAATTTTAAAAATTTTCACAAGCTAGGTGACTCCTTCCTCACAAGATTCCTTTCTCACTCTTCTGGCTCTTATTATTCTTTATCTAAAGTGAATTTCTTATAACACGTAGAAGACATCCATTACTAAAATGGAATATATTCATATGGGAATATTTCAAAAAATTTACAGCTCCTTCAACATCTAAGCAGAAACTTGTGGAAATAATATAATCCACACTTGACTACGTTCAAGAGTCCTTCGTCTCTGAAACACCACACAAATTTTTCAAGGAAACCCATCAAATGGAGGCAGTACGTATGAATATGCCTCAGAAACCATTACAAACATGGCAAGAAACAAAATATGCTGATATATTGGCTTTATAAAATCATAACAGAAAATTTATGAGCTTCCACAAGTTGTCTGACAAACCGATTGTCCTCGCACATGCTCCATGCCACAACAAAGAGCCATATGCACTGAACATATAATCTTGCTTATTAATCCATTAGAACCACGAACAATACACAAGATTACAGTGGAAAGTGTTGCCCTTAGTGAGTCTACAAATAGCTTCCCTCATATCTCCAGTCTCTAAACCCAGCAACATCTCTAAGCAAGCTATGATACCAAATGAAAGAAACAGAGTGTTGTGCTCTGATACCAATTGAAGGTTATAGAGTAAACAACGGAAAACACAATAACAACATGCATTGACACATAACAGAAAAATGACAAACTCATTTACAAACCATAGAATAGCAAAGAAGCTACAACTACATTACACCCACTTGGACTATGCGTCTGAACTATATCTATTTTTCTATCCTAACTCAACTCTATTATTAAAAAACTTCAGTCAGTTATATGTCCTTTCAATTTGAAATGGTTATGGCAGTGATGGCCCTTCCAAAATGAACAAGACATGGCAGTGGCACCTCTTTGAGTATGAGCAAGTCATGGGGGTGATGGTGAGCGGTGAGGTAGTTTGTTAGTGAGATGGTGAATTGATAGACATAATTAATTTCAACATATAAGACACTGCAGGACAATAGTGGAAAAGTGCAACGACGAGGTTGAGGAAAAAATGAATGAAATAAAATAATAACAATATGTATTGATTTATTTATTTTTTAAATTTAAATGCCTTAATGATGAAATGTTGTGAAATGTATTGATTATGGATGAAGTGAAAACAACTCCTTTAAACGGTCTATTCCTTGAGCTTAATTAATACAACCTACAACATACCTACCTAAAAAAATATTACAAAATATAATAGAAACAACTGAAATCTCTAGGAAAGGATAATTATATAATAGAAACAGCCGAAAGCTCTACGAAAGGGTAAAATTGTGATAAAATCAAACCCTCATTATACGGAAAATTTATAAGAAAAAAATGATAAGAAAAAACATTCCAAATTTTATAGTGTCTCTCTTATGCTGTGTTTTTAGCTAGCTATCTATGTACAATTGATTTTTATGGAAAAAATGAACAGAGAAGGAAATAAAAATATCTTTGCCTATCTTTGCCTTACCTATGAGAGAGGCCAATATATATACTTATGGAAATGCGGAAAAGATGGTCTGGGAGGAGAGCGGTCATAAAAGGAACTAAAATTCTTCTAAATGATTAAGAAAACTGAAATAAATAAATAAAATAGCTTAGTGAATAGAGAGGCCAATGCATATCCTGATGGCGAATCATACGTACTCATAAACATAGAACACACATAAATTACATGAGAAAAATGTGCTTCTAAAGCATTCTATTGTTTGATCGCCAACGGTAAAAACAAAAAATCGAATCTCCAATGGCAAAATCCAAATTTTTTACATCTAAAATTTAATTTTGGTTCACTAAATTCATGTATTGCAGTTAGGTGAAAATAAACGGATGTTTTGAAAAAAAAAAAATTTAATTTAAGTTGGTTTTCTTTATGCAATTTTTACGCTCGATAGGCGTAACCCCGTCGAAGGAGCATGTTTTCTCGATTAAGGCTAATTAATTCTTTTTGATCTCGGTGGTCGAGATTGGAAGATGCCAGCGATATTCGGTCGTCGCCACTAAACTCGATGGATGAAATCTACCCCACTAACTTCCTTGCATATCTAAATCGTGTGTTTAAACCGTACTTAAATTAATTTTTTACAAATCTAGATTAAAAATTTTATTCATGCCATTTATTAATTGACACCTATCAAGATTAACCTTTCCAATGAAAACTGAAAGACTAACGTTGTCCAAGTGTGTGACACTCGTTATGCCAAGTGTCCTGAAGGCTTTCATGTACGAAGTCGTGGAGGTGGGTTTCCGGTGGTTTCAAGTCGGAGGTATCGATGGAGGAGGAACTGTCGTGTCTCCCCGTTCGTGCGGGATTCAAGAATACTATGGGCGTGTTTTTCCACTCTGGAGGCACGATCCGAGCTCCGCCTTGTATGTGGTGGCACTTGGATCGAATCCGCGACGAGCGTTGATAACGGAACATGTCCGTACGGCACGAGGTGCTTCGATTCGATAGCCCGAATCTCACAGAATAAGAACGGACAAGAACTCTAGTCTGGTTTCTCTCCTACCATTCTTCTTTATACAAGCCGGGTAGCTTTTTTTTCTTGTTCTTGTTCTTGAATCAGAGACGCCGGGGTGAAGGTGAAGATCCTGAAATTACATGAAGGTTGGGGAAGGTGAGAGAGAATGCCAGGGTAAGATCCGTGAAAATTTGGTGCAATGAATCCAACGACGCAATCCTCGGAAACCCGAAAGGTGGGCGGGTGATTTGGCTATGGCGAGAGTTGTACCGGGCTCCCGCTCTGTGCCCGGTGGAATAGGCATGCTCCGAATCCCGTCTTGGGAACGGCCATGACTTCTTACAAATTCGGAGAGGAGAACAGCCGAGAGCAAGTGGATCCAAGAAACGAAGACATGAAGCAGCAATAACGATGACAATGGGGCCGATGGCGTGGCCAGGAGGTCTCACGAAAACGACTGCTCGGTGCGCAAGCAGATCGAACCTCGCGCAGCATCTACGGTATAGACCGGGTCCAAGAACAAGAAGAAGTCCCCAATAATTGTGAAACAGGAGAGCACCTCAACGCGCTGGAGAGTCACTTCCCACTGGAGATTGCCAACGGCTGCGACGCTAGCGGAGAGCCCTGGCCAGGTTCGCACGCAGGAGGCAGCGCGCGGAGTCTGCATTCTCAGCGGTAGCGGAACGGTGAGCAACGTTGCTCTGCGGCAGCCGGCCACGGGCACTGGCACGTGGGCAATCACTGGTCATGACCTTGCACGGGTGCTTCGAGATTTCTCGCTTTCTCGGGCGTTCCTGCCCACTACGGAGCGAGCCGGGGCTACGGGCCTCACCCATTTATGTCGCGGGAGGTCAGGGGTGAAGTGATGGAGGGAGAGTCGTTGGCGCACTATCTGGCTTCCAGCCCTGTCGTGGTCATGGCTGCCACATTCCGCAGCGCCCCCTACGATCGGTTGCAGCAAGAAGAGGACGACGGGCTCCAACTCCGCAGAGAGTGACTCTCGCAATCAACTGCACGTGACGGCGCCGAAAATAACAAAACAGATAGGGAGATTTATGATCTTGTGAACTTCAATTTTTTTTTAGTTTTCCAAGTATTTTTAAAGCGTTTTATTTGATTCGATCCCAATCTAAGATTGTTAAATATTAAACACCATGATTAGCTTACTATCTTTACATCCTATCCATTTTTACTTTTAAATAACTCCCTATGTCTTCCGGTTAAGCAGGCTATTCAGAATCTGTGTGTCTCCCAATGTCTTTCCGCTTAAGAGCAGGTTATTCAGAATCTCTCTGTCCTCCCACAGTGTCCATGTAGGTGTTCAATTTCATCCAATTAGTGATTACATTCATCATTTCTTGAAAGACTGGAACCATGAGACATCATGGTTTTCTGGAAAAGAATCTATACATATATCATAGCTAGGAATTTTTTATTTTCTCAGATGAGACGTTGTTCTATTATATATGTGGAATTTCTTGCTTTTTTCATTTGTAAGAAAAAACCGCAGTTCTATTATATGTAGGAATTTCGGTTTTTCATCTCAGAAAAAAACGCTGTTCTATCATGCTACATAGGAATTTCGTTTTTTTCATCTGGTAAAAACGCAGTTCTATTATATGTAGAAACCGTACATGATATCATGGTTTGAATTTCAATGGTATTCAATTGCAATTTTTAATGGAATTGCACATAAAATGCAATTTACACATAATCGCAGTAGCGTAAGACTTATCATTTGTGAAGCCGTTATTAAAATTGGCCCTTATATCATTATAATTTTAATGTTGAACACTTTATTTTTATTACAGCAAGGAAACCCTAATTCAGTATTTACATCTTTGTTAAATTTGCTAAATTTGTTTCTCTCATTAATTTCAGAGGCATCTTCATCTTACTTTTAAAACTGTAAGTTGTCCTTACGCATGGTTGAGTTGGTTAGCTATCCCGTGAGAGTTCGTTGCTCATAGTAATTAATTCTACAAATGTGAAAGAACCTCTCATTCTTAATGCAGTCCTGTCAACCAATAACTATACTATTAACACTAATTAAGGGATATTTTTTTCACTTAATGTGATTTTCTAACTCATAGCCACATGTGTGCGTCTCTGTTTTTTGATGTTTTTTCACATTATTTCAAATTTAATAATAAATCTTAATTTTAATTATAGGCGTCCTTTCTCTCTCTTTTTTAAGACTTTTTAAATTTTTTTTCAAATTTAATAATAAATGTTAATTTTATTCCCCTCTTAATTAGGCCACAATACCTCTGTATTTTTAAATGTATTTTTATTGTTTATTAAATCCATGGGATAAATTTTATGGTTATCGATGGTAGATATTATTATTGTGGAAAAGAAAATTTATGTTTCATCTTTATTTAAATTAGTGTTTATATAATTTATGATAAATTTTAAAGGCGGCCATTTACTTTTAAAATTTGAATAACACTGTTTATTTTATGTAATTTGAATAACCCTGTTTATTTTATATAATTTGAATCACCCTGTTTTTATATAATTTGAAAGACCTCTGTTTAACGTGGATAAACCTTGTGTACAGTAGATATGGAAGAAAAGCTATACCTATTAGCACCGCCATCTGAGGAAAAGTTTTAGAGCTGGCATACAATTAAGCAATATCATTTTACCTTTGCGGACTCATCATGTTTGATCGGGTATTCTTTTAACTCACAGCCACTTCTGTGTGTTTTATGGAGATTCCAAATTTATTTATATTTTTTTATTATGGAAAAGAAACCTAATTTAGTATTTACATCTTTGTTTAAATTTGTTTTTATCATTAACATCCGAGCATCTATCATTTTTCTTTTTTTTAAATCATGGTTATCTTCTACGAATCATTTTTTTTAAAATCATGGTTATCTTTTCTGAATCAGTTTAGATGTAGGTTTACCTGAAAAACGATGAGTGCAGCGAGTGTCCAGGAATACGCATACCATTAACACGAAAAAAAACTTTAGAACTACCATACATTTAAGGGATTTTTTTCACCTAATGTCCGTCAGTGTTTTATGAAGCTTTTAAAAATTATTTCGAATTTAATGATAATCTTATTCTATTTTTTTTTCAAATTATGGCAAAAACAACTTAATTTTCATGGCTTCAAAACTTAAGTTATCTCTAGTTTAAAGAAGTTGAACTTGCTTTTCAAAATTTCATGAATACACAGTTATGTTTATTTTCAACGAATCTTGTAATTTTCAATCTAAGTAGTATATATGAAATGTGTATATATACATACTGAGATCTGAATTTTTTTTATTTAGGTCCTTCTCAATAAGATCTTTTTCTTTTTTATCTTGAAATTTTAAATGTTATTTTATAATTTATGCTATACAACTTTTATTAAATATGTCATTTTTATTATAATTTAATAATAAACTGCAAAAACATATTATAATATTTTAAATTGTATAATTTTAAAATTTTAGTGAGGCTTTAAATCGTCATTTAAATAGATATTTTTTACTGATATATACTTTTAACTATAGTTTACATATTCCCTATATAATTAATTACTAGCACAACCACATTAGTAAAAACTAATGTGGTTGATATACGCCGATAGATCGTGATATATAAAATAGATTTACAACCACATTTACCAATGTGGTTGATATAAGCCGATAGGCCTATATCCACTACCCATCACATTAATTTATATATCAATAAATAAATATTATATATAATAATTTTATTATATTAACTTTGAAATATATATATTATATATTAATAAGAATATGAATATATTAAATATATTAATTATGATTAAAATCACAAAAATATTTTATATATATATTAATAATATTATAATAAGTATTAATAATATATATTAAAAATATTTATTAATATATTAAAAGTATTAACTATATACATACTATAAATAAACTTGAAATATATATAATATATATTAATATAAAAATAATATTAATAATATATAATAATTTAATATTTATTTATATATTAATATCATAGATGGTTATTATTTGGATTATTTTATGACAAAATGTTAATAGTCCAAAAACATTTAATTGTATTTTACAGCTGCCATTATTTGAGAGGCTTTAGCCTATCTTGTTGGCCGTTAAACTTAAACAAATTTAAACTGAACTGTTCATCTTTCCTAAAATAAAAATAAAATATTCATTAAATTAAGAAATAATGTCAACTATAATGAGAACAAAAGAAAGTACATATGTTTAGTTAATTTTAATTAAAAACATTATTGGACCAATAGATGCATTAGAAACCCCGTATATGATAGAGATATCTAATTCCTTTTTGTGCTCAATCTTAGTTTAGCATGTCAAATAAAATAATCTCTAACTAAAAAACTAATGTGAGCTATAATTAAATCAACTAGATATAGTTTTACATTTAAAAATCATTCAAATAAATTATTAATATAATTTTAATAAATAGAATTTTTATATTAGATTTGATTTAGGAAATATTAATATTATTATTAATTTCTTTTTTTAGTAATTTTGAAGTGTTTTTTATTTTTAACATATAAAATTTAAATGAATTAATTTTTTTAATTTCAAGATAAATTTTGACAACACTAATCATTATTATTAATTATCATTATTAATTTTTTTATAATAATAGAAAAATGAAATAATAATATAATTAAAACTTAAAAAAGTGTTTACTTTAAAAAATTAAATTTTTAATATCATATGTTTTAAGAATTAATTTAGGAAAAATAAAATATTAAAAAGGTTTAAAAATATAAATTTGTAGTATAAGTAATACAATCTTTTATTTTTATTTTATTAAAAGTGTATGAGATGTGATACTTTTCTTTTTTATGCTTACTCTAGCTTTGACACATCTTTCATTTCAAGATAAATTTTAATAAACACTAATCATTATTATTAATTATCATTATTAATTTTTTTATAATAATAAAAAAATGAAATTAATAATATAATTAAAACTTAAAGTTTACTTTAAAAAATTAAGTTTTTAATATCATATGTTTTAAGCATTAATTTAGGAAAATAAAATATTAAAAAGGTTTAAAAATATAAATTTGGTAGTATAAGTAATACAATTTTTATTTTTATTCTATTAAAAGTGTGTGAGATGTATAATTCTTTTTATGCTTACTCTAGCTTTGACACATCTTTCCTAAAATAAAAATAAAACCAAGAGATGCATTAGAAAACCCTATATGATAGAGATATCTAATCTCCTTTCAGTGCTCATTCTTAGTATGGCATGTCAAATAAAATAGTCTCTAACTAAAAACTAATGTGAGCTATAATTGAACAACTATACATATTTGGTCTAATTAATTAAAGACATTATAAAACATGAATAATCCATTATTATTGTGCTTATTCATTTTGATCTTGAAAATTACAACTCACTATGAAGGACTCACATGGTTAAAATATTTCATTCTCACCCTCAACCATAAATAAATATATTTGATAGAAGAAGAGAAAAAAAATTATGTTTCTCATTTTTTTAATATATATATATATATATATATATATATATATATATATATATATATATATTTATTTCAATACTAATTATTCTAAAAAATTTTCATTCCCTAAACAGTAAATAGTAAAATAATTGAAAAAAAAATATCTCAATGTTTAAATCAATTTCTGGGTTCACCAATTCCTTTGATTTATAATATTAAAGCCTCGGTTTATTAGTTCTTTTGGTTTATAATATGAATAATCGATCAATGTCATCCATGATCAAATGTCACATTCTCACAAATATTGTCTCAATATCAAAATCACCCATGGCCAACCATGGTCATAGTTGGTCCAATGTCGCATTGTGACCCATGATCAAATGTCACATTCTGACAAATATTGTCTCAATATGAAAATCACCCATGGCCAACCCTGGTCATAGTTGGTCCAATGTCGCTCTTCACAACAATGCTCCAGAATGTTTAAATCACCTCTTGTGGGTTCACCACCTTGGTTTATAATTTTTGTAATGGTTGTCCCTCGGGTCTACCAATTTTTCGTTTATAATATTAAACCTTGGTTTTTATTAGTTTTTTGTTTATATTGATGAATGATCGATCAATGTCATCTATGACTTCAAATGTCAATATCTCGACAAACATTGTATCCAATATGAAAATCACCCATGGCCAACCATGGTCACACTTGGTCCAACGTCGCATTGTGAAAACAATTGTCTCAATGTTTAAATTAATTCCCTTGGGTTCACCAATTCCTTTGATTTATAATTTTTTTGGTAATTATTTTACCTTGGGTTCACCAATTCCTTTGGTTTATAATACTAAACCCTTGGGTTTATTAGTTTTTTTAGTTTATAATATGAATAATCAATCAATGTTATCCATGATCAAATGACACATTCGGACAAACATTGTCTCAATATGAAAATCACCCATGGCCAAGCATGGTCATAGTTGGTCCAATGTCGCATTGTGACAACAATTCTCTCAATGTTTAAATCAATTCCCTTGGGTTCACCAATTCCTTTAGTTTATAATATTAAACCCTTGGGTTTTTTAGTTCTTTTGGTTTATAATATGAATAATCGATCAATGTTATCCATGATCAAATTTCACATTCTGACAAATATTGTCTCAATATAAAAATCACCAATTCTATGCCAAATCACCAATTCTATGCCAACCCTGGTCATAGTTGGTCCAATGTCGCATTGTGACAACATTTGTATCAATGTTTAAATCAATTCCCTTGAATTCACCAATTAATTTGGTTTATAATTTTTTGGGTAATGGTTGTCCCTTGGGTTCACCAATTCCTTTGGTTTATAATTTTTGGTCCAACGTCACATGTGACAACAATTGTCTCAATGTTTAAATCAATTCCCTTGGGTTCACCAATTCCTTTGGTTTATAATTTTTTGGGTGATGGTTGTCCCTTGGGTTCACCGATTCCTTTGGTTTATAATATTAAACCCTTGGGTTTATTAGTTTTTTTGGTTTATAATATGAATAATAGATCAATGTCATCCATGATCAAATGTCACATTTTGAGAAATATTGTCTCAATATGAAATTCACCCATGGCCAACCATGGTCATCGTTGGTCCAATGTCACATTGTGACAACAATTGTGTCAATGTTTAAATCAATTCCCTTGGGTTCACCAATTCCTTTGGTTTATAATTTTTTGGGTAATGATTTTCCATTGGGTTCACCACTTGCTTTGGTTTATAATATTAAACCCTTGGTTTTATAGCTTTTTGGTTTATAATATGAATAATAGATCAATGTCATCCATGATCAAATGGCACATTATGAGAAACATTGTCTCAATATGAAAATCACCCATGGGCAACCATGGTCATACTTGGTCCAACGTCGCATTGTGACAACAATTGTCTCAATGTTTAAATTAATTTCCTTGGGTTCACCAATTCCTTTGATTTATAATTTTTTGGGTAATGATTTTCCCTTGGGTTCACCAATTCCTTTGGTTTATAATATTAAACCCTTGGTTTTATTAGTTTTTTTGGTTTATACTACATGAATAATCGATCAATGTCATCCATGATCAAATGTCACATTGTGACAAACATCAGATCAATATGAAAAGCACCCATAATAATCTATGGTCATATTTCCTAAGCCTTAAATGCCAGATCGTTAGACAACAATTTTCAATGTTTAAATCAATTCCCTTGGTTTCACCAATTCCTTTTGTTTATACTTTGTTGGGTAATGGTTTTCCCTTGGGTTCACCAATTCCTTTGGTTTATAATATTAAACCCTTGGGTTTATTAGTTCTTTTGGTTTATAATATAAATAATCGATCATTGTCATCCATGATCAAATGTCACATTCTGACAAACATTGTCTCAATATGAAAATCACCCATGGCCAACCATGGTCATAGTTTTTCCAACGTCGCATTGTGACAACAATTGTCTCAATGTTTAAATCAATTCCCTTGGGTTCACCAATTCTTTTTGGTTTATAATTTGTTGGGTAATGGTTGTCCCTTGGGTTCACCAATTCCTTTGGTTTATAATATTAAACCCTTGGGTTCACCAATTCCTTTGGTTTATAATATTAAACCCTTGAGTTTATTAGTTCTTTTGGTTTATAACATGAATAATCGATCAATGTAATCCATGATCAAATGTCACATTCTGACAAATATTGTCTCAATATGAAAATCACCCATGGCCAACCATGGTCATATTTGGTCCTATGTCGCATTGTCACAATAATTGTCTCAGTGTTTAAATCAATTCCCTTGGGTTCACCAATTCCTTTGGTTTATAATATTAAACCCTTGGGTTTTTTAGTTCTTTTGGTTTATAATATTAATAATCGATGAATGTCATCCATGATCAGATGTCACATTCTGACAAATATTGTCTAAATATGAAAATCACCCATGGCCAACCATGGTAGTAGTTGGTCCAAGGTCGCATTGTGACAATAGATGTCTCAATGTTTAAATAAATTCCCTTGGGTTCACCAATTCCTTTGGCTTATAATATTAAACCCTTGGGTTTAATAGTTCTTTTGGTTTATAATATGAATAACCGATCAATGTCATCCATGATCAAATGTCACATTCTGACAAATATTCTAACAAATATTGTCTAAATATGAAAATCACCCATGGCCAACCATGGTAGTAGTTGGTCCAACGTCGCATTGTGACAATATATGTCTTAATGTTTAAATCAATTCCCTTTGGTTCACCAATTCCTTTGGTTTATAATATTAAACCCTTGGGTTTATTAGTTCTTTTGGTTTATAATATGAATAACTGATCAATGTCATACATAACCAAATGTCACATTCTGAAAAATATTGTCTCAATATGAAAATCACCCATGGCCAACCATGGCCATAGTTGGTCCAATGTCGCATTGTGACAACAATTGTCTCAATGTTTAAATCAATTCCATTGGGTTCACCAATTCCTTTGGTTTATAATTTGTTGGGTAATGATTTTCCCTTGGGTTCACCACTTTCTTTGGTTTATAATATTAAACGCTTGGGTTTATTAGTTTTTTTGGTTTATAATATGAATAATCGATCAATGTCATCCATGATCAAATGACACATTATGAGAAACATTTTCTCATTATGAAAATCACCCATGGCCAACCATGGTCATAGTTGGTCCAACATCGCATTGTGACAACCATTGTCTCAATGTTTAAATCAATTCCCTTGGGTTCACCAATTCCTTTTGGTTTATAATTTGTTGGGTAATGGTTGTCCCTTGGGTTCACCAATTCCTTTGGTTTATAATATTAAACCCTTGGGTTTATTAGTTTTTTTGGTTTATAATATGAATAGTTGATCAATGTCATCCATGATGAAATGTCACATTCTGACAAACATTGTATCAATACGAAAATCACCCTTGGCCAACCATGGTCATACTTGGCCCAACGTCGCATTGCGAAAACAATTGTCTCAATGTTTAAATCAATTCCATTGGGTTCACCAATTCCTTTGGTTTATAATATTAAACCCTTGAGTTTATGTCATCCCACGATCAAATGTCACATTAAAGCAAACATTGTCTCAATATGAATATCACCCATGGCCATGTAGTCATAGTTGATCGAGCATTAAGCATTGTGACAACAATTGTCTCAATATTTTAAATCAATTCCCTTGGGTTCACCAATTCCTTTGACATAATAACTTAAACCCTTGGGGTTATTAGTTTTGGTTTATAATATGAATAATCGATCAATTTCATCCGCGGTCAAATGTAGCATTGTGAGAACAATTGTCCTGATATTTTAAATCAATCCCCTTGGGTTCATAATTCCTTTGGTTTATAATATTAAACCCTTGGGTTTATTAGTTCTTTTGGTTTATAATATGAATAATCTATCAATGTCATCCATGATCAAATGTCACATTCTAACAAATATTGTCTCAATATGAAAATCACTCATGGCCAACCATGGTCATAGTTGGTCAAACGTCGCATTGTGACAACAATTGTCTCAATGTTTAAATCAATTCCCTTGGGTTCACCAATTCCTTTGGTTTATAATATTAAACCCTTGGGTTTATTAGTTCTTTTGGTTTATAATATGAATAATCGATCAATGTCATCCATCAAAAAATTGTCTGAATATGAAATCAGCCATGGCCAACCATGGTCATACTTGGTCCAACGTCCCATTGTGACAACAATTGTCTCAATGTTTAAATGAATTCTCTTCGGTTCACCAATTCCTTTTGTTTATACTTTGTTGGGTAATGGTTTTCCCTTGGGTTCACCAATTCCTTTGGTTTATAATATTAAACCCTTGGGTTTATTAGTTCTTTTGGTTTATAATATAAATAATCGATCAATGTTATCCATGATCAAATGTCACATTCTGACAAACATTGTCTCAATATGAAAATCACCCATGGCCAGCCATGGTCATAGTTGGCCGAGCGTCGCATTGTGACAGCAATTGTCTCAATGTTTAAATCAATTCCCTTGGGTTCACCAATTCCTTTGGTTTATAATTTGTTGGGTAATGGTTTTCCCTTGGGTTCACCAACTCCTTTGGTTTATAATATTAAACCCTTGTGTTTATTAGTTTTTTTGGTTTATAATATAAATAATCGATCAATGTCATCCATGTTTAAATCAATTCCCTTGGGTTCACCAAGTCCTTTGGTTTATAATTTGTTGGGTAATGGTTTTCCCTTGGGTTCACCAATTCTTTTGGTTTATAATATTAAACCCTTGGGTTTATTAGTTCTTTTGGTTTATAATATGAATAATGACAACAATTGTCTCAATGTTTAAATGAATTCCCTTAGGTTCACCAATTCCTTTGGTTTATAATATTAAACCCTTGGGTTTATTAGTTCTTTTGGTTTATAATATGAATAATCGATCAATGTCATCCATGATCAAATGTCATATTCTGACAAATATTGTCTCAATATGAAAATCACCCATGGCCAACCTTCGTCATAGTTGGTCCAACGTCGCATTGTGACAACAATTGTCTCAATGTTTAAATCAATTCCCTTGGGTTCACCAATTCCTTTGGTTTATGATTTTTTGTGTAATGGTTTTCCCTTGGGTTCACCAATTTATTTGGTTTATAGTATTAAACTCTTGGGTTTTATTAATCTCTATTGTTTTTAATATTGCCCTTAGCCTTATTGATCCCTTAGGTTTTTAATATTTATCCCTTGGGTTCACTGACTCCTTTGGTTTATAATATTAAACCGTTGGGTTTATTAGTTCTTTTGGTTTACAATGTTAATCACACATTCGGTTTATTACTCTCTTGAGTTTAAAATACTAATTCTCAGGGTTTGTTAATTTCTTAGATTTTTCAGTTTAAAATATTAATTCTTAAGGTTTATTAATCTTTATTGTTTATAATATTCATCCGTTAGGTTTATGATATTTATCCCTTGGGTTCGCTGATTCCTTTGCTTTATAACATTAAACCCTTGGGTCTATTAGTTCTTTTGGTTTATAATGTTAATAATCTCATTGGTTTATTAATATCTTATGTTTAAAATACTGATTCTTATGGATTATTAATTTATTAGGTTTTTTAGTTTAAAATATCAATTCTTATGGTTTATTAATCTCTTGTGTTTTTAATATTGATCCCTTATGTTTATAATATTTATTCCTTGGGTTCACCAATTCCTATGGTTTATAATATTTACACTTTTAGTTAATATTAATAATATAATAATATTACTAATAATCATTTTAAATAAATATTCAAATATTTATTAATAATGATTATTAGTAATATTATAATATTATTAATAAATATTCAAATATTTATTAATAATTTTTATTATTAATATTATAATATTATAATATTTATTTAGTAATATTAATAATATTATAATATTACCAATAATCATTATAAATAAAGATTCAAATATTTATAAATAATAATTATTAGTAATATTATAATATTATTAATAATATAACCAACTATGATATAATATATATTATTAATATATTATTAGTTCTTTTGGTTTATTAATAATATAACCATCTATGATATTAATATATAAATAAATATTAAATGATTATATATTATTAATATTATTTTTATATTAATATATATTATATATATTTCAAGTTTATTTATAGTATGTATATAGTTAATACTTTTAATATATTAATAAATATTTTTAATATATATTATTAATACTTATTATAATATTATTAATATATATAAAATATTTTTGTGATTTAAATCATAATTAATATATTTAATATATTCATATTCTTATTAATATATAATATATATATATTTCAAGTTAATATAATAAAATTATTATATATAATATTTATTTATTGATATATAAATTAATGTGATGGGTAGTGGATATAGGCCTATCGGCGTATATCAACCACATTGGTAAATGGTGGTTGTAAATCTATTTTATAGTACGCCTATCGGCGTATATCAACCACATTAGTTTTTACTACGTGGTTGTGCAAGTAATTTAAATTAAAAAATATATTGTACTACTAAATTTACATTGTTAAAACAAGCGTTGTTTTGAATTGAGTTTATTTAAGTTTGAATTTTGTTCAATCGAATTGTGGGACTTTGCTCTGATTTCATGTCTTTTGAAGATCTAAATGCCATAATTCTTTTTGTCCCTTGTCTTGGGAACTTTCTTCCAACACCCTATGTCAAGATCTGAAAATGCTACGACTCTCAATTACCTCACAATATTGATGGAGAAAGACAGTATAATAAATCTTTAAAAAATAAAAATTATAATTCTCTCTTTATAAATTGATGAAATAAATTATATGAACTGAGCTAAGTAATTTAATAAAATGATTATCAAGAAAAAAATAATGTTCATTTATTTAAAATTTACTAAAATTCTTAAATTATTATAATATTTTTTTTCTTTAAAAAAATTGAGGATTAGGTTGGTTAAGGATGGGCTCAATATGGAATTGATTTCAATCTTAAATGAAAAATTTAAATGTAATATAATATTTCTTTTTTATAAGCATGACTTTCAATTAATTTACTTTCCAATATTTTTTTATAACATAAGTTTAAAAAATAAATAGTTTTCCTTTAATGAATTAAAAAGAATGTTATTCCAATTAAAAATCCCCATCACGTGAAAAGCTTATATTATCATGTTTTATAGATAAAGTTATGTCTTTGTGAGAATTTTTTTGTAACTAAATAGCTAAATATGGAGATATTCTAAACCATTCTTAAAAAGTAATAGAGTAAAATAATTTTGTTTCAAAATAATTTAAAAATAATTAAATTGAATGTATGAAATGAATTCAAATTATTAAATATAATTAATAAATATAAATTTAATATTTAAAAAATAAATAAATTCTAATACGTAAATAACTTTGAATGTGAGGGTGTTCGGGATCTTTTAAATATAAATTTAGCATGATACACAATAACTATATGTAAACTTTGATTGTCCCAAAGCATGATCCCCCGATGTCTAAGAATGTTGGAAGTCAATAGAAATAATTTTGGGCTTTGAAATAATAACTTACATAAGCATATAGCACACATAAATTAAAAATATATTTAAACAATATAATTTTACATAAGATGTGAAGAGTTTTACAGGATAGTCAAAAAACGTATATGGTAAATAAATAAAAAATATAAATAAACTAGAGGTGTGGTAAATAAATAAAACCTCTTTTTATACTTACTAGTAAATCAAATAAAAAATATAAATAAAGTAGAGGTATGGTAAATAAATAAAAAAATATTTTTATATTTACTCCATAAACCTCTTTATATTTACAAAAACAGCAAAAAAATAAGTTTTATTTAGGTGAATTCTATAGGCCAAATACCATGGGTCAAATACCATATTTATAAAAGAGGTATAAAAATGTATAGGTAAATAAATAAAAATATATCAAATAGGAGCAGAACTCAACATCTAATTTTATTTGATGCCTATGAACCAAATATCATGGATCAAATTGATAATAATACTAATGTGCACATTATTAACTCTAACATTAACATTAAAATATTAATATTAAAATTATTATTATTGTCAAATTATTATTACTAAATATAATATTGATATTAACATATTCTAATATTAAAATTATTAAATTTAATAATCCTTATATTAATAATATATATATATATATATATATATATATATATATATATATATATATATATATATATATATTTTGACTCTAGATATATATGAGATGGAAGAAATCAAAGACATATGAGAGAGGTGAGAGAAATACACTGATTGACAAGGGAGAGATGAGGAGAGAGGAGTAATGAAGAGAGAGAAAAGGGAGAGGTAGAGAAGTGTAAGAGAGCCAGTAGGAGACGTAAAGATGGAGTTGGGAGAGAGAGAGAAGGGGAGAGAGAGGGAGAAGGAGAAAGGATTTGAGGGTAGAGAGAGAGAGGGAGAGTGAGGAAGGATGTGAGGAGGAGAGGGAGGGATGGGGAGAGATGGATTGGGAGGGTAGAGAAGAAGAAAGAAATATATTGTGAGAAATGAAGAGAGACGGAGGGACAAGGGAGATGAAGAGAGAGTGTAGTATATTTAGGGGCTTAGATAAAGAGACATAGATAGAGTGATGGAAACAAGGAGGAGCCAAGGAGAGAGAAGAAGAAAGGAGATATAATAACATAGTTGGAGAGAGATATAGAGTGATGAGGGAAGAGAGAGGATTTTAGGCAGAGAGAGAGAGAGAGAGAGAGAGAGAGAGAGAGTAGGAGGGATGAATATAGAGGTAGGGAGGTGATAAATGCGCAGAGAGGAAGGAAAAGAGAGAGAAAGAGAGTGATGGGGGAATGTAGAGGATTGTAGGGGGGCAGGAGAGAGAGAGAGAGAGAGAGAGAGAGAGAGAGATGGGGGAAGAGAGAGGGAGGTAGGAGAGAAAGGCATAGAGAGGAAGGAAAAGAGAGGGGACTTGAGAGAGATGAGGAGAGAGGGATGGATAGAGAGATGGAGTTGGAGGGGGAGAGAGGGAGGGATAGTATGGATATGGATATGGGAGATACATGGAGTTGGAGGGGGAGAGGGAGATGGATGGAGAGATGGAGATGGATGAAGCAGAGAGGGAGGGAAGAAGAAAGTATTAAAGAGTAACAGTGGAGAGAGAGAGATTGAATGACAAGGGAGACATGGAGAGACTCGTGTATTTTTGGGGGTGAGATAAAGAGAGAAAAAAGAAGAGATGGAGAGAAGGAGAAAGAGAGGCATATAGTGACAAAGTTAGAAGGTGAAGAGAGAGAGAGAGAGAGAGAGAGTGAGAGAGGGTAGGGAAAGAGAGATGTATATTGAGGGAGAGAGAGAGGGAGGGTGATGATGAAATACATAGAGAGTGAAAGTTTGAGAGAGAGAGAGTCGAGAGAGGTAGGGAAAAAGAGAGATGGATAGGGAGGGGGGAGAGAGAGGGAGTGGGTAAGAAGAAAGAGAGCAGAGAGTAAAAGTTGGAGAGAGAGAGAGAGAGATAGACAGAGAGAGTAAGGAGTGATAAGAAATATGGAGGGAGAGCGAGAGAGGATAGAAGGAAGGAAGAGGAGATAGAAGTAGGGGAGAGGAGGGAAGGGGAAGAAAGAGAGAGGGAGTGAGAGGAGGGAGTGATAGATACATAGATTGGAGAAAGAGAGTGTATGTTTTGGAGTTGATATAGAGAGACAAAGGGAGATAGAGATATATATGGAAGCTAAAGAGAAAGAAGAGATGATGAAGGCTAGTGACTGAGGGACAAAGTAAGATTGGATAAACATGGAGTGAGAGAGTGTTGATGTTTGTGGGGATGAGATAAAGAGACAAAGAAGGAGATATGGGAGGGACATATAGATATATATGGAGGGTGGGAGAGGGAATAATATTTCTTAGAATAGGTTCATTGATTTAAGTGTAGATAGTGATTTATAATCCATTTAGATTGCTTGCACGTAGATTCATTAATTTTAGTGTAGATTTTGATTTCTAATTATATTTGATTACTTGCACTAGATGCATTGATTTCAATGTAGATGGTTTATAATTCTCGGGTTTGATTTGTTGCACTCAAATGCATTGATTCCAGCTCAGATGATGATTTCTAATCTCTATTTGATTGCTTGCTACTAGATGCATTCATTTAAATGTAGATGTTGATTTATAACTGATATTTGATTTCTTTTACTCTATATGCATTTATTTCAATATAGCAATGATTTCAAACTCGTTTGATTGCTTGCACTAAATGCATCCATTTTAGTGTATATTGTGATTTATAATCATATTTTATTGCTTGCACTAGATGTGCATTTATTTTCATGTATATGTTCATTTCTAATCGTATTTTTCTTATTTGCACTAGATGCATTGATTTGTGTGTAGATGTTGATTCTTAATCCTAGTTTATTACTTGCAATAGATGCATGATATCTATGTAGATTTTGTTTCCTAATCTTATTTTATTTTCTTGCATTAGATGCATTGATTTTAGTGTATATGTTGGATTCTGCGTATTTGATATAATTAGATGTATGAGGGTATATTAGTTTTAAAGTCATTGGATTAATGAGTGCCCATTGATTCTTTCTGTAAGCACAAAAAATTATTGAGAGTGTGAATGATTTCTGTGTTATAGTAATTTAACCTAATAATATTGGAGAGCAAGAGAGACAAGGTAGTGATTTTTACTACAAAAACTCAAGCTAAATATTTAAATCGCTTATGATTTATGATTTCTACTATCTTTTTCATATAATCGATATGGAAAGATGACAAAACTAACAAGGGTGACAATAAGAATAGTAGAAGAAAAATAGTGGTTTGATATTGATCACAATGATAGGCTATTTTCTAATTGACTACATTCTTATTATTCACATTTTCTATCATTCAATCATCATTACATTGTCACTTTGCACTCAAAAAATTCATTTCATCATTTTTCATCGTTCAAGTTATTTTTAAGCAATATTTATCATATCAACAAAGTGAGGTGAATAAGAAAATTTTAAAATTAAAATGAATCGATAAATATCAAACATTTTTAGCATATTTAAAATAGTTGATATTGAATATTAGACATATTTACATATTATTTGATAAAATTAGTCATATGTTCGTGATATTGATCTATAGATTTTCCTTTGCTGCACATGATTGAATCCACGGGAAAACACAATCTACCAATGTGATTGTGTTTCCTTTGTCACTTGGTTGAAATTTAATTCTTTGTTTTGTGTGCTTTATTTTTATTGTGAATATAAAATTTAATTAGTTATAATAAAATATTTTAACATTATAATGATTTTATGTATCTAAAATATATATGATATAATTAATTTATGTTTTGAAAAATAGAATTGATAATGACGATGATGATTAATGTTCATTAAGATCAATGTGGCATATTTTACATTAAGAGAATAAAAAAGATCTCATTGATTTTCAAAATCTTCGTGTTCCTATAATGAAAGAGAAGGTGGCCTATAAGACCTTAAGAATGGAAAAAAAATATAAGTTAAAATTTTCAAAATCTTGTTCCTATGATCAAAGAGTAGGGAAAGAAGCACTCCAAGATCGCTATAGGTGGGTTGGGTTAATATAGGTCAAGAAGATTGGAAGTGTGGCATATGTTAGGAGAACTAAGATCTGTAGTGACAAAGAGCTAGGTAGTCTCAAAAAGAAAGTGGCTTTTTCTTCTTCCACCTCGCGTTTAGTATTGAAAATATGACATATTTTATTTGTTCCAGTGAGTCTTGGGAATAGACCAAGCACATCGTCTCACTTCAGGCGCCATAGAGAGTTTGTTCCTATCCTAGTGATGTTCATTTTTTTTCTTAGTGCTAGTCAACATAGAGAGATAGTTCTTACGATCAAGGGTGAGGTTGATAACCTTGTTATAGTATCTTAGCTTCCTTTTACCCTCCATCTCCTACTCTTCCCACAACTTGTTCTTAAATTTGGAGGTAAGTCCATCGTTATTTGTAATGATATTCTTTCCAGTTGCTTGAAAGAATCGTTTTCAAAATCTACAATCACAACATGGAAAATCAATACCACCCTGTGATAGGATAAAACTAATTTACAAATCATATATTCATCAAGTATGATCAAGAAATTCAATAAATAAGTCTAATTAATTAAATAACTCATTGAGTTAAAACATGATAAACAAACTACTTAATTAAAGAACTCATTAAGAAAATAGTATTGATTCATATTATCTTTGATGAAGAAAGAGCCTTACAACCGTTTCCGCCTTGATGTCGTATAGGCCTTCCTGGGGTCTGGAATAGGTGTTTCCTTTACTCTAAAAAACTTTACACTCTCTCAGCTAAAATGCACATGGGTGTGTAATCATTCTCACATAATGATCAGTTAAGAGAGTCTAAGTTTCTACAACATTTATCCTCAAAAATTCGCAAAGTCTAACCCCCTTTGAAGTTGCACTATGGCTTCAATTTATAGGAAAAGAGAGGGGGTTACAGCTCTACATAAGAGGGGATAGAATTCTATTTTGAAGGGATTCAGCTCCATAAATCAAGGGATAGGCTCCCATAATGGAGGAATGAACATACATGATAGGAGCGAACCTTCGACCAGATAATTGCTTCTAGAACCTTCCAGATTTGACTGGTGGGCTTCTAAATGTTGCTTTCCACCTTTGTTTTACCTTTTACAGGGATCCACACCCTTAATGAAGAAAAATTGGATTTAGCTCCACATGATTTAGAACAAAAAGGTGCGGCAACGTAGGCAATGTTAAGAGAAAGTGCGGTACAAGTATTTTTAAGACTTTTATGAGATTTTCTCTTAATTTCAAGGCTTGATTTTAGGAACTTTGATGTTTTAGACTTCTAAGGGAGTACTAAAACGTCATGGTGAAAAAATTCAATGTAACAGCACCGGTTCTAAGAATACCATATCTTAGACAACCATTTGAGATCCAAAAAAATGAAAGCGATTATGCTATGGTGGTAGTGCTCATGCATCATGGTAAGCCTATCTCATTCATTCCGAAACTTTTAATGGAGCTATCACTAAATATCCCACCTATAATAAAGATTTATATGCATTGGCACAAAGTGGAAATAAATGGAAGCATTAATTGATGAGAAAAGAGACCATTACCCGTACCGACTATCAACCATTGTAGTACTTACAATCACAGTCAAAGTTGCATAAATCAAGATATTTCAAGTGGATGGGTTTTATACAACAATTTCACTTGGTTATTAGGTACAAAAAGGGAATATACAATAAGGTATCTGATATGCTTTCTAGGCCTATTGTAAATTCAGCTTTATTCTCAAGCACAATTCTATTATTCATGAAAGTTACATTGAACAATAATGATAGTGATTTTCAAGATGTGTATGAGAAATTGAGTAAGGGAAACCAAAGTGAAGAGTAAGATTATCATCTGCATAATAGTTTTTCGCATCACTTGGGAAATTTGTGTATTCCACAGGGAGAAAGAAACAATACCATAAGGGAGGCACACACATCATTGATTGCAGGAAATTTTTGTGTAGGCAAGACAATAACACATCTAAAAAGGTATTGTTATTGGCCACACATGAATTAAAGTGTTTCTTGTTTTATTAGAGGATTTTATTTATGTGAAACAAGTAAGCCTAGTAATAGGAAGCTTGGTTTGTACACACCACTTCCAGTTTATTCTCATCCTTGGGAAAGCATCTCAATGGATCTTGTAGGAGGCCTTCCTATGTCAAGGAAAGGTCATGATTATTTTTATGTTATGGTAGATAGGTTCAAAAAAATGTGTATTTTCGTGACATGTAAGAAAAATATTACAGCTGAACAAAATGCTAATCTTTTCTTTCAAAATTTATGGATCCAATTTCGTCTTCCTACTTCTATTGTAAGTGATCAAGATTCTCGAATTGTTCAGAGTTTTTGGTAAAAATTATGGGACATGATGGATACAAAGTTGAAGAAATGTACAACATTTAATCCAAAAACAGATGGTCAAATAGAGGTGGTAAATAAAATTGTTATTCATCTTCTAAGAGGCTATTGTAGCAAGCATCTGAAGTTATGGGACGAACAATTACACTACATACAACATGCATACAGTCGGAAAAAACATTCGTCAACAATTAGATCTCCATTTGAGGCATCCTTTGGTTACTTACCAAGGTCTTCATTGGACTTCATATTTGAGAAAGATATTGCTATAGACAGACATAGTGACATAGATAAGGCAAGAAAGTTCATTGACCAAATTCAGTTAATTTTTGTCCACACAATGCAAGAGACACTCGAAAACCAAAGGGAAACTGGCATAAATTTCGAGTTGGTGATGAAGTTTGGTTGTACATAAGAAAGGAAATACTATCAGGGGAAGGTAAAAACCTCAAACCAATCCGTTATGGTCCATTTAAAATTCTGTAAAATATTGGTACAAATGCACTCAAGCTAGATTTTCCTCCTTATATGAAAATTTATTCTGTCATTAATGTTGAGAATTTGATATTGTTTGGGCCTCCTTTGATTGATGATCAAGGAGAGCATGTTCAACTGCCATCAATAGATGATTTCTAGCTAAAACATCTTGATGAACTTCAACAATATCTCATACTTCACAGAAGAATCAGAACTTCAAGAAGAGTTAATGTTGAATACCTTAGAGTTGGACTCAAAGGTCAAAATCCTTCAAAGGCCAAATGGTTGGAGATTGGAAAAGTGAGGGAGTTTAACCCTCACTTTCTGAACAATTGATAGTGTATTTTTGGGTCGGAAAGGCTTCTAGTGGGGGGGAATGATCAGAGGCTCAATTTTTAGCTAAAACATTAAAGTTCTCAAAATTGTTTCAAACTTGAACGACCAAATAGAGTACGTTGCTAGGATTTCGGTGCAACTCGTTTCATCTAAATCTGAGTTCGTATGTTTGATTTATCGTTTGTTTTTCATTTTCCAAAACAAGGAAAAAAGGAGCAGAACATGTACCCAGATGATGTAGTAGATACAGTCAACATGACAAGGTATATTCTCTAGATTGCATCGAGTGGAACAATGACAGGTGTCATCTTCATATTCGCGAGATGGGTTAGTGAAGGGAGACATTTTCCAATAACCTCCAATATTCTTCCTAAGTTTGAAATTTGAAATGGTTTTAGGTTGGAGTACAACCCAGCTAGAGGGTGCCATGTGTCCTCTTTGGTGGGACTTCTACAATGCTTGGGTCGAATTATCAATTTATATGAGGGTTGGAAATTATATTTACATGGTCGAGTTAAGTTTGAAACCCACATGTTTGCGAATATGATCAAATTTGGAGGAGCCTCCACACCAAATTGATGGAGATGCAAACCTGGCGAAGTCCCCAAGTATGGTGGAGGTGATTTTTGGAAATCTATGCAAAATTATATGATGGAGTGGGGGTCGAACCCACAACTTTCCACCTGCCAGCTGCACATGTTACCAGATCTCCTATCATGTGGTTCTTAACCACTAAGGCTTTTGATTAATCCTATTGTTTGCTAACCCGACAGTTCAGTGTTTGAGGGGGCCAGTCCCCTCCTCATATGGCTAGAGCTGAAGAACCAAGTGGCAATACGAATGAACTGATAGATATTTAATTACATTTAATAAAGTTCCTCAATGTGGTTTCATTATGTTAAAATGTAATTAGAGCTAAACACGCTTATCATTAAACTCAACACTTATCTGAAACTTAAGACATTCTTATCCGTTAATTAAACTCATACTACGTTGGTAGAGTTTTAGAGGAGCATGTAATTTATGGTGGATTTTTCATATTTAGAAATTTAACTAGCAATTCCACCAATTTTAGTGGAGAAATTGGGCGAAAAGAGGGTTTGTTCATAACTCATCCAATTTTCACCAAAACAGAGCTCATAAAGAGGCATTCTAGGCAAATTGGCATGCAGGGAACTCAATGAAGCAAGTTGCAGAGGCAAAAAAGGTCATCTATAGGTGTTTTAGTGCATTACAATATTATGGAAGGCGAGGGCCACTAGGTATTGGGGTTATTTCCAGAGCATCCAGAGTCCAAATTCAGCAAAAAAATAGTTATTTCTGGGAGATTATGATGTTCTAAACTCATTGGAACATGTTCCAAGAGGTTCTTAAGCTTGTAACAAAAAATTGAGCACACTTGAAGCTAATACAAAGGCCCACACTATGAATTTTGACAAAGCAGATGTAGCCAAGGAGGATTCAACTCCTTTCTCAAAATTCTGTGTGTTAAGATTTGTTATGTGTGTTTGGTGTGTTTTATATTTCTTTTGTTGTATCATTATAATTATGCTTTCTAAGCTTATGAAAAATTCATAATTTCACGAAGTACACTGATTTGACAAACACATTATCATGAAAAAACCTATGATGGGTAAGTAAAACTTAGCAAAGCAAATTTTATATCTGATATGAAACTAGCACAACAATAACTAGCAATCATTTTTAGATCATCAACCTACAACGACTATAGGTGAAATTACCATTTTAATAGGATTGTATACCCCCCTATTGTTATCCATGATTGCTGTGGTTCAACCATTGAGTGGATAATATATAGTTTCATTCGTGCTTAGGGGTTAGTCCAATCCTCTTTACGTACCTCGCCTTTCTAGTGGGGGACATCTGAACTCTTGACCCGTTTCGAGGGCGGGATAAATTTAATGCTAGTTTTGGTGGAAGATTTCTTTCACAATCGACAAAAACTGTCATAGGAACTGCTCCACTAAGTGGTCAACCTAATTCAGCTTCATTTTTCTATCAGTAGCCCCACGTTCAGTATTCTCAAGTTCAACAACCCCATATCTGACAACTGAATGTACAATATACGTATGTTAAACATCCCAACATACCCCATCAATATTTTCAACTGTCGAATATGTAGTATGAGTATGTTCCTTAACCAAACATCTCACAACAATAATTTCAAAAAACCCAACATCTAATGAGTATTGTTGTGACTAACCCTAATTTTGGTCCTTACCCTTAAACTGGTATAAATAATCCTTTGGGTCAACCTGTTTCTCACCCCAATCAGCCTGGTCTCCAATACTAGCAAATTCCTCAGGGTTAGTACTAGCAACCCTAGTCGGGGCCTCAATCTGGTACTCAATATCAGCAGATCCCTTAGTACTATCCAACCACCGAGACCCCAAGATAGATCTCATGTTTAGCAAGGAACACATATCAGTGTTAGGTCCCTATATTACTAGTGTATTCCCCTATTGTTGTTAGTGTAGGCCCGTTATTGTTATTTTTGTATCCCTGTAACCCCAATATTATTATTATTGTTCCTTTACATTATTATTGTTAGGTCGACTAGGATCATATTCTGACCCCATAGACTCCTATATGTAGGAGGATATTTTTTAATCTGTATCATCCAAGAATTGTTCATTTATGTAAGGTAAAGGAGGTTTACCCCTTGTAGGGGCTTATTTCTAAGGCTTTGATGTCTCCTTTCCTCTATTTTTGGAGTTGGTTTCATAACATTTGGTATGAAAGCTTTGGATTCAAGGGTTTCGCAGCTCCAAATAGGTCATCATGGAATTTTCACTATAACCATTTTTCTACGAAGTTTCCAAAGCTGATATTTTTACCACATGAAGAAGAAGGCCTAAGGAACCTCATTTAAAATTTTCATATCTCGGTTCACAATAATTTCGAAGATATGTTCTGTGGAAGTAAGGGTTTTTGCAGGCTCCTCAATTTCATCTAAAAGAGATGACCTTGGTAAAATATTCATAACTCTCTCTTTGAGCATCGAATTGGAATTCTATAAAACGTGGTTGAAATTACATGGACTTTAGTTTCATGTTTATCAATTTCAGAGCCAAAGGAGGAAACAATTACACATGTCAAGCCGTACAAGTTTTCTTTACTAAACCAGTCCATAATTAGGTCATTGTCGGAGATTGGGCATAACTTTTCCCTGAAGCATCCAAATCAGGTTAGACCCGTCGAATTAAAAATAAGATTCATAGGTCTAGTTATACGGGACTGAATTTAATATATTTAAGATCCAAAATTACATAGATACATCAGTTTCAATATCAAGATCCTCAAAAACAAGAAAAAGGTGAGTATTATTTTTCAAACTGCAGAAGTCTTGTTTGAAAAATCAGTTTGAAGTGATTCCAAAGGAATATTGAAACATAGATATTAGTATCGGGTTCTAACATTCCACCTAAAAATAATTCAACACCCATTAAGCATTCAAAAGGCTCAACTATGACTCATGAAGAGGAATAAGTGCAACATGAATAACAAAATTATAAGAGAAAGTGCACCGAATTTCGCTCTAGCAAAGAGAAACAAAAAATTAAATGGAAGTTTTGAAGGTGTGGAACTTAAGATGGATGGTTTTAAGGAAGGTGTGGAAGGTAAGATGGATGGTTTGAAGAATGTCATGGAAGCTGTTAGGGTCTTATAATAATAGGATTCATAATTTTGAATTGGTTGTGTAAAAATTTTGTAATATTGTACATACTTTTTCTTTCTACAAATTTTTTCCCATATTTAAAAATGAAAAGAGGGTAAATCCTAATAGAAAAATAAAAGGACTAAAAAGAATTAAGATCAAGAAAGAATATCAATTATGAACCACACAAAAAGAGATAAAAATAAGGTCATGTTGCACATTCAAATGCCACTACTTTATGTTTACTTTATGAAAATAAATTATGTACAGCTAGTCCAAAATTCCATAGTTCATGATAATCATACATTTTAATCTTGATTATTCATGCTTTGAATTTCATGTTGATAGTTAGTGAATAAGTATTTGGCCAAACAATCTAATTTTGGCAGATTAGTAGTTCGGTAGAGAAAAAAAGAGCTCATCGATTTAATCCGAGCCTTTGCAAGTTATAAGGTTAGAAGTGGATAGTTTCCTTATTAAAAAATTAAAGGGTCAACAAGTTTAACTATTCCAAACAAAGGAAATAAATATGTTATGATAAAATAAGGGTAGGAAAAAGCACTTTTTGCAAGTCATGGAAATCACTTTGGTTCATCTCATATTACTAACATCCTTCTAATCATTTTTCCCTTGTAAAAACACATTCCCCCTTGCTAGATATCATTTTTTTCAATTTTTCAAAACATTCCCTAGCTTAAAACCCCTTTTCCTAACTAAACACCCAATTCTATTACTAATATCCATTCCATTTTACTAATTCACCTTTTCATTAAAAACATTCAAAAACCCACTTTTTGCATAGCTTTTGAAATATCATCGAGCCCCATTTCATTTACCCTTGCCAAATATTAATTTTTAAACTCCTCACCTAATGTATTTCGAACAGCCTACTACCATATTTCCCGAAATCCTTTATAATATTTTCCAACGGTTTATTTTTAATCCCCATATATATTATTATCCCAACCCCCTTATATACTACTTAGCATATATTTTATATAGTTTTAAATCGCCTCCCACTAACATTCTAACTTATCCATTACATTGTAATTCTCCTATTTGATATATTTCCTAACTCATTCACATGTTTCCCCAACCTACTTTATAGTTAATTTTTTGCATATATATTATACACCTCTGCATATCTTATCTCCCAACCCCACGTCTTTTAAAATTGGATTTCGTAGCCATTTTTAAACCGTTTGATCTCTGCTACTAGATCCAACAACCCATGCTCCATATCATATTCCCTGATAGTCAAAAGGTTAATGCCACTGGCGTTGCAAGATATGCGGTTTCATACCCCCTCCCTTTGCCACGCGTTAATCCCGTGTGATATCGCACTCCCCTCCACAAAACCATTAACTGCTTTCCATTTGTGCGAAAACCACCACACCCCTTTGCACATGCGATAAACCTCTAGTTCACCTTCTGCGATGTGATAAAATCACATGTCCACTCCTCCACTATGTGGTAAGCCACCATTTCACCTATGTTGTGCGATAAGACCATTTATAAAACCACCGAACCACTTATGCACTATATGATGAAACCACATGTCTAATATTGCTCCTTGCAATAAAACACAGTTTTCAAACTATGAAATCCTGATTATTTCTATCCAATTGCCTACCTTAGTTAAATCATGAAATAAAATTAAAAGAACCATTACCAACTTGAGAATTTAACTTCTGCAGCGAGAATTTATTCGACTGGTCTTCCCAATTCAATGAAGCCTTCGATCACCTCCCTGCAGACCTGGGTTTTTATTAACAATTGTTTTATTTTGCAGGTTGTTAGTACAATAATAGCTTGAGTAAACAGTTGATACTAGTTCAAAAATTTTTACTCCAAGACTCACAGGAAATGTATTTAGAGGCTCTCTCAACCGTAGATTGTATATAACAATAGAGTATGAAAGGGAAATTTACACAGTATATTGGTTTTAACAGAGTAAACAATCTACATCAGCAACAATGAATTTATTCAAAGTAACTCTCTAGGACATATTTTACTCACTATTACATATATCTTACTGTAAATGGTAAAAGTGAAAATTAACGGAGAGAAATTGTTGGTAAAAATGCGAGAGGGGGGGGGGGTGTGAATCAGTATTTCACGCATATTCAAAACTTTTTACTTTTTCATTCCTTAAAACCCATACGCTACTTTCCTTTAGTAAACTCGCGTAGCACGCGAGATATCCTTCATACAACTCGCGTATTAGCGGAGAGCAGAGATATAAATATGCGGATATTTATTAACTTAGTTCTTTGCAATATTCATTCATGCGATGTTAAGTTAGCAATAAACATGTGTAGTAACGACAGAATAAACCATCACACGAAGCATCACACATGAACACCGGGATTTTTAGGTGGAAACCCAAGTCGGGAGAAAACCACCGCTGCAGTTGCTCAACCTTCAATATTTTATTATAGAGAAAACATCTTACAACATATGTGATGGTGCAGACTCCTACCAGCACGCAGGCACCCACCTGCGCTCGTTTACCAGCCTCTCCTGGAAGGGAGCTCCAACCCCCTGACTCGTTTACCAGCCTCTCCTGGAAGGGAGCTACGACCCCCTACTCTCGTTTACCAGCCTCACCTGGAAGGGAGCTACGACCCCCTGCTCTCGTTTACCAGCCTCACCTGGAAGGGAGCTACAACCCCCTGACTGAAGGCTACAACCCTCAGCACCTCTATGGACCACGTTTCATCAATTTTCACACTGGATCCAAAGCTTCCTTTAGGACACCACTTGTAGGCCACGTTTCATCATATTTTCAGACTGGACCCTTTCCATACTTTTAAGCTCAATCAACCATGAAACAGATACACATAACTCACTGACAGATATCAGTAAACCAGCAGAACAGATCAGACATTCCATACCCCATGCTTCATCAAACCCTAGTTTGCATACGCGCTTTCCTTTCACTGATGTCGCGTATATACGCGCTTCCGTCCACACAAACCAGCGTATACCTCTGTATATATTTCATTGCGCATACGTGCTTTCTCTTCGGCGAAGCCGCGTATATACGCGCTTCCTGTACGGCGAAGTAGCGTATAGATCTTCAATCATTATAGAGCAGCATACTTCTTCAGATCAGATATTCAGTTCAGATTCAACCCTTTACTTCAGACAGATGTTCGCCTCATCACAGATCTAATCACTCCATAAACAGATCTAGTAGATACAAATACATTTCAGATCTAGATCCCCTTCTTCATCATTTTCTTCATTGGTGCATCATGCATTCAGATCTATCATTCAACTGTAACCCTTTCCATTCAGATATACTTCAGAGAGAAGTATTCATTCAAGCTCAGACATCTTGCACCCACACTCCTCATTTGCACAATGAATTTCTTCTCCTTATATAGGTTTACCCTTTTTTCAATACCATGAGCCAAAACAATACCATGAGCCCAAAACTACATTACTTCCGATGGTATTCCTGGACGGGGTCATTTAGACGAATCATTACCCAATACAATGGGTCAATACCATGGTGGTTACCCCTGGTTTTGCACTTTATGAGCGCTTTTTCCCATACGCGACTTGGAACGTACTTTACCGCGTGCATACGCGACTTCTCCTAGGCAAATCCGCGTATGCCTTGAGACATACTCTTTTCATCATAGATCTAGCACATATTGAATTCCTTTCTTCATTACCTTCTGTACTCTCTGTAGATACATCAGATTTTCATCTTTAAACAACTTCATCAAGACATATTCTATCAAGCACAACTTCATCAAGTAAGTTGCCATCATCTTCATCAGGTGCGTTGCCATTCAAGAACAACTCTCTACATCATATTGTTAACAAACATCATATCACATCAGATTTACATCATTTAGCAAGTCCATCAGGTCAATAATAACTTCATCGAGTTCGAGGTGGTTTGCCATCAAGGACAACACTCTGCATCATATTGCCAACAATCTCCCCCTTTGGACTTGGTGGCAACCACGAGGGTGTTGGTTACCACAAAGAACACCATGTCACTCTCCCCATTTTGGAAACCATTCTTTCTTGTCATTCAAACACCATGTCACTCTCCCCCTTCGACATCAAGGGAAAAGGATGGATCAAAACCAACATACTCTCCCCCTTTTCTCCGCATGTGGAAGAAGCGTTCTGCAGATCTGATATATACTGAAGTGACCAAGCTCCCCCTGAGTTCATGCTGAATCTTCAAACATATTTTTCAATGAAGTACATGACTCTATGAACTTCCTATCACCAAAGAATCATACTTACATCAAATATCCAACCAAGTGGATTTACATATGAGACTCAAGTACCCAACCAAGTGGGTTTACACATTTCAACTCAGCTACCCAACCAAGTGGGTTTACAAAATTTGACTCGGCTACCCAACCAAGTGGGTTTACAAATTTGACAAGTCCTTACATGACTGAATATTACAAATTTACATTATGGGTCTCAACAAGACCTTTTCATCAAATTACAAATATGACCATTTATGACCAACACCAGAAAGTCCTCAAGAAAGAGAACATATTTCAGAACCATCATAATTCCAACAATGCATTATACTCAGCAAAGCTAATGCTCCCCCTGAATCTGTGCATCCAAGCAACCTTTCCATATGACTAAGGCTCCCCCTTAGTTTGTGCATCCTGAACACTTTTACCAACAAATCATCAAGGCATCTTTATCAAAACATTAGAAATAAAATTATGAGAACTGGAACACCACCAGAGATACCAGACAGTATCAGAGATACCAAACAGCACTGCAGCTGTGCTAAAGAGAGCTGACTCCAAACAGAAAATTGTCAGCAATCAGACATACGTGGTTTTCTGTGCATGAACTCGCGTATATACGCGACTGTGTTTCAGGAAACCCGCGTATCCAATACCATCTTCTATATTTTAACCAGATCTGATCCTCTGTGAGAAAAAGACAGTGTTCAGCTTCTTTCTGAGATATTTGAATGCTTCCCTGGACTACAGATAGATAGAACAGTGTAGTTGAGTCTTCAAGCGTCATCCAACGGTTGTAGCATAAGCACATTAGTAACCAAGCCTTCAGATTCTTTGCAGCATCAATACAATATTTCCAAGAGAGATTATCATACCAGAACAACATCTTCAAATATGTGTCAAGAAATCATCCATGTGGTCCAATATCATCAAGATCTTCAAGATTTAACATGATGTAACATATGTAGGAAAAGGTTTCAACCATAGTAACAAACTCTGCATGATCTATTCTTATCTCTGAATCATAAGACTTCCAATTCATCCATGTGTGAGCACAAAAGATACTTTTCAGCAAACAAGGCTCAAAATCTCATCATAATAAACCATATACCAAGTTATCATCAACAATCTCTGCATGAACTTCCCTTATCTCTGAATTATAAGACTTTCATCTCAACAATGAATACTCTTCATAAAAAATCAAACGAGGACTCATCCACAATCTTCAACATAAGAAACCATGTATCATATCATCATTATTTCGTGAGAAACTAGGCGATATTAGTCAATAATACAGTTATATGATCTTGTTGATGCTTGAGAACCTCTATTCGATCTTCGAATTCTAATCATCCCAATTCTCTTATCATAAATGCATACGCGACTGTGTCTGCTGGAACTCGTGTGTATACGCGACTTGTGTTCATAGAACCCGCGTATGGAAAGTGAAGCATAGAAATTTTTCACATTCCTTCATCTCCCCCTGAACTTGTACTTCCTGTACCTGTCTTCTTCATATCAGATGCTCTGTCAGAAATACATATAACCAGAAAAATAAAATCAACCATGAGAGTCATCATACATTGCTCCCCCTGTGACGATACATTACTAAATCTCATAATGTATCCCACATCATTCCTACAGCCAATAAGAGAAGTAAGCTTCAGAAGCGGATGACTGCAGTAGGGTCAGAATTCCCTACGTTTCTGATTGGTCCTCCTTCTTTTTCCAAATTTGCTTGAACTTCCTAACTATGTGCTGAAAATTGTCCACTTTCTCAGATTTGTTCAACCTGCATTCCTTTTCTACATGTCCATACTTGTTACAAGAATAACATCTCATGTGTCCAGAGAAATAAGCATAAGAATCATAATGAGTATTTCTAATCTTCCTCCTATTACAATCAGCTGCTTTATGTCCATACTTGTTGCATGAAAAACAATATCCCTTGAAGCTACCAGAGTACCTTTCTATGTAGGATCTGTTAGTTTGTGGCTGAAATATTCTGCTTCTGCAATTTGCTGCAACATGCCCATAATTATGACATTTAAAACATTCAACGTTCTTGAATGAATTCCTTTGAGAATTCATGATTGTTGGTTGATATTTTGTCTCTTTCAACACTTCAGGTTTTGCATTGACATCCTCTGAATTTTTAGCACTTCCTTGTGAGCTAGATTCTCCTTTAACAGTTTCATGGAAACCAAGACCAAGTTTGATAGAAGGAGACCTTTGATTACTCAGAATATTGTCCAAAATGTTAGTACTATCTTGAAACCTCAAAAGTTTAACCTTTTCTTCTAATTTACCTTTGAGAATGTTTACCTCAACCTCCAAGGCTTGACATTGCTTCGTCAAGCTTTCTTCTTTCCTTATTCCATCTTCTACTTGATCCTTCAGATTTAGAATCTCTTCTTTCAACCAATTTTCGTTTTCTTCACATGTTTGTTGCAGCTCTTCATTCTTCTTATTTGATTTTTCCAGATCTTCTTTGAGAGAGATGATTTCTGCTTCAAGGCCTTCCTTTTCAAATGGTTGTAGAGGTTCCTCATTCTTCTTACTTGATGTTTCAAGATCTGCTTGCAGAGAGATGATTGCAGCTTCAAGTCCTTCATTCTTCTTGCTTGATTTTTCGAGATCTGCATTTAGATCGTTGATTTCTGCTTCTAGTTCTTTAATTCGATTGGATGCATACGTATGAAACCTTTGATATTTGTCCACCTATCCATTCAACATTTCTATTTGATATTTCATTTGAGAGATCATCTCTTTGTAGATAGAATATTTCTTATCAATTTCCTTTTGTTGTTCTTCAACTTTGATCTGGATAGCTTCTTCTAGATCCACAACTTTACTTTCACTATATTCACTATTGTTTGCACCAATAAGAGTATTCCAATGACCCCAATCACTATCTGATTCATCTTCTTCAATTTCTGCTATACAAGTTTTCTGAGACATCTCCTTGCTTTGAGTGGCCTTCTTCTTTTTCCTCTTTTCCATGAGTACTTGTAGAGCTTGGTCAGAATCTTCTTTATCTTTAATTTTGACAGCTTCTTCTAGATCCATACTGTCACTTTCACTATCATTACCTTTGCATATACAGTTAAGTAAAATACAGGAACAACGATTAATACCTGTTTCATCTCCTTCAATTTCTGCTAGACATGATTTCTAAGGTATCTGCTTGCTTCGAGTAGCCTTCTTCTTTTGCTTCTTTTCCATGAGCACTTTCAGATCATGGTTAGAATCTTCTTCATCTTCACTGGACACTTCATCATCATCTTCATTTGTATAAAAACTCTTCCTCTTTTCAAATTGTTTCCCTTTACCATGTTTTTCTCTATAAGGACATTTAGCAGCATAGTGACCGACTTTTCCACACTCAAAACATTTGAAGGGAAGCTTACCTTTGAATCTTCCAGTACCTAGTTGGAGTTTTCTCACGAAATTCGCTTCTTCTTCTTTGGATATATAGCTGGATTCTTTGACAACTTCCTTTTCTTTTCCTTTTGCAGATACCTTAAAAGCAGCTTCTTTGATTTGAGAAGGACCTCCTTGTCTCATTTCAAAAGCAGTCAGGATACCATGTAATTGAACAATAGTAAGAGTTTGCAGATCTTGCCTTTCTTCAATAGCCGAAACTTTAGAGTCAAATTTCGAAGTCAAGGATCTTAAGACCTTTTCCACCAGAGTAGTATCAGTTATGGTTTCACCCAAATTTCTCATTCAATTTACAATATCATCCAGACGAAGAAAGAAACTGGCAACACTCTCATCACTATGCATCTTCAAATTTTCATATTCAATTCTAAGAGTTTGAAGTTTTGCACTTTTTACCTTTGTGTCTCCTTCATAGCTTAGAATGATTTTGTCCCATATTTCTTTTGCTGAATGTAGCTGCATCACTTTAGCAAATTCTGATTGAGACATGCTTCCCAATAAGACATTCACTGCTTTGGCATTGATTTCATACTTCTTTCTTTCAGCTGCATCAGTAGGAATATTTGCCGGGTATTGATAACCTTCTTGCACGATTGCCCATACATCTGCACCAAGACTTTGTAGATATGCTTTTGTACGTACCTTCCAGAATATCAGATTGCTTCCATTGAATAGAGGTGGCTTTATAGACATTACTCCTTCTTGACTTCCCATTGCGACGGATCTCCTTTAAGCGATCAAGCTTCTACACAAGGACCACCTCTGATACCAATTGTTGGGAAAAATACTGAGAGGGGGGGGGGGTGAATCAGTATTTACTGCATACTCAAAACTTTTCACTTTTTCATTCCTTAAAACCCATACACTACTTTCCTTTAGTAAACTCGCGTATATACGCGGATACCTTTCATTCAACTAGCGTATACACAGAGATCTAAATATGTCATTAGTTCTTTTCTTAGATCATTCCATTATTCACTCATCAGATGTTCAATAAGTAGTAAACATGTGCAATAAGAATAGAATAAACCATCACACAAAGCATCACACATGAACACCAGGATTTTTAGGTGGAAACCCAAGTCGGGAGAAAACCACCGCTGCAGTTGCTCAGCCTCACCGCTGCAGTTGCTCAGCCTTCAATATTTTATTATAGAGAAAACATATTACAACATATGTGTTGGTGCAGACTCCTACCAGCACGCAGGCACCCACCTGCGCTCGTTTACCAGCCTCTCCTGGAAGGGAGCTCCAACCCCCTGACTCGTTTACCAGCCTCTCCTGGAAGGGAGCTACGACCCCTTGCTCTCGTTTACCAGCCTCACCTGGAAGGGAGCTACGACCCCCTGATCTCGTTTACCAGCCTCTCCTGGAAGGGAGCTACAACCCCCTGACTGAAGGCTACAACCCTCAGCACCTCTATGGACCACGTTTCATCAATTTTCACACTGGATCCAAAGCATCCTTTAGGACACCACTTGCAGGCCATGTTTCATCATATTTTCAGACTGGACCCTCTCCATACATTTAAGCACAGTCAAACATCAACAACAGATAGCTAAAACACAACAGATCAGATCAGACATTTCATACCCCATACTTCAGCAAACCCTAGTTTGCATACACGCTTTTCTTTCACTAATGTCGCGTATATACGCGCTTTCGTCCACATCAACCAGCGTATACATCTGCACATAAACTTCACTGCGCATACGCGCTTTTTCTTCAGAGAAGCCGCGTATATACGCGCTTCCTCTACGGCTAACTAGCGTATGGATCTTCAACCATTACAAAGTTGCATACTTCTTCAGATCAAATATTCAGTTCAGATTCAACCCTTTACTTCAGACAGATGTTCGCCTCATCACAGATCTAATCACTCCATAAACAGATCTAGTAGATACAAATACATTTCAGATCTAGATCCCCTTCTTCATCATTTTCTTCATTGGTGCATCATAGATTCAGATCTATCATCAAGCCTTTACCCTTTCCATATAGATATACTTCACAGAGAAGTATTCATTCAAGCTCAGACATCTTGCACCCACACTCATGATTTGCACAATGAATTTCTTCTCTTTATATAGGTTTACCCTTTTTCAATACCATGAGCCCCTTTTTCAATACCATGAGCCAAAACAATACCATGAGCCCAAAACTACATTACTTCCGATGGTATTCCTGGACGGGGTCATTTAGACAAATCATTACCCAATACAATGGGTCAATACCATGGTGGTTACCCCTGGTTTTGCACTTTATGAGCGCTTTTTCCCATACGCGACTTGGCACGTACTTTACCGCGTGCATACGCGACTTCTCCTAGGCAAATCCGCATATGCCTTGAGACATACTCTTTTCATCATAGATCTAGCACATATTGAATTCCTTTCTTCATTACCTTCTGTACTCTCTGTAGATACATCAGATTTTCATCTTTAAACGGGTTCATCAAGACATATTCTATCAAGCACAACTTCATCAAGTAAGTTGCCATCATCTTCATCAGGTGGGTTGCCATTCAAGAACAACTCTCTACATCATTTGTCAACAAACATCATATCACATCAGATTTACATCATTTACCAAGTCCATCAAGTCAAGAATAACTTCATCAGGTGGTTTTCCATCAAGGACAACACATGTCAAGTTTGTCTCATGTCTTCATCTTCATTTAGTGGCTTGCCATCAAGGACAACACTGCGCATCATATTTCCAACGAAATAAAGGTGAAATAAAATTCACAAAGTTAAAGAGTAACCGAGCAGTCAATTTAAAATATAAATTAGTTAAAAAATAGAGGGAGAATACAATGTAGGAAACAAATCAACATGATAAAAACAAATAAATAACATCAGTCCAATAAAAAAGGGACAACTTTCATTTAGTTGAAAGGTGTCACTACCTTTTAGCATTCAAATATTTTATTCCTAGAATAAATCCTGATTAGTTAAACATGATATTTTGTATTAAGTTTGGTATAAATACTTCATAATTCCAAGTATTGAGTGTGTGTGGATTTTTGAACATTTCTATAGTTGTATTGATCTAAAACTTGAGGGTTTGTTGTACCATTTTCAAGTCAGCAGACTAGACTGAGTAATAAAGGAATTGCATTAAAAGATTCATGTGTTGGGCCACACCAGTGAAGTATCTTTTTCTTGTTCAAATTTTCATTTTCTCAAGTATTTCACATGCTTGCAAGTTCAATAGTTTAAATGTTATAACAGGAATATTATTGAAGATTTTTTTTAAGTACACTCGGTGCTGAACTGTTATTGATTTTTATGTTTTCTTCTGATATCATTAGTAGGAAATTGTTCATTTCTCCCTAGTTTTGATTAACCTCTTTCTCCTCCTCTCATTATTTGGTTCAAGGAATCCTTAGATACTCCTTGATCCTGATTGAAATCAGTTCACCATCCAGCCTAAGAGATTTGAATTTTCTCAGCTACCTTGCCCTGTGAACACTTCCTTTAGAACTTTATTCTAACATGTTTTCTTGACAGTTGGAATCCATAACCCAATGGTAAATAGAAACTCATCTATCCATATGAATCAATAACTCCACCACCAAACCAAACCAAAATCAAAACCAATCAATCTTACATAAATAGCCTAAAATCAACTAAAAAAACAATGTTAAATAATAAAGAGAGAGCCCTCTCTGAGCATTAGGAAGGCCAGATCCTGATCTCAAAGGTAGGTTTGTCGTTACCTCAGTGAGTTCTTTCTTTAACCTTGAGAAATCACTGAGTGATAACATCTTGGTGACTCCGCTGGGACTACAATCAGCTTATTTAGAAAAAATTTACAAGAATCAGATCTGATCTATGATGGTGTACAGTGATCAGACACACAGAGGTTAAAATCATCCACCCGGCGAGTCCAAACCAATTTCAAAATCAAGACTCAACTGGAGGAATCAACCTAAAATAAATATATGGGAATATCAAGTTTCTAGCCTGGATTACAATCCAAAACATCATGTTCTTTCTCATCAAGAAATTTTTTCAATATATATTTAATTTTAGAGAAGATCTTAGATTAATATTTGATTATTTTATTTTGAAAATTTTAAATATAAAATATCCTTATCCATTTGAGCAGCTTTCTTCTAAAACTTATGATGATCATTTTCCAAATTATAAGCTTTAAATAATCAGGAGATTAATCTGATAATCCCTATATATATACTTGTACCTTGTAAAGTTCCTAATAGATATAGGCCACTCATCTTACCTCCTACACTCCATGATTTCCCGGATAACTATTAAAAATATATCCCCAAGTTTGATAGAGAAAATAGTAACATCACTACCCAAAAACATATTCAAGGTTTTGAAAATTATATGGACTTATCTGAGATTGATAAACATGATGTTAGAATCAAGATTTTCTCTGCTTCTTTGCGAAGAAAAGTAAGGAGTTGGTTCAAGAATCTACCTATTGCAAGCATCTCAAATTTCCCATAGTTTGTCAAATTTTTCCTTCATAGATAGATGCTCAAAGTCAATATTTTTGTGATCATTGAAGAATATAATTAGTTGAAAAGACAACCAAATGAGACAATACAACAATTTTCTACTAGATTTAATCAAGTTTATTATTCAATGCCAGAAAATATAAGACCTCCTCCACGCTCAACTCTATTGCATTATCCAAAAGAATTTGATCCAGAATAGAGTTTTAGCTAAGAGAAAGGAACCCTTCAACACTTGAACAGATGAAGAACATTGCAGTAGATGTAGAAGTTAATCTGCTAATCAGAAGGGAGAAGTTGGAAGAAGAAGAAGAGAAGAAAAACATTGCAGAGGTAAAACTCAACATTTTGGTAAATAAAATAGAAGAAATGATACAAAATATCACCATGAAATATAGATTTTTTGTTCAATATCACCATGACCCATTAATTGCAAGAAAATAAGAGGTTATTGGTGATAAACACTTCCATGTTAACCAAAACTACCATAGATTAGAAAATGGATTTATAGATCAATATGTAAAAGAGAAATCTACTAATCTAATGTGTATGTTTGATGAAATTCTTTATTTTAATGATTTTCCTAATTATGATCAGTATGATGATAAGTATGTTCTCCAAACTCAAAGTAATTTTACAAAGAAATTAGTAGCTAGTTTGTGGAATGAGAAAATTCAGTTTCATTAGTTTGAATACAGTTAACAACCTATACATATTAGATATGAGAGTGAGGAAGAAAATGCAAAAAAATTGGAAATAAGTGAAGATTCTTTGCCTCTTTGTTTTTCTTCATTTCAGTTCATCAGAGGAAAACTTAAAGCAATCAAATACCAACAGTCTTTAGGTATTGTTATCGAAAACATAGAAGACAATAAAATTTTTGCTCAGGATTCTTTAGTTTAACAATTACATTCATCAAATTTCATTGAAATACCCGATTAGATGACACAAGAGAGTTTTATACCACTATGTTTTGAAACATTTCATTTTTTAAATGAAATGTGGTCTAAATTATCAAAATAAAAGGATGAGTAGCCTGTACAAGTCCATGAGATCCCATTGAAACCCATATGTCATAGGTTGCAACAATTCTTCCATGTTTTTCATGATCCAATAGCTGATATGTTGGATGATGCATGCAATCAAAATTTTTCTCCTTTAACTAACTATGAGCTTCAGAATGGAGATGATAAAGGTTTCATCAAACAAACATTTTCATCACAAAGCTTATTTGAAAATTAGTAATTAATTTTGCAGGGAAATAAAAATTTAGTCTCATGGCATGGAGGCCATCTAGAACACATGTACAGTTATTTGGATTAGTTTAAAATTTGTACATATATCTTGGAAAATCCTTTTGAACAGTTTCTAGAGTCAACAAAGGAAATTGAGTATTTCCTTATCTTCACATTTGTTTACGAGTTTTTATTGGGATGCAACACTTTATTTTTTATTACAAACAAGCACATGCAGAAAAATACATCAATGTATATAATGCTTGAATGGTTGCATTGGATTTTTCATTTTACCTAACCAGCGGTTGGACAACTGATTATAGTAAGTAGGTATAATTTTAATTTATTTCAGTTTCATTTTTCTGTTTTCAGCAAGTGTTGAAATAATAGATTTAAAGCTGAGAAGAAGGCCCTAAGGTCTTGATTATATATTAGTTTGGATTGAACATTGCAGCAGTTCAACATGCGTCGGATTTTAATTTGCAAAAAAGGGTGTGATTTCAGTTTGATATTTTCAAAAACAGAGATTATATAACAAAGCATGTTCAGGCTTGGGATTGGCCGAATGGATCAGGCTACTAATCAATGGCATTCTTCACATATCAGAAGGATATGCCACTACCAAGTGAAGCCATTTTTAGTGTCTTATAATAATAGGATTCATAATTTTGAATTGGCTGTGTAAAAAATTTGTAATAGTGTACATACTTTTGCTTTCTGCAAATGATTTACCATATTTATAAATTAAAAGAGGGTAAGTCCTAAAATGAAATTAAAAGGACTTGATCCAGGTGGATATTGGTGGTCACCCGCCAATTCCACTTGGGGCTCCACCATTGTCTCTTTCAGTTTTTTAGTTTCAACACAACTTACTATTTTTAGCAGTTTTTCGGGTCCTGAAATTTCGGAGCCGTTTTGAGGCCCTAAATGACATTTTTTGGGAAAACCGAGAGCAACATGGGTACATTAACCAATGTTTCTCACTCAAAAGTTTTATTCCTTGGATATATCTTTCTAATGAGGTATGCTGCGCGTCAAACGGAGATCGTATGCCAAAGTTATGCCCCCGGGAAGTTGAAACACCAATTTACCCAAACGGGGCCCATAGTTTTGGTGCTTCATCTCCTAGGGTTAGGGTTTTGGATTTTTAGGGTTTCCCATTGTCTCTAAATAATAAATAGGCTCTCGAGCCTCATTTTAACTTAGTTCAGTGGCTTGTAGCCGCCACATCTCTTCTCAGAGATAGCTACCAGCGCCATAGCTAGTCTATTTCCATTCTGTCTGTAAGAAAATCTCAGTTCTTTGATAATATTGAAATGAAGTGTTATTTCCATTTCATATTTATATTTATGGTTATATTTTTATTTTATTTCATTCCTACATAAATCCAGATCAGTGGTATCAGAGGGGTTTACTTTTTCTCAATCCTTCTTTGCATATCCCCAAATAGGTCGGGGTATAAGGAGTTAGGGTTCGATCTGGTGGAACCTTTGCAATATCAGCCTCGCAAACCCGGACGGACACCAATGGGGGATGAAAAGAAAGAAGAGGGAGCAGGATATCCTATCAAAATATTGCTCGAGGAGGCCCTCGACAAAAAAAGGAACGTGATGATGGATAACTTTTCCCAAATCCTTCAATGGCTACCCACCAGCGGCGCATCTGCATCCAGCAGCCACTCTGGAGGTGCAAATCCCTTTAAAGTACAAGTAAATTTTGACATTCCCATATTTTTGGGTCAAATAAATGCAAATTTCATAGATAAATTTTTGAATCTATTAGAAGGATATTTCTCGGTTAAGGACTTTTCTGACCAGGAGAACATTATTTTTGCACTCCTCAAAGCTACCTCCCATGACAAGGACTGGTGGGTAGCCTACTATGAGAAAAAGCACGAGATAGAACCCTCGCTATTCTCGATCGTACCAACTTGGAATTATTTCCAAGACGCCATCAAGGAACAATAATATCCAGTGGGGAGCTATGAGGACAAGTACATAAAATGGACCACCCTGTGACAACAAAGGGATGAAGATGTGCATGAGATGATGAATCTGTTCCATATCCCATGCACAAAGTTGGGTATCAAAGATTCAGAGAAACATCTGGTGCTAAAGTATCGTAGTCATTTTCACGAATACATTCAGGAGGAAATGGAGTTCCTCGACATCTCCTCGCTTGGTACGGCATACCGGTATGCTGCCAAGATTGAGCAGAAATTAAAACAGAAGAAGCAAGAGTTTGGATCTGTGAATCAAAAGCAAGGGAAAGGTGCTCCCAAACCACAGAACAAAGAACAGAGCCAAGGCATGGAAGATTGATACAACCTATCAAAGCCACAAGAAAAGAACAACATTTCAAAGACAAAGAAGGACATGGGAAAGTGGTGTGAGTTCCATAAGAGCTCCACTCACAACACAACTGAGTGTCGGGCCAAGCTGTCGCCAGCGACCGAGATGAGGGCTTCTGAGTCAGATGCATGCTCCTACTCTGAATCAGAACCTAACAAGGGGAATGAAAAAATGAAATATATTATTTATGTAGACCCCAATGCAACTATTGCCACTACGAAGATCTGTAAGGAAGGACCGGAAGATACAGAGGAGGAACGTCTCTTCCACTCCCAGACGTGGGTAAAAGGCTCCTTGGTATAGTGCATTGTCAATGATGGGAGCCAAAAGAACCTCATTTCAGCAGACGCCGTGAAACGGTTGGGCTTGCTAACCACAACTCACCCACATCCATACATCATCGGCTGGCTTCACAAAGGATGAGATCTCTGCATCAGCTAGCAGTGTCACCTTCCCTATAACATCAAGCCCTTCATGGATGAGGTATTATGTGACATTGATCCTATTATTGTTTCTGACGTATTATTAGGACAACCTTACTTGTGGAAGTTTCATGCTGTGTATGAGTCTCGACCTCATGCTGTTATTGTTAGTTTCAGAAATAATTTGTACAGGATACCAGAGGTACCACCTCTTGCCGCTATCTCTTTGTTTAATGCAAAAAAATGCAGTAAGCTCAGTTCCCAAAACAGGAAATTCATTTTCCTGATGATATTCCCCCAGGGAAAGAATAAGATTGTGGCCATGAACTCTAGACAGGCCTCCTATGCACAACAACAAAAAATGGAAAAGGTTGTGGAGGAGTACGGGGATGTCTTCACCTCACCCACAGGGGTTCGTCTGGACTGTCAGGTCAAGCACCCGATTGATCTAACCCCAGGTGCGTCGCTACCCAATGGACCGATCTATCAGTGCTATGTTCTGGAGAATGATGAAATCAAGAGGAAAATTTAGGAGCTGTTGTAGAAAGGTCACATCTGGCCAAGTTCATCACCCTACAAGAGCTCGATCATGTTGGTACAGAAGAAGGATGGGATGTGGAGAATCTGTATTGAATATCGGGCACTGAACAAGATCACTGACTAGAATAGGTACCCGATCCCATGGATTGATGACCTTCTGGACCAACAAAAAGGGGTGAAATATTTCAGCAAGATCGAATTAAATTCTGGGTATCACCAGGTACCAATCGAACCCTCCCATCTGTGGAAGACTGCCTTCAAAGGCAAGGAAGGCCTTTTCAAATGGTTGGTCATGCCTTTCAGGTTGATGAATGCTCCCACTACCTTCATGAGGTTGATGGAAGGAATATTGCGCCCATTCACCAACTCATTTGTAGTGGTGTACTTGGATGACATTCGATCTTTGCTTGAGTGGGAAGAGCACCTCCACCACATCCGACAAGTCCAACAAACAGAGTTGCGGCAACACAAGTTGTGTGCCAATTTGGAGAAGAGCACTTTTGGCATGACCCGGGTTCAATATACGGGGTACATTATTGTGAGAAAAGAGCGGTGCATCTAGATCCGATCAAAGGTCCAATTCATTCGGGATTGGCCGGCCCCCACCTTGTGAGTGTCCCTTATTAGTGAGATAGCTTTGATGACACTTATAGATGGTGATTTTGATATAATATTATGTATGAAAGACTTATGTACATGCTTATATGCTATGACCTAGTTTGGGTCACTTGGTTGTTGTGTGCTTATGATAATATCTAAGGTTGCATGCACAAGGATTGATTTTGGTTAAGAGAATATTAGCGATGTTTTCTCTTTTGGTATCCTATTTTGGACATAGGTGTATGACGTGAATGGTGATTTAGAATTGAGACACGGATCCATGGACGATCATGGTTATGTGGAACATATGGTTAATTATGATTTATGGATGATACATGATTTGTATGATTATATGTGCATAATCTCGTACTAAGCATGATGTGGCAGGGGACTTGGTCATTGCCAACGGGGATGCTCAAGTTATAAATGACTGCGGAAGTCATTTCTCCAAAACCAAAATGACTGTGGAAGTCATGCACAATATTTGGTAAAATTTGAATAAGTTAATTATGAAATTCATTTGATTGATTTGATCATTGAGATTGTGATGTGTGCAGGTCTTGGAAGAAGACCTTACCAATGAACCATCAGATGGGTATAAGCTCACAATCAGTACCTTAAGGTGAAACGCGGAGTTTCAAAGCAGAATAGATGAGAAGCCATGGAAATTAGGGCACGGAGTCCTAAATCCATGAAATATAAAGACGTGGAGTCTTGGATATATGATAAAAGGATTAGGACGCGGAGTCCTAAATCCATGAAATATAAAGACGCGGAGTCTTGAATCTATAATGAAATGTTTGGGGCGCGGAGTCCTGAATATTTAAAAAAAAAAAGATCAAGGTGTGGAATCTTGGATCTTTAGAGTAGATCAGGGCGCGGAGTCCTCAATCTACTAAGGCACAGAGATGCATATAATAGGGGTGCGGAATCCCTATTATCCGGAAGAAAAATACCACTCATGGGCAAATCGTAGATGAATTTCCTTAATAATCTAATTCCTAACAATTTTGGAGTGACTTTCTAAAAATAGAAAGTCATGTCTACCATTTCAAGTATGACTTTCCAAAAATAGTAAATTACCTCCAATCAATGGGTAAACAAGTATACTTGAAGGAAAATCACTTAAATTATGATTAATCAATTGTAATAGTTCAATCTCGACTTAATCCTCAATATTATTAATATTATTAATATTATTATTATCTTTTATGAGACTATGATATTATTATTAAAAGAAAATTATATCTCCTCAATCACTTCACTCTCCTTCATGACTCTCATGGCTCTATGTAACTCTCTCTATTTTAAATATTACATTACACTCTCTTTTATGCACTCATCAAGGAATGGCATATTCCTCTTACACTCATTAAATATGTGTCATAAAATATTCCTACACTCATTAAATATGTGTCATAAAATATTCCTCTTACACTCACTTTAATGCATATGTTACACTCTCCTTAAATAAGGCATGCATACCTCTCCTTAATGGCAGAAGTTACACTCCTCTAAAAGGAATACAATGCATGCATATTAATCCTCCTTTATGACATGAATTTGTTGCTCCTCCTATATATGAGTCTCATGTATTCTCATTTGGGAGGGGAGGGGGTAATGCCAAGAGTGGAAGAGACTTGAGGAATATTTTGAAAGGGAGAGATATGGAGAGTATCCAATTACTTCCAAAAAAAAAAATCTGAATTTCTTACTAATCTACTAAGTATCTATTGAGGTTGAACATGAGTGGTATTTAGAGGAAGTGAAAACTATCTTCATGAGTTTTCCTTGCATCTCTCTCTCTATTGCTGTATTTTGGTACTGGTTGTGAGCTTTTACAGCTCGGGGGTTCCAGGGCGAGGAGTTCTCCCTGGATATGGTTGGGTGGAAAACCGGATGGTTCAAATGAGTTGGTTAAGGGATCAAAGGTGGATCATATTCTCAACGATTGGAGCTGAATATCTCCTCAGGTATAATTTCCATTGTCCTAAAATTATAGTATAGATTTAGCATAAAATAAAAGGTAGACATTTAAATTGTTGTAAGCATCTAATTTTGGTTTAGGCTTATGTTATCTAAAATATTATTGATTAGTTAAAAATGAAGAGTAGATTAATCTATATGTATGGATGTTTAGATCTCAATATTGGAGTTATTATTGGTGTAGTTTATGGTACTAATATCGGTATTGTAGCATTTGAAAAAGGAAAACCAAATATTGTTGAAGGTAATTGCAATAAATTTATTCCAAAGGACTTGGGTAAGTATTTCATGATTTATGGTTTTGTTTCAAATAATTAATAGATGCATGTTTTATAAATGGTTTTAGGATAGTTTGCAAAGTGTTTGACAAAATCTGTGAATGAGTAATGTTATCAATTTATTTATGCATGAATAAGGACTAACTTGCAGCTTATGTCAAAAGTAAGAAAATGGACATGTATCCAAAATATACTTGGAGGAATTACAGAATCAACCCTTAAAAGAAAATGCAAAAACAATGGCAACTAAAATATAGTTTGGAAGATCAAATGCTTGAGGTAAGTTGGAGATAAATTTCAGTTATGGCTTATGTTTCATATTCTTATTAATAATTCAATGTTTTTTTATTCAAGTTGTTGTAATAGTACTATCAGAATTTTGATAGAAAGCCTTGATGGCTGTAGCATTCAGGGCTGCCATGTGTTTGTCAAATTGTAACAATTGGTTCAAAAAGCTTGTCAAATCATATGAATCAGCTTGTGGATGGTAAAATGTTTTAAGGACTCATATGGTGGATTTAGAAATGTTTGATTTCAATGAGTATATCTTAGTAGCATAACTTTGGGTTTTTTTTCCTCATGTAGAGGTGTAGTTGTAAGTTTTCATTCCATATGTTTGACAAAAGTCATAAATGAAGCATGTAGGCTATAAATTTTGTTGTTTTCAAGAATCGCATTTCTGGGCGTTTTGAATTCGATTCAGCCCAACATCAGGGGGTATCTGTGCCTAATGGTCATGTAACCCCTGATTTCATTCCAAAAAAATACTTTTCAGAACCCAGATCGGAAATCTGGGCGATTTGGCAGATTGCTGCTCTGAGTTATGTGCGCCTGTTGTTGAGTCTTTGCTGAAAAACTAAGATTATTTAGTCCATGTTTTAAGATGGAAACATTTACAGTTTAAATTCTGAATTTTTATGAGATAAATATGTTGAAGAATAATCTTAAATTCATTGTTGCTAAGTATTTGACAAAATGCCTCAATGACTTTTAATTGCGTGCTTGCAAAGTGTTTGTCATAAGGGTTGAATGAGTGTAGAGTGCATGTCTGCAAAGTGTTTGTCAAAAATCGTGAATGGTTGTAGCTTTTGTGCATATAAATTGTTAGTGTAAAATTCTTAGTTACTCTTGTGTTTTTTATGTTACTATAATTTTAAATAAACTATTTAATGGGTGTAGCGAATGTGAAAATGAATTTAATAATTTGCTGAAGTGTGACTAAGACAGTTGTTTCTTGTATTATCTAAAGCTTTCAAAATAAAAAGGGCCTTTTGTTGGAAACAATTTTACAGTGACTAATTCTTTAGGATTTTGTGCAAATGAGTATTAGTGATTATGTGACATCTGCTTCTCTATCTTACTGATGGTGGGTAAGGTGGGACCTTACACAACGACTATAATAGAGCTTCGCAGATTTATGGGTCTTTCTAATTTCTACCAAAGGTTCATGTTGGGATTCTCTCATATCACTTGGTCCTTGAGTCAAGTCACCAAGGGAGGAGCGAGAGAAAAATTATTTTGGTCGAAATCTCAATAGAAGGCGTTCACAAAATTGAAAAATTTCCTCTTTTCAGCCCCAGTGCTCACATTACCAGACTTGCAACAACCATTTGAGATCGAGACAGATGCCTCTGACTATGCTATTAGGGCGGTTTTACTCAACGAGGGGAAATCTTGTGGCATATCACGGTGGGACATTGTACGACACGAGTTCACAAGTATCCCACTTATGAAAAAGAAATGTAGTCCATTTTGCAATCTTTTCCACAATGGAAGCATTAAATTTTGAGGAAAGGAAACAATCATACACACAAATAGCTGGCAGCCGGTTCATACGGACACAGAAGTTGTAGAATGATCACCATCAAAAAGTGGTCCACATATGCGAAATAGTTTCATTTGTACATAAAGTACAAGAAGGGTAGCACCAATAATGTTGTAGACTGCCTTAGCCGACCACCCATCGTGGCGCTCACCACCATTCTCAACTCTTGTGAGCACAAGACTTCTAATTGGCCGCTTCTCTACGAGAGAAACCTATAATTTAGCCACACATACAAGGCACTCTTGGGGGGTACGCAAGTGTTGGCTGATAAAAGGTGCCTTTTAAAACTCCTAACTATCCCACATTAATCCTCAATCCGGGAAAGTCCTCTTATTTCAAGAGTGTGCACAGTATGTGGCTAGTATTAACTCTGAGAGTAATGTTTCCTAAATTGTAGTATAGATTTTGACACAAGAATAAATGGAAGCATCTAATAAACTCTAGTTGAAATTATTAAAGGGAATATCCAAGTTCAATCCTGTACTGAAATCAAATCTTACAGCAATTCAAGTAACAATATCATCAACCAAGAGTACAGTAACAATAACTCACCTCTACTTAGCTGATTTAAAGTAAACTATGATAAATCTCTATTAATCACTCAAGATAGGAATGATATCACTTCTAAGAGTCCAATAGAAATAATCAAACTCTTACATATGATTAAATCAATACAATGGATTGTCTAGATGATTCATGATGTAATGAACAAGACTTAAATCAAATGATAGCAATGTAAATTATAAAAAAAACATATATTATCTTGATACAAGAAAGTACTGAAAAACTAATGAAATAAACTCACGGAAACAAGGAATTAGCAACCCAACCAAACTCTAAAGAATTAGGAATATAACACAAGGAAGTAGTTAACTTCACCAGAGGCCGGGCCCTTAGCCACCAGCAATCACTACTATGTTACTTCAGATAACGTGAGAGAACAACAACTACAATTATATATTAATCATCAAACTTGAGTAGCATTATAATATAATTGCGTTCTTCAACAACACAGGTTTGTAATTAAACTTACAACTTTGAAAAATAACAGAGATTCCTCCCCTTTCTTCCTACAATCACTTTCTTTTATAATCAGAAAGGGGTAAATAGTAAATAGTAAATGCTATCCCTCAGGATCTCCTGATCTTGAGGGATTCGGAATCGATTTCTAACTTAAGACATATTTTCTATTCCGTGCTGATTCCTCTGATTTTCTCTCAGCCTTGTCCACAACCAACACGTTCCTTCCTTTGCTTGTCAGATTCTGCTACTCCAACGTTAGGGAACAGTAATCATTCCTTTTGTCACTTTCCTACATAAATAAGGGTAAGAGTTATTTAAATCATAACTGAAAATAATTCCTTCATTTCTTACCAAAATTCCTCAATATATTAACACATTAAGATATGAGAAAGATAAGAATAAAAGAAAATGATGATGAACTTAATAGTAAATACATACCCATTTCGTAACTCAACATAATCCTATGCTTACCTTGTTTCATGTCCTCATGAAAAGAAATTAACTCTGATGGAGTGCACTTAAAGAGTAGGCTGGAGAAGGGGCATCAAAAATTGGTTTGAAACCATGATGTTGAGCTAAGAGTGCAAAAGAAGACCCTTACTTTCCTTCATGCAATTCATATATGGCCTTGTATCCTTTAGGAGGATACCAAATGATGGGGCTACAAAACCGACATCCTAACCAATAGGGACCTTCTCTTAAAATGAGGTTGTTGTATTTGACAAAAAGGGCTACAACTGCTTTAAAATTTCTGTAGTTAAATGGTTCCCTGTCCTGCACACTACTAGTAGAGACTGTCCTCCTAAGCTTGGACACAGCCAGAGAGCTTTTTTGAATGGATTGAAAATATGAGACTCCGTTTTGTAAAATCACTTTATGAATAGGCCCTAAAATTTTAATCACCTCTTCCCTTTTCTTCAGACTCTTGTGGTTGGCAAGAATTTGCAAAGGGTGCTTGGGTTCACTTCTTACCCAAAGATCCAACCCATGCTCTTGTATTTGGAAGGTGTTATGAGCTTTGAACCATTTAAGTTGAATAACTTCAACTGAGATAAAGGCCTGGAATTGAACATCTCCCACAAAAGGGTTTGGGTTCTTTTCCACCTCATCTGCTAATACGAAATTATGCAGGTAAAACTCACAAAGAAACCGTTGAACCTTTACACCATGCGGTTTGCAACAATTTATAAAATATTCAAATTTTTTTAATTTAATGGGTTTTCTAGCTCTCCCGGCTTTAATTTTCAACAACAAGTATCGTTCTAACAAAAAGAACGCGTAGTTAGTAGCGGGTACCCTACATGCCAAGACGTCCATATATAATGAGAAGATGATGTTTGTCCGAGATATGACCCTATCTAATTTGAGCTTGATTCTCTCTATCTTCTCTTCTGATTTTCTGTATATATTTAAGGTCTCATTCTGTATCACATTCATTTCCCGAAGCTGCCTCTGCAATGCTTGATGTCTTTGCTGGGGAACAGTTTCTTGTTCAAGTCGTTCTAACGCGAGCCAAGCCTTTGCTAATTCTTTCTGAAGATTCAGAATAATTGGGTCATCGTGTGTCATGATGTCTTTAGCTTGTATTCTTGTCTGAGTGCTTATGCTATGACAAAGGATGTGTTCTGTCTGAGTCTCTTTATTATGGGGGGTCCAAGCCTATATCTGAGTAGTTATATCTACAAAAATTACGTGTTGTTCTTCTTTAATGATGACTGGTTGAGTGGGTATGGGCTCAGTTTGAGTCCCCGTAGCCCTTCCTTCATGTGATTCTATTTGTACAACTGCATTTGATATCTCTAGGGTTTTATCCGAGACCTTTCCTGCTATGATTTCCTTTATTTTTCTTCTAAGCCTTTTTACTGTTTTTCACAGCTTCTATTGTTCTTTCCTAAGCTTTCTAAATTTGGATTTATACTTTTTCGAAGGGGAAACTATTTTGCTGACAATATCATTAATAGTTTATGCCCCTAAATACCTTGGTTGCTCATCCTAGCTCTATTCTAAGACGACCGTGTCTCCTAATTGAATATAGGCTTCCTGAAGTATCTATGTCTCTACTTCTTCTCCTTGGCCTATGTTTTCTGTACTTAAGCCTACTTGTCTATTTTCTACTGGAAGCATGTCACTGAATTGGTGCACTGCTTCTGGAATGGCCTCTACATCGGTTTCTGATTCATGACTTGCATATTTTAAGGGAGATACAATTTTGGTATCGCCACCATTCTTAGGAGATTGGGTTGCTCCTAAATTGAGATTTAGCAGGATTTGCAGCTGCATGTAATCATTCATGTTGGCCAGGACTTGCGCCAGTTAAAAATTGTGCAACAAGTCACCTTGGGGACTCATGCTCGGTGTTGAGGGAAGTCCCGATTCATTTCTTTTTTCATACCCAGAATGCCCTATTTCTTCCTCATGGTCTGATTCAGGGTTATCCTAGCCTTCTGACTCCGACTACAAGTTTTGTTCACTTACTAGGCTAGATAATCCTAGAGGTTGACTGGTACTTCCTTGAGGATTTTCGGCCACTCCTAATCTTGAGCTCAACCTTGTGGATGATCTACACTTTTTAGGTATGTTCCTTGGAAGGGTAGTCTTCTTCCTTTTCTGAACTGGCTTAAGTGCAGGCAGGTCTAAACTACCCTCGAGAGCTAACATTAGGTCATCCCAACTTGATTGCTATTGGGCGAGGTTATAACTGAATATTAGCCTGATTAGAAAGTGGTGGCTTACTATAGATTCTATTTGTTGGGACCGTCTTAACCTCTCGGTGATGTCATGCAGTAAAGAGTTCAACAAAGCAAGTAAATTAAGACAACACTTTTGTTTTAGAATTTCTAAGAGTTTAAGTTGACGTGGCCTTACCACGTCTTTTTGCCCGTCGCATGTAATGTAGTTCTGGATGATTCTTGCTAGTTCTCCCCATGATTCTCCAAGAGAAGATGGCTGAATGCCTTTTCCCTTTTTGACCAGCTCCTGTCCTTCATCTCTGAAAGCCTCAATAGCGTCCTGTAACTTCAACTGCTTATCAGCCCACACAGGTCCTTCTGTTGGTAAACCGCATACTTCTGCTATCACCGCATCTGATACAGTGATTTTCCTACCCCTTACCATAGATTTTCCATTTTGTAGATTTCGTAAGAACTTAATGGAAATTTCCTCGTTGGGTGGCTGAAATCTCGTAAAGTATGTTATCCACCTGACTTGAGCTAAAATTTCCCTAGTTGCATCAGAGACATCTAGTATTATTGGTCCTCTACGTACTGCTCTTCCTCCCATCATGATAGAATTATAAAAACAATAATTGTAGCAGAAAAACACAGTGACGAACAGAGTTGAGTGATGGAACAAAAAATAAATATAAATACCGTTATTGAGGGTTGTTATCATACCACATGCTCTGCGATCATGGAATGTCATATCATTCTGCAAAATCTAATGAGTGACGACACATTCATAAGTACATTGGAGGTCCCCTTGCTTGTTGAAGTTTGTAACAAGCTTGATGGAAAGGAGGCATCATGAAACATCATCCTTGATCCTAGTTGGAAAATAATCACCTAAACTAGGTGGGGCCCACACAGGCTATTTTTAGGTGTATGTCTATTTTTAGACATGGTGAGCATATTATATATGTATAAGGAGGCTATTTTTAGATGGTTGGTCAAATGTGAAAAATATATGAAATTATATTTTTAGAATATTGGGCGAAGTCTATTTATAGATCGCCAATCTAAAAATAGATGCATGTCGATTATTATTAGCTCTTAATAATAATCAAACTCTAAACAACAACTTATTCTCTTGGAGCACTTTAGTTCAGTGCACACATGTGGCACAACTGCTGACAGAAGGAATTATGCTATTCCTAAGGTTTTACTGGAGCTATTGCATGGAGGAATTAGTTAGAACTCAAGTGGTAGAGTTATGACACAATTGGAAGAAGTTGTCATGGAGTTGTATTTAGTTTAACTCAGTTAGACTCAGTTGAGCTAGTTGTATCTAATCTAATTGAATGATACACAAGTGAGAGTGGAGTGAATTAATTAGTTAATTAATTCACAAATATTAACTCATTAATCAACTAAACAATACAACAGTTAACTACAGTGCATGTCAGATCTAGTGGAGACCCAATGCAGAGATAGGTGAAAGGGTGAGATAGACTATCCGTTGTGACTACTAGTGATGCATGAATTTCATCTACATATACATTGGAGATGCCAATGAGAACAACGCAGTCAAGGAGAGTGGGATTACATCGAATTTGTCTTTGTAATCAGCTTGGATTGTGCAGTGGAGGTAGGCTATCAAGAGGCAGAAATCAGTGCATGGATTTGCAGATTTCTTCATGGTAGTGTGTGATGATTGATTGTAATGAGAGCTTGATGTACTAAGCTTTGTATGAGATTGTTACATGATCTCCATGATACATAATATATGATAGTTGGGGTTTTCAGCTTCAGGCTTTCCCGTTAAACAACTGTGTTATGTGTGTTTTTATTGCTTCATGTGTTTTGCAATTGTTGATTAAATTTCCGCAAGAATTATAGTGGAAGGATTTTGTATTTTGCAAGAAGATAAATATTGTGAGATCAGGAGAGTCCGGATATATACATGCATATTGTATATAATTTCTACATGGTATTAAGTACATGTCTGATACCATGTAGAAATTATATGCACTAAGCATGCATATGTCCTAGATCCACACGATCTCACACTATTTAACTTTATGCAAGATACGAAAATATTCCACTTGTTAATCTTTCGGAAAATTTAATTGCACACACATGTAAGCATAAATAATAAAAATCTCACATAACATTACCTGTGTTATGCTTCACATGTGTGTGCAATTAAATTTTCCGCAAAAGATTAACAAGTGGAATAGATTCAGTATCTTGCATAAATTTAAATAGTGTGAGATCAGGTGGATCTTGGACATATGCATGCTTAGTGCATATAATTTCTACATGGTATCGGAGCTGTGTTATAGATTTTCTACATGGAATGAGAGCAGGAATTTTTGGGCGCGCGAGTTTGTAGAGAATATCTAAAAATTTTGGTGAAATATTTTCAGAAAAAATAGCATATTTGGATTCATTGTGAAAAAATACCCAAATTGAAAAAAAAAAATCGGTCGAATCGGAGCTCGGATGAGGGAGATATCATCGATTTAAAATCAGCTCTTTTGTTAGAAAATTTTGCGACGGCGGGACAATTGCAATGTGCGCGAGCCAAGAATCTACATGCACTGAGGTACAAGATGCATGCAAAGCTTTGAGGAGAAAAGAAGAGGTTAGTGACTTGGTGGTTGAGAGGGAGCCTCTCAACATGCAGCGTGAGAAGCAGTCTCAGAAGGTTGTGGAGCAGCCACAACTGGAGATGCAGAAGAATCTTTATAGATTTGAAGTAGATGGGATTTCTATGGAGCTTCCTACTATTGGGAAGTGCAAGAAAGACATGCAATTGAAGCTTGAGAGGGAGCAGGATTTGCATGCAGGTAAGAGTGAACCTCGGGATGTGGAGCAGCCACAAGATGAGGATCATGGAGTGGGAGAAACCACTCATGCAGAGAAATTTCATGCCAGATGGGCAGAGGGAGTGCATGCAGCTATACCACTAGGTGAGAGGTGGGGCAACATGCATGAGTAATCCCAAGAGGATATTTCTGGGAAGGATTCATTGAGATGGTGTGGATCTCATGAATTGAACCTGGCTACGAGGTGCCCATAGAGAATCAGTAGCATGATCAGTTGGCTTGATGCGTTTGAGATCAAGTAGCCAGTGTGGAAACTTGGAAGCCATGATTGAAGAGTTGACCGACAAGTGAAAAGTGCATGGGTGCGGATTTCCAACGGTGCGATTGATTCCTAAATATTTGTGCGACCTTTAAGAAGAAGTCGAATACTTTGATGATAAGATGCATTATATTAATTTAGTTATTTGGAACTGAGTTTCGGAAGTGTTGCGGCAAGAGTTGCGGGGAGCGAAGATGCATGGGTTGCATGTCGCATGCAAGATAGTCTGTCTTGTTGAGAGGGAGTGTTGAAGTTTGCAAAAGAAACAGTGAAGGAGGCGTCCTGAAACATCATCCTTGATCCTAGTTAGAAAATAAACACCTAAACTAGGTGGGGCCCACATAGGCTATTTTTAGGTGTATGTCTATTTTTAGACATGGTGAGCATATTCTATATGTAGCAGGAGGCTATTTGTAGACGGATGGTTAAATGTGAAAAATAGATGGGATTCTATTTTTACAATATTTGGTGAAGTCTATTTATAGATCGTCGATCTAAAAATAGATGCATGTCGATTATTATTAGCTCTTAATAATAATTAGACTCTAAACAACAACTTATTCTATTGGAGAACTTAATTTCAGTATACATATTTGTTAAATTAGTGCGCTGAAGGAATTATGCAATTCCTAAGGGTTTACTAGATTTCATGCATGGAGGACTCAGTTAGAATTGAATTGTCAAAGTTATGACAGAGTTGGAAGAGTAGTTATGGAGTTGTATTTAGATTAACTCAATTAGACTCAGTTGAGCTATTTGTATCTAGTCTAACTGATTGATACACTAGTGAGAGTGGAGTTAATTAATTAGTTTGTTAATTCACAAATAATAACTCATTAATCAACTGAACAATACAACAGTTAACTACAGTGCATGGTAGTTTCAGTGGAGACCCAGTGGAGAAATAGGTGAAAGGGTAATATGGACTATCCGTTGTGACTACAAGTGATGCATGAATTGCATCTACATATACGTTGGAGTTTCCAATGATAATATCACAGTCAAGGAGAGAGGGATTGCATAAAATTGGTCTTTGTAATTAGGTTGGATTCCGCAGTGGAGGCAGGCTAGCAGGAGGGCAGAGATTGGTGCATGGATTTGCATATTTCTTCTATGTTAGTGTGTGATGATTGATTGTACTAAGAGCTTGATGTACTAAGATTTGTATGAGATTGTTACATGATCTCCATGATACATAATATATGATAGTTGGGGTTTTCAGCTTCAGGCTTTCCTATTAAACAAATTTGTTATGTATGTTTTTATTGGTTCATGTGTTTTGCAATTGTTGATTAAATTTCAGCAAGAATTATAGTGGAAGAATTCTGTATTTAGCAAGAAGATAAATATTTTTAGATCAGGAGGATCCGAATATACACATGCACATTTTATATAATTTCTACACCCGCCCCCCTTCAAATTGATAGGTCACCTACGATCGAATAAATGAACGGGTAAGGCATTGGCGGCGAAGTATAGGGGTAATGGATTGGCAAGGTATGGTTATTAATGATAGGATCATAAAGGATATTGGAGTGGTGAAATGAAGGCTTGTACCGAGAATAATGAATAAATGATAGGCTTCCGTGATGTGATATGATAGAGAAAAAGGGACAACATGCACAATAATACTTTAGTGCCGTTATTCCACTTAAACTGTTGTGATTGATTAAAAAAATATTCATGCATAAAGGTTCAAGGTATGTTAGGACCATAATCTCTCTGTAGAAAATTTTATAAGAAGAGGGTATTATAATAGTTATTGATGTAAAATAAAGCTTCAATACCATCAGCAGAGCTTTTGTTGCCTGCAGGCATCCCTAGCCTCGACAGAGTTTCTTTCTAACCCTTGGGAACCATGTTCCTCTATGTATAATTGTAGAAGTGTCTTATGATGTCCATAGAAGAGACCAATGTGCTGTTTTGGTGACCAGGTGAACACATTTCCATTCTCTGGGAAGTATCGAAAGTGGTAAGGTTGGCTTTTGATGAGACCTCCTGTTTCCAAGTATTTTTATTGTAACCATTGGATCATATCCTTGGTGTGGTGGCCATAGTGGGAATGCCATTTCGCTGCTTCCTTGTGATCATGGTAGGCTGGCTCGTGATGAGACCCCCTATCCTCCATCTGAAAAAAACCATAAAATTGTTAGTGAATATATATATATATATATATATTCTCCTTTTTTTTCTTTTAGTCCTCATTTTATACATAGAAGGTGGCCCATCACTCCTTGAGAGTAGGGATGGTGGAAGAAGTTTGACATATCAATATATAAAAAAATATACCCATAATGTTATTGATAATATGTAGAGAGAGTTATGCAAGCAAGGGGGAACCAGCATGGTATAGATACTCAATTAGTTTGATTTATAGTGGAAATAAGGATAGTAAAGTGAGATAAATAATTGTGTCCTTTTTTTTTTGGATCATCAAAAAGAAATTTTGTTAAATATGATAATATTCACGGTATTTTCCTGTTCCACTAGACTCCCATATTTTTTGTCTTTAAATACATATTGTACCTTTCATGCCATTAAGAAGATCATAAAGAATGAAACTAGGGTGGTATATGGGTGATTATGCAAGGAAGAGAAAGAGAATGTTAAAAAATATTCACAAAGTGATGTTCTTTGAAAGGAATAGCAAAAGAAAAACCCACACAAAAAGTGTTGTTCCTTAAAGGGAACATCAGTTGTTCCCTGTAAGGAATAGAAAAAGAAAATATGCAAAAAATGTGCTGTTCCTTACAGGGAACAAGAAGAGAAAACACAGGCAAAATTGTTGTTCCTTATAGGGAACACCAGTTGTTCCCTATAAGGAATAGCAACGAAAGCTATACACAAAATTTTTGTTCCCTATAGGTAACAACAAGAAAAATTACATGCCAAAATTGTTGTTCCATAGAGGGAACAATAGTTGTTCCTTGTAGGGAATAGCAAAGAAAAATTCACATCAAAATTGTTGTTCCCTGTAGGGAACAACAACTGTACCTTGTAGGGAACAACAAAGTGAAATACACACAAAAATTGTTGTTCCCTGTAAGGAACAACAGCTATTCCCTGTAGGGAACAACTAAGCAAAATACACGCAGAAATTCTTGTTCCCTGTAGGGAACAACAACTGTTCCTTGTAAGGAACAACAAGAGAGAATACATGCCATCATTGATATTCCTTATAGGGAACAACAACTATTCCCTATAGGGAACAACAAAGGAAAAATTAATGTAGAATCTGTTATCAAGAAAATCCAATCAAACAGAAAGGAAAATTTAAGTACAGGTTTCAAGAAAAAAGTACATTTCTTCACTGGAGTTGCGTTGTGGAAGGGTCGCCTTCCTCAACAAGAATTTGTATTGTGGAATATTTCCGTATCTGTTAGCAAAAGGATTCCCTTGTAAGCGGTTTGTGATAGAGGCGTACTCGATGTCTGTTTGCTTTAAAGGAGTAGCGAGACCCATCAATGGTGGCTAATGTAAGGGCGTGATTATCATGCGCCTCTTGTATCTCATAGGGGCCTAACCATCTGGTCTGGAGTTTGCCCGAGAAATCTTGGAACCTAGAATCGTACAAAAGTGCCCAATCACCTTCATGGAATATCTTCTTCTTGATGAGGGCATCATTCGATTTCGCTCTTTGTTGTTGGATTAGTGCAGTATGCTAAAGAGATGATAACCATATTTCATATAATTCATTGATTTGACGTAGCCTGTTGATTTGTGCTTCACTCAAGTCCAAGCCTACTTCTTGAACTATCCCGAATGTCTTAATTTCAAATTCTATTGGGAAGATAGGTTCTTTACTGAACACTAGCTGATATGGGGAGTATCCTGTGTTATTTTTCCATGTCATGTGATATGAACACTGGGCTTCTGGCAATCGAGTAGCCCAGTCACATCTATGAGATGAGACTGTCTTTGTTAGTATTTCCTTGATTACTTTATTGGTACTTTCTACCTGGTCATTTGCCTGCGGGTGGTATGGAGATGTGATTCTGTGCATGATATGATGATTTTTTAATGTTCTAGCAATCTTATGGCCTACAAATTGTGGCCCTCCATCTGTGATTATTTCTCTAGGCAAGCCATACCGCATAAAAATCTATAAAAGGAAGTGGATTACTGATTCCTCCGTTGCCATTGGTAATGCTTCTACCTCCACCCATTTAGTCACATATTCTATTGCAACCAGTATATATGTATTCTGATTAGATGATGGGTTTATTGGGCCAATGAAATCTAACACCCATCGTTCAAAGGGTTCAATGACTAACTATGGATGCAGGGGAATCTCTTCAAACTGCCCAGGGCGGCCCATTCTTTGGCAGCTATTACATGCCTGGAAAAAATACTTGGTGTCCTTAAAAATGGTGGGCCAATAATAGCTCATCTGAAAGACTTTATGTCTAGTCCTGTAGTCTGCAAAATTTCCACCACAAGGCCCATCATGGCAAGCTTTTAAGATGTTGTAGATTTCATCCTCCCTGACACACCTTCAAATATGCATATCAGTTCTTGTATGAAAGAGATATACTCCAATCTAGGAGAACCGAGTGCTACGTTGTAATATTAGTTTCTTTCACTGGGTGTCAGGTGCTTGGGTAATTTTCCCACTACTAGGTAGTTCATGACATCTGCGTACTATAGTGTTTTCATGGTTACAACAAATAAGTGCTCATCAGGGAATTGGTCTTCTACTGCTATCGATTCATCTGTCTTTGGCACACGTGAGAGGAAGTCTGCTACCAGATTGTCCTTTCCTGGTCCATGTTTGATTATTATGTCGAATTCTTGCAAAAGGATCAAACATTGTGCCACTCTTCCATTCGTAACAAGTTTATTAGATAAATATTTATTAGCAGAGTGATCAGTATACAAAACCATAGGGTATCCTGTTATATAATGTCTGAATTTGTTAATAGCATAAATAATAGCTAAAAAATTATTCTCTGTTACTGTGTAATTCAATTCAGCTGGGGATAAGTTTTTGCTAATGTAATATATAGCATAGGGTTTCTTTTCTTATTCTTGGCCAAGAACTACTCCAATGGCTGTGTCTGATGCATCTAGAATGGTATATCCCAGTTCAGTCCTTGTAGAAATGGTGTTGTTGATACTAGCTGTTTTAGATCTGTAAAGGCAATCTCAAAATTTTCAGCCTATATGAAATCACTTTTTCCTATTAAGGCATATAATGGTGCAACAATTTGTAAAAAATTCTTGATAAATCTATGATAATGTCCAGCAAATCCCAAAAAAATACGTACCTCTGTCTGAGTGCAGTGAGTATCTAGTAAGAGAATTACTTGTGTTTTTTCTGGATCTACCTAAATTCCAGCTGCTGAAATGTAATGACCCAAGATCAGGCCTTTTGTCATCATCATATGACACTTTTCATGACTTAAACATAGGCTGGTAGAAATACAGCATTCCAGAGCTTTTTCCAATGTCTGTAATGCTTGCTTAAAGTAATCTCCATAGGGTGTGAAATCATCCATGTATACTTCCAATCCTTCAATTATCAAGTCTATGAAAATACTGAGTATGGCTCATTGGAATGTGACAGGTGCGTTACACAATCCCAAAGTTAATACCTTGTAGGCAAACGTTCCCCACGGATAGGTAAAGGTCATTTTATCCTAGTCTTTAGGGGCAATTTGAATTTGGTTATAGCCACTGAACCCATCCAGGAAAGAGAAAAATCTCTTCCCTGCCAGTGTCTCTAAGACCTGATCAATAAATGCAAGGGGACAGTGGCATTTTTGCGTGGCCTTATTGAGTTCTGTATATTCAACGCATATTCGCCATTTCCCATTCTTTTTGGGAACCATGACTAATGGAGAAACCCATTTAATGTCAAATATAGGATAGATAAAACTGACATCTAACAGTTTTTGAAGTTCTTATTTAACAATGTCTTTGAGGTGAGGGTTTAATCTATGCTGAGGTTGTTGAATGGTTTTTGCATCCTTTTCGGTGTAGATGTGATGCATGCGTAGCTGAGGGTTGATCCCTTGAATATCTGAGTAGTCCCAAGAAAAATCCTCTTTATTTTTCCTAAGAACTTGAGTAAGTTTTTGTTGCTGGTCATCACTCAGATTACTGTTAATGTTCAGGATTTTCCCTAGCTCGATTTCAATAGGTTTTCTATTATAAACAGTGGTTGTAGGTATTTTTTGGTCATTGATTTATATTAGGGGATGTTCTTTGATTTCATTGTCAAGGATTGTTTTGATCATGTGGAATTTCAAAATTTATACTGTGGCAAGATAATTGATAAAAGTATTAAAAATATCTTCTTCAGTTTGGTATTTGAATTGAAGGGCATATCCCACAGTTAATGGTGACCGAATATTTCCTATAAAGTATGTTGCAGGTTGTTTCCTGGTTTTTATAATAGTCAAGCTTGGCTAATCAGGGGGGTATAAAGCTAAATTTTTCACATCATTCCCCCTAGTTATAGTCATACTTCCTCTCCAGAAGCTGATATAAGCATCAAAAGTTGCTAGCCAAGGCCTTCCTAATATTAAAGGATGTCCATATAGCCGGTTTCTAGGACTGATGATCAAGAAATCTGCTGGGTATTCCCAAGAATCTACAGACACCATTACATCCTGTAATGTCCCTTCTGGTTTGACAACCAATAGGTCAGCCAATTCCAGCAAGGTCATGGTTGGATCCAAGGCTGTAATGCCAATTTTTTGACAGGTTGTTGTTGTGAGAGTATTAATGGATGCTCCTAAATCAACTAATCAATTGGGGAAGGAAAATCCATTTATTTGTACCGTGACTGTAAGGTTTCCTGTGTCATCATATTTCACCGGTGTTTCTCTGCCTGATAATAAATCAGACAAAGATCCAACTACGTGGACAGTTAGGGTTGTTTTTATTTTCCTCTTTAGCTTTTTCATACAAAATTCCTTAATATTTTTTTCATAAATTGGAATGTCCTGAATAGCCTGGAGGAGAGGTATTTTTATGCACAGATTTTTTAATTCTCCTAGAAGATCAAAATCAGGATATTCTATTGAGTGGGGTATAATCGATCTCTCTGGGAATGGTGGAGAAGAGGTAATAGTTTGATCATGGATTTTGTGTTTAACCATATTCCCACTTGAGGTGTTTGTTCTATAGGTAAAAAATCTTCTATTTGTATATTTTTATCCTCCTCTGATTCAATTATCCGTCCAGACCTTTATTTTAGTTCATTACACTCTCTCAACTCAGTTTCTGGCTTTGGTCCTTTGATAATTTGTACGGATTGGACTCGTCTATTGTTGGGATTTAGGTTGGGTTGGGTTGGGAGTTGTGGTCGTAGGTTGGATTGCGGGTTCTGCTGCAATGTGTCAGGTGCTGGTAAAGTTGGTTGAGGTAGAGGGATTGTTCCCATAGGTTGGTTTGTAGCTCTTTTCAAATTTTATTGCCAGTTCTAATTTTGTGAAGTGGAAGGGGAACATTGGGAAGAATAAGGGTTGTTCTTCCAGAATGGTGGTGGGTAAGGGAAATTTGGCCAACTATTTTTATTTGGATTTGACTGATTGGGCCATGGTGGCATAAAGAATGATTGAGGTGGCAAAAAAGATGGTTTATTATGCCATGCTGCCCCTGAATATTGCTGAGAATTATGTTTCGAGGAAGGAAAAAATGAATATGGATCGGTAGGTGTACCTGTCTAACGTGCTTGCCATTGGCGACGTTGGTTCAATAGATACGCTGGTTCTACTTATTCTTCTGCTTCCTTGAATACTTCTTTTAATCCTTGGAGTATGGGTAGCTTTACATGACGTGTTCTTTAGTGCATGTGGTGCATGTTCGTATCACATCTAGAGGGCGTTCTTTATGACTGTGCTTTTGTCTACAACGGGGGCAGAAAATAGCCAAGTTCTGTTCTCCTATAGCCTAGTTTTTCTTAGCTTGCATGACATCCAATTGTGTTGTCAGTGTCTCGAGGATATCAATCTTGAAATCCTCTAACAGGTTGTCGATTTCACTTCGTGTAAGGATTTTTGCTGAAGCTTTTCTACCTCTGAGGTTTATATCACGCCCAACCAGTTTTAGCCTTTTACTTCCCTTGGAATGCTTGATGCACAAATCTACAATATCGTTATAATTTTCTTAATAAATATCACCTTTACCCATTATATTTAGAGTCTCTACCCATTGGTCTTTCATACCTCTAATCAGCGTGGTTTTTAGAACATTATCAAGAAGATTTGTATAACAAGATATCTGCATATTATATTGAAAACGTTCTACATATTCTTCCAAAGTCTCACTAGGCTTGGCTACCATTTGAAATATTTCATCTTTTAGTTCTCTAGTTCGGCAATAATCTTGGTATTTTTTAAGGAAATATGTTTTCATTTGGTCCCAATCATTTATGGTGCCTCCACCAAGTCCCGTGAACCAATGCAGAGTTTCTCCCTTCAAATTAGAGGGGAATAGCTTCAGATTTTGGGGGTCGGTAGTGTAATCATAAACCCTACATAAGACATCAAATTCAAAGAGAAATGCATCAGGATCTTCTTAAGTTAGCCCATGAAAGGTAGGAATGTTCTGTAATCGGATGGCCTCCATGGGATCATTGACAGTTGTGCCAACGATAGGGTATTTCAATGTAGAAGTTTGAGTTTGCTGTTTATGAGCCATTTCGTCAAAAATATGCCAATATCCTTCAGGGATCTGTGGAGCTGGAGAATTTTTCCTAGGATGCCTACTGGAGGCTAGAAAAGTTTTAACAACACTACCTTGATCTAGAAGACTAGTTATCCTTTGCCCATTCACTATTTCAAGAGATCTAGGTTCTGGTAATTCGATTTCAGGCTTACCTATTTCTCCTTTTCCTTCACAATGGTTGCAAGAATTTCCCTCTTGTGGAGGGCAGGCTTGTATGTTCTTAGTATCTTGAAAGATCTACTCGGCCCTTTCGGTTTGAGTATGAATCTCAGCATTAGCTACAGATGGTGATTCTGCAATTTGAAGGAGGTCAATAGAACATTTGGAAGTGATAATTCAGGTTCCTAATAATGACTGAGACTCAGATTTTCTTAAGATTTCGTCAATAAAGGTTGATCGTCCAAGGGTCACCGGTCCCTTAAATGTTTCGGGTTTAGGAGGAAGAATTTTTCCCTTGTCACGTTTCTTAGTTATTAATGCAAAAAAATTCAAATGTTTATTTCTACCCTAAGTTCCTAACAATTTTGCTAGAGAGCGGGCGGGGGAGCAGGCATTTTACTTGCTCTGTACATAGGTTCTTTCCTTCTATTTTTAATACCCAGTTCTCTCTCAAGCATCAAACACCTACTTCACTTTTCTATAATTGTGCTGAAAAACGGGTAGAGGATCAAGCAACTTTACTCCCTCATTAAATAGGTTCTTACCTTCCATTTTTAATACCCATCTCTTCCTCAACAAAAATTACCAGATATACATCACCCTTTTTAAATGGCTACACTCTCCCCGGAAACAACGCCAAAATTTTGGCTGATAAAAGGTGCCTTTTAAAACTCTTAATTATCCCACATTAATCATATCCGAGCAAGTCCTCTTATTTCAAGAGTGTACACAGTATGTGGCTGCTATTAATTCAAAGAGTAATGTTTCCTAAATTGTAGTATAGATCTTGACACAAGAATAAATGGAAGCATCTAATAAACTCCAATTGCAATTATTAAAGGGAATATCAAAGTTCAATACTCTAATAAAATCAAATCTTACAGCAATTGAAGTAAAAATATCATCAGCCGAGAGCATAGTAACAATAACTCACCTCTACTTAGCTGATTCAATCTAAACTATACTAAATCTCTATAAAGCACTCAATATAGGAATGATATCACTTCTGAGATTCTAATAGAAATAATCAAACTATTACAGATGATTAAATCAATACAATGCACTGTCTAGATGATTCATGATGTAATGAAAAATACTTAAATCAAATGATAGCGATGTAAATTATAAAAAAAAAAACATATATTATCTTGATACAAGAAACTAATGAACAACTAGTGAAATAAACTCACGGAAAAAAAGAATTATCAACCCAACCAAACTCTAAAGAATCAGGAATATAACACAAGAAATTAGTTAACTTCACCAGAGGTCAGGCCCTCAGCCACTAATGAACACTGCTAAGTTACTTCAGATAGTGCGAGAGAACAGCAACTACAATTATATGTTAATCATCGAACTTGAGTAGCATTATAATATAATCATGTTATTCAATGATGCAAGTCTGTAATTAAACTTACAAATTTGAAAAATAACAGAGATCCCTCCCCTTTATTCCTACAATCACTTTCTTTTATAATTCGAAGGGTAAGGAAGTAAATAGTAAATGCGATCACACGAAGATCTCCCGTCTGAGGGATTCATAGATATAACTTAAGAAATATTTTCTATTCCACTCTGATTCACGATTTTCTCTCAACCTTATGCATAGCCAAGCGCGTTCCTTCCTTTTCTTGTCGATTCTCTTTGCTCCAACACGAGAACATCAATCATTCCTTTTGTCAATTTCTGCATAAAGAAAGGTAAGAGTTAGTTAAATCATAACGCAAATAATTCCTTCATTTATTACCATAATTTCTCAATATATTAACTTACATTTAAGATATGAAAAAAGATAAGAATCAAGGGAAAAAGATGATGAACTTAGTAGTAAATACATCGCATTTAAGTAACTCAACGACAAGTTCCAATTTTTCACCTCCAAGATGCACTTTTATGTCACCTGGGACACCTTTGTGTTCCTTCAAGCGAGCGTGCCAAGATGATATGGGAATCACACTACAGTCGAGTCGTTGGGCATTTCAGGGTCGAGAAAACAGTATAAATCCTGCAGAATTATTTCTATTGGCCGAACCTTCGAAAGGATGTCGAGAAGCACATCAAATCCTGCACTGCTTGTGCCATTTCCAAACCGACCATCAAGAAGCAAGGCCTATATACGCTGCACAATTGGTCGCTTTAATTGTTTTTACAATTCAAGCTCCACATAAATTGTCAACCCGAGGAAGTCTGTTTATTCCAAAGACAACCACACACTGGATATGCTCAATTTCAAAAGCAAAAACAATGTTGTAGTAAAAA
>JAXQQM020082786.1:0-19241 GCA_034641835.2 Pinus albicaulis
TTGTTGGGTATTTGTTATATTCTTTCCATGACTAAGCACGTGTGGGGGGGTAAGAGGGGGGGCGATAGCCCCCCCTGTCGGGGTCCGGGGCAGCGCCCTGGCGAAAATTTTTTGGTCCTTAATTTCCGGCGGGTAGTCCGCGTCCATGGTTTTGTACATGGTTTTGCACATGGTATTGGGGTACGATGGTTTTCGGCCCCTGGTATTTTTGTAGATCTGGTCAAGGGAACTACGGTTATGTTCTAATCCAGGGTTTATGGATTGAGGTTTATGTATGCTTCGGCATGTATATATATGTGTGTTGTAACACTAAAAGGAATATAATGAAAAATCAAGTTGGTCGTCCCGATTTGGGATCCAGGGGAAAATCTCTGTGTTTATCTGTTTTATGTTTTATGCTCTCGCTATTGTTTATTTTCTGTTATAAGATTCGTGTGTAGATAATTTATGTTCGGGGTTAAAACCTACATTTGGTATCGTATTTTTTCTGCTTCAAGGGGACGTCTTTGTTGTTGAGGGTTTTTTGCTCGGGCCTCTGGTAGACCCTGTGCAGTGGGAGATCTGCGGGATCGATTCTTGCGGTGAAAGAATATGGCGAGCGGCGGAAAGATAGAGATCGAGAAATTTAATGGTCAGAGTTTTGAGTTGTGGAAGCTCAAGATGGAGGATCTGCTGGTGGATAAAGATCAGTGGATCGTGGTAGATCCAGGTACTAAACCAACGGCAATGTCAGATGAAGACTGGAAGAAACTGGATCGGAAGGCTAAGAGCACAATATGGTTGTGTGTCTCAGATTCAGTATTGTTGAATGTATCTGGGGAAGCTACGGCGAAGAATTTGTGGGAAAAACTTGGGACTTTGTACCAATCTAAGTCTCTGGTGAATAAGTTGTTCCTGCGGAAAAAGCTGTATAACCCGAGGATGAAGGATGGAGACTCGGTGACAGAGCATCTGAACGCCTTCAATACTATGGTAAGTCAGCTGTCATCTGTTGATATTAAAATCTCAGATGAAGATAAGTGCATCAGTTTGTTGTGTTCTCTACCAGACTCGTGGGACAGTCTGGTTATTGCAATAGGTAGCAACACAACTACCTTGAATTTTGATGACATTGTCTCAGCCTTGCTGTCAGAGGAAATGAGACGGAGAAATATGGAGGGTCAAAATGGAGATGTCTTATCTATACGAGGAAGGTCCCAAAATAGAAACAGGAATAAGGTTTCGAGTGGGAGATCTAAATCTAGAGGGAGATCTAAATCTCCTGGAAAGTTTGTAAAGGTGTGCTGGAAATGCGGAAAGGAAGGGCACTACAAAAAGGAATGCAGATCTAAAGCTCCCGAGAAAGGAAAGGGATCTGATGAAGGTCCTTCTGCAGAGGCAAAAACCACCTCGGATGAAGGTGGGGATGTGTATTTGGCTTCTTCTTCAAATACACATGTAGATCATGAGTCATGGTTGATTTACTCAGGTGCATCCTTTCACTTCACTCCCCATAGGGAGTGGTTCTGCGAGTATGAGAAATATGATGGTGGTGATGTCTTCCTAGGGGATGATAGGAAGGCCAGAATCGTCGGATGTGGAAAGGTCAAGCTGAAGCTGCAAGGTGGGAGGATTAGAACACTTCCTGGTGTTCTGCATATTCCTACATTGGCCAGAAATCTGATTTCTGTAAGCAAGATGGATGATGCAGGTGTAAAAACAGTGTTCGAGAAAGATGCCTGCAAGATGGTTCGGGGAGCACTGGTATTAATGCGGGGAGTTCGGACTGGAACTCTGTACAAGCTACAAGGCAGCACTGTTATTGATGGGTGTAACAGTTCTGTGGTTCCTGAAAGTGGGACGGAAAGTCTAGCTGTCTCTGGAGAAAAGACCATGCTATGGCATCAAAGGCTTGGAAATATTGGAGAGAAGGGCCTTCGGATACTGCATAGAGATGGTATGGTAGAAGCTATGTCTAATTGTTCTTTGGATTTCGATTTCTGTGAACATTGTGTATATGGGAAGCAGAATCGGGTGAGTTTTCCTTCTCGTGCTAAGAGGGCAAACAAGATATTAGAACTTGTGCACAGTGATGTGTTTGGGCCTGTGTCAGTTCCATCACTGGGAAAGTCTGTGTACTATGTTTCATTCATAGATGACTTCTCAAGGAATACATGGATATATTTCTTGAGGAAGAAATCTGAAGTCTGACAAATTTAAAGAATTTAAGGCTCTGGTGGAAAACCAGACAGAGAAGAAGATAAAGGCGCTGAGGACAGATAATGGTGGGGAGTTCTGCAAGAATGAATTTGAAGAGTTCCTGTAACAAGTGTGGTATAGCACGATAGAACACTACTTCATACACACCTCAGAAAAATGGAGTTGCAGAAAGAATGAACAGACCGATGGAAAAGGCAGAAGCATGCTCAGTTGGTATCAAATAGGGAGCAAGAATTTCAAGTGCAGGCAGTGGAGACTGCATGTTACTTAGTTAACAGATCACCTTCATCAGCGTTGGAGGATAAGACTCCACATGAGGTATGGACTGGTAAGAAACCTTCTCTTTCACATCTAAGGGTATTTGGATGTGATGCATATGTACATGTTCCAAGGGAGAAAAGGACCAAGTTGGATAATAAATCTGAAAGGTGCATCTTTATTGGGTATAAGGATGGTTTAAAGGGTTACAAGCTTTGGAACCCAGAAACAAGGAAGGTTGTGTGTAGCCGAGATGTGGTGTTTAGAGAAGTGAAAGATGTTGTTAAACATGAAGTCCTACCAAAGGAACCTGAGAAGATAGAGTTTGAGCTAAAGGAGGATGAATCAGACTCTACAACAGAAGAAGACTCAGAAGATGAAGAGCCACGAACTCCAGCTTTGAGAAGATCAGTTCGGGAAAGAAGGCAACCAGAAAGGTATAGTCCATTTGCTTTTTGTTCAGGTTTTACCTTAACTATAACTGATGATGAACCCAGAACTGTCAGGGAGGCAGTAGATTCAGAGGATGGAAAAATATGGAAGGAGGCCATGGTTGATGAAAAGGCATCCTTGCACAAAAATGACGCATGGGATTTGGTGGAGTTGCCGGCTGGAAGGAAGCCCATTGGGAGCAAATGGGTGTTTAAGAAGAAGATGAATGTAGAAGGCAAGGTGGAGAAATACAAAGCTCGGTTGGTAGCGAAAGATTATTCCCAGGTGCCGAGAATTGATTTTGGTGATATTTTTTCTCCTGTTGCCAAGGTTACTTCTATTAGATTACTTTTATCTGTTGCTGCTGCATTTGATTTTGAGATTGAATAGATGGATGTGAAAACAGCTTTTCTTCACGGGGATCTAGAAGAGGAGATCTACATGAAGCAACCTGAAGGCTTTATGGTGAAGGGTAAGAAAGAACTGGTATGCAGGTTGAAGAAGTCTCTGTATGGGTTAAAAAAGTCACCAAGGATGTGGTATCAGAAATTTGATACCTATATATGGGGACTTGGCTTCACTAGAAGCGAGGAGGATCATTGTGTTTATTTTAAATTAATTGGTGACCGTGTTATTTATTTGGTCTTGTATGTGGATGATATGTTGTTGATTGGAAATGACAAAGAAATTATCCAAGACTTGAAGACCCAACTGTTCTCCAAATTCGACATGAAGGATCTTGGTGCTGCAAACTATATTTTGGGCATGGAAATTAAGAGAGATCGGGCAAAGAGGAAGCTCTGGTTAAACCAGAGGAAGTATGTCGAGACTATATTGCGGAGGTTCAATATGCAGGATAGTAAACCGGTGAATGTTCCTATTCCTGTAGGTGTAAAGCTGTCTGCTGAACAGTGTCCCAAGACACAAGAAGAAGAGGAGTATATGTCCCATGTTCCATATGCAAGTGCAGTGGGTAGCCTGATGTATGCAATGGTCTGTACTAGACCAGACATTGCACATGCAGTGGGAGTATTGAGCAGGTTTATGTCAAACCCAGTGAAGGAGCATTGGACAGCAGTGAAGCGGGTTTTCAGATATTTACGTGGCACTAGTGATTATGGCTTGTGCTACCAGGGAAGACCAGGATTGGAAAGAATGTTGGACATTCGTGGTTTTGTTGATGCAGACTGGGCTGGAGATCTGGACCAAAGAAGATCTACAAGTGGGTATGTGTTTAGCCTATTTGGATGCGCAGTCAGTTGGATGAGTAAAAGACAGTCTGTAGTGGCTCTTTCAACTACAGAGGCAGAATACATAGCAGCCACTCATGCAAGCAAGGAAGCAGTTTGGTTGCAGAGACTGTGTTCAAGTATGGGGTTGGTACAGCAAGCTATAAGGATAGACTGTGATAGCCAAAGTGCAATTTTCTTGGCTAAGAACCCTGCTTATCATTCAAAGACAAAGCACATTGATGTTCAATATCACTTTGTTAGAGATATGGTTAAGGCTAAAAGGGTGTTGCTGGTAAAGGTGGACACTTTGAAGAATGTTGCAGATGCATTGACAAAGTCTGTGAGCACTCAGAAGTTCTCTTGGTGTAGAGAAACAATGGGTGTTGAAGAATTGGGCCAATGACTAAGCTCTCTTGTGACCCCCTGTGGAAAGAAAACAACAAGTGGGAGAATTTTGGGTATTTGTTATATTCTTTCCACGACTAAGCATGCGTGAGGGGGTAAGAGGTGGGGCAATAGCCCCCCCTTTGCGTTGGGCACAATGGGGGGGTCAGGGGCAGCGCCCCGGCGAAAATTTTTTGGTCCTTAATTTCCGGCGGGTAGTCCGCGTCCATGGTTTTGTGCATGGTTTTGCACATGGTATTGGGGTACGATGGTTTTCGGCCCCTGGTATTTTTGTAGATCCGGTCAAGGGAACTACGGTTATGTTCTAATCCAGGGTTTATGGATTGAGGTTTATGTATGCTTCGGCATGTATATATATGTGTGTTGTAACACTAAAAGGAATATAATGAAAAATCAAGTTGGTCGTCCCGATTTGGGATCCAGGGGAAAATCTCTGTGTTTATCTGTTTTATGTTTTATGCTCTCGCTATTGTTTATTTTCTGTTATAAGATTCGTGTGTAGATAATTTTTGTTCAGGGTTAAAACCTTCAGAGATGGGGTTGAATCAATATTTATCCTCCCTATTTTTTCAATCACATGACTCAAAGTGTCATATTGTTTAGTGGTTGGAGCTTCATTTGGGAGAGAGAGTGCTTTAGAAGGAGATTCCACATATTGATACAATATAGGGATCTCCCCTTCAATATGTGGAATCTCATTATCAAACTCTTGAAAATAATTTTCTTGTCTGAATATATCCAAGTGATCAAGTTTCCGCTCAACAACATTATCAGTCTTAGAAGATTCAAGAAATATCACATCTCTAGATAATCATAGAGACGATATGCTTCGGAGGTATTTGAGTACCCCAAGAAGATACATTTGTGATGAGTTGCTCAGATTTATACTCAAATATTAAAGTTCTCATAATGACGTGAAACATGACGATCACGTAGTGTTCGTCATTCTAAATACGATGCAACTCGTTTCACGTGAAATGGACTCCGTATGGCTTCAAAAATTAGTTATTTTCACTTTACTAAACAGGAAAAAAAATGATGACAGGGAGCCCAGTCAACATTACGGTCTGTACTATTGACATGGCATGTTGACTGGGTAGGGTCAATTTTGGTCAAGTTTCCTCCATCGAAAGTGTGACTGCCAAGTGGCAGCATCTAGTTGGTTCAAAATTATGGTGTTTTGGAATTTTTTTATTGGTTTTTGGAAAGGCCAATAAGGATGGGACACGTGGCTCAGCCTGGGGCCACCTCATGCCCTCCTCACAGTGCAATAAAATATTTGCAAAGGACTAGAAGGACTGGCGGGGGTTGAACACAGGACCTCCGCGCCGCCAACACCACGCGCCACCGTCTACGGCTACTGGTTGGATCTTAACCATATAGTCCACCATTTAAATTTATTTTTTGTAAAATCCGCCATTGGGGGAAGTGGGGGCCAGCCCCCAATGCACATGACCTCGACCTCAAGACCACCGGTAGGGCGCTAAGCACTTAACCCTAAGCACGAATATTAAACCATTCATCTACATTAATTAACCTTTAATCACCATTAATCAATGATAATCTGGAATTAGCCATAAGCACAGATTTTAAGCGCTAATCCCGCTTAATTAATTTAGTGTGGGTTAATTAAATTAAACCATATTAGTTTTTTGGGTCTGATAATTTCGTCGGAGTTTCTATTTTGGCGCCAACTAGCCCGAATTAGTGGCAGTTAACTAAATTTAGGGGAGAAAATTGTGGAAAAATTGTTAGAGGTCGTAACTCAGTCATTTTTCAACCAAATCAGGAGCACAAATATCCTAAGGCACCATTTTTGGGCATTCTGAACTCATTGGTGTAGGTTTCAGGAGCAGAAATCATTGTAAATACATAATTTTGAAAATTTGAGCATAATATAGAGGCCAAAGCCATGGAAGCTAGACCAAGGAGATGTAGCCCAGGAGGGGTGAACTCCTTCATCAAATCCCTATGTTGATGTATTGTATGGTGATGTATTGTCATTTTATTTTATTCTATTCAATCTTTCTTTTATGTTAAATTTTTCATAAAAATAACTCATCAGACTGAATCACTTGCAATAGAACTTGAACCCTTAAGCACATATAAGACATTGGTTTCAAAATATGAAAGGTGAATTAGCACAAAAATACTAACATACCTTATTTAGATCATTTTGGGTATCAGAGCTTTATTTTTTTTGTGCAATAAGGGATCTAATTGTTTGCAAGTTTATGTCATGCTTACAAGGTTAAAACTCAAAAGAGGAGAATGGAAGCTAGTTGAAAGCCCTGCAGTTGGGTCAAGAGGAAGAAGGGAAAGGTTTCCAAAGTCTTCAACAACAACACATCCTCAAGTTGAAGTTGAGTCTTCAGTAAGCATGTCCCATGAAGGAGAACCAACCATGACAAAAGATGAGAGAGCATTCAATAAGGAATCTTTTGATATGACGAAGATGGTAAAGGTCCTCTATGAGGAGAGGAATTTAAGGATGCAAGGAGAAAGTTCTAGGCCTCCAAGAGGAGAGGGTTCTCCAGGAGTAGGAGGCCATGGAGATGGTAGGAAACTGCCATCCACTCCACCATCTACACCTTCCTCTTCATCATCTTTCACTACCACAACCTTTCAATCTGTTCATCCACATACTTCAAAAGGAACTGGTAAATCACCCTTAAACTTGATGTCAAATTTGAGCTACAGATGTATAATGGAAAAGTGAATACAAAGGAGTTGGATAATTGGATTCTTCAATTGGAGGTTTATTTTAGAATTCAAAACCTTCAAGCGGATGAAGATTCAATTAGCTTCCTTGAGAATGGAGGGTGCATCACTTGTATGGTGGGAAGAAAGGACTCAAGATGAGATTAAAAACCACAGTAATTTCTCAGTGTCTTGGTATAATTTTATTGTTTCCATTAAAAGGAAATTTTACACTCTAGCTTACATGCAAAAATCCATTATGGGCTAGCATAATTTTAGACAACTAAAAGGACAAAGTGTTCAAAATTATACACAAGATTTTAGGAGAAGAGCACTAATTTTGGGTGTCAATTTTTCTTCTCAAGAAAATCTGTTAAAGTATATTGGGGGTTTTCACAACTATCTTAGATATAATATTCTTATGTTCAATATCACAAACTTAGATGAGGTTTGTGTTCAAGCCACACATCTAGAAGCAAGAGGGAAACATAGTGCAAATGAGAAAAGTGATGGTTTCCTTGAGTATGAAGGTAAAGGAAAGGGTAAGTTTAGATTCCTTGAGTATGAAGGTAAAGGAAAGGGTAAGTTTAATGGAAGAGGAAAGAAAAATGGTTCTATTAAAATAGAGAAAGAGAAACTCACATGTAAACATTGTTCGAAAAATGGCCATGATGAAGACCATTGTTGGCAACTCCATCTAGAGTTGAAGCCAAACAAAATTAAAACCAAAGAGAAGGAGAAAACAGCTGCCATCATTGGACATGACTTAGGTTCATATTTAGGAGATGAAACCAAGATTACATCAGTGGGTTTGAAAGGTAAGAACATAGCAAACACTAGTTATTCAAGTTGTTCTAATGTAACTCAAGATGAAAATACAAGAATTGAACTCTTTAATATTAGATTTGTTTCAAAGCATACCAAAATAGACACACTATTTAATAGTGGTTCTCAAGCCAATTTGATTTCCGAAGACTTAATTAAGAGGTTAAATATAGAAATTGTTACACATCCAATACCTTATCCTTTAGGTTGGATATGAAAGAATGCAAACTTGCAGGTAACAAGGAAGTGAATCCTAAGGTTTGCAATCAATTAAAACTGTCTTGACGAAGTTGAACTTGATGTAGTTTCAGTTGATATTTTAGGTATTTCTTTGGGAAGTCCTTATCTTTATGATAGGAGGGCGGTATTTCATCGCCATGAGAATAAGTACCACTTGTTCAAGGATGGAATTGAGTACATAGTTACAGCACATAAGAAGAAGAGGAGTTTTTTTGTTATACATGTAGAAGAAATGAAGAGAATAGTGAATGCAAGTCAAAATTTGGCTTTGTTAATGTTCGAGCACAATGATGTTTTGAATGAGACCTTTCAAAAAGAAGCATCAAATGAAAAAGATGATTTCATCAAAGTTTCTAATGTTTGTAATAATATTTTTCAGGGCTCTAACATGTTTCCTTTGAAAAGAGATAAACAAGATGAAAAATATTTGTAGCAGTCCACATCAATGTTGAGCAGTGATGGAAACAAGATGTCAGTGCAAGAGAGTGCAAAGTTCAAAGAGAAAGCGCCAAAAAAAATTGACAAAGAAGGCATAAGTTCCACAAGTACTTTGTTTTTGTTTCAAAACCGTACATGGAAATGGCGAAAACACTAGGCCAAAATTTGACGCAAGTACAAGGCAAGACAAGCTAAAAATCACCATGTCGACTGTGTTCGAGGGGAGATAGTTTTCAAGTTTCCTTTGATTGACGACCGAGGTGGGAACAAGTTTGTTTCTTCTAGGACAGATTTTTGTTCTACAAATTCTGGGAAATTGCAACATGACAGTGTCTACAACAACAAGACATGGTCTCCAGAATCAAGGAAAAAGATTAGTTTTTATGAAAAGCTCAAATTGTTGAATTTAAGAAAATTCCAATGGATTGAGTCTAGAAAGGTGAGGGCACTGTACCCTCATCCACATGTGCAGTAATGAAAGAGATTTTGGAGTCCAAAAGGCTTCCAGTGGGGAGGAATGATCAAGTGCTTAGATTTATGCTAAAAAATCAAAATTATCAGAATGACGTGAAACCTAAAAGACCACGTAGTGTTCGTTGTTTTGAATCCAACACAACTCATTTGGCATGAAATGGAATCTACAGGGATAATTTTAAGGATGGAAAATTATCTTGAAGTTTAAAAAATTGGCAAATCTCACTAGTCCCTAATATGCAAACTATAAAATGTTTATTGATGTATTTGTAAAATTATTCAAATTTATAATGATATTATATATATTGTCTATATAATGTTGGCGATTTTTAATGTAAAATAATTTTATACTGTAAAATTTGGGTGAATCATTTTTATAAAAAAATGGAAATTAGAGAATTTTTTTTTGGGAAAAACCATGGAAAATTAGCCCACCCGCGAATATTAGCCCCTAAAATTTTCCATGGGACTCTATATGGCTTCAGAAATGATATTTGTTCACTTTACTAAATAGGAAAAAAAATGATGACAGAGAACCCAGTCAGCAATTCATACTACTGACATGGCCTAGGCAGGGTTAATTTTGGTCAAGTTTCCTCTGTCAAATGTGTGACTACCAAGTGGCAGCATCTGGTCGCTTCGGAATGATGGTGTTTCGGCATTTTTTTGTTGGTTTTCGGAAATGCCAATAAGGAGGGGACACATGGCTTAGCCTGGGGCCGCCACGTGGCCTCCTCACAATGCAATAAAATATTTGCAATGGATCGGAAGGACCGGCGGGGGTCGAACATAGGACCTTTGCCCTGCCAACACCACGCGCCATCGTCTCCACTACCACTTGGATCTTAACCATATAGTCCACCATTTAGATTTATTTTTTGTAAAGTTTTCCATTGGGGGAAGTGGGGGCCAACCCCTAATACACATGACCTTGACCTCAGGATATTTCCCAAATATAAAACTAATGCTAGCATTAAGCATATAGTATCTTAGATATCTGTCATTCATATTTCCCAACTGTAAAACTAATGCTAGAATTAGTCTAACAATATGAAATTCTAGCAGAATGTTCATAATTCATATAGTTATGATTGAATTTTCTTTTCTTTTATTTTTTCCTTGTTTTCCTTTTTATTGCTTTTGTTTTTTTAATGTTTTTTTTTTTTTTTTTTTTTTTAAGAAATAATTTTCTAATTTTTTTTAATATTTTTAAATTTGAATTATATAGTTTATAAAATGAAAATATTAACTATTTTGATAATATTGAATTTATTTATCTATATATTTAAAAATACATTTTAAATAATAAAATATTACCCAAAATTATATTATTATTTTTGAAAATATTATTTTTATCAATAAATTTTGATGCAAAATATAAAATGTAACTTAAAATAATAATTTACTCGATTATAAAAAAATGTCTCAAAATTTATGGAGAATTACCAAAATGGTTTAAACCTAAAACTTTGGAAGCTAAATGCAACACAAACCATATAATTTCACTAAGTAGCTGCATTTTTTTATAAATCTTGATGATGTTAAGAAATCTTTCAAATTTTTAAAAGCAGGAAATAGCTATGTTCCTAGTATTTCGATTCATAAAATTATTAGTAATGTTGAATTTAAAAATTTTGTTAATGGGAATAAAGGTTATTATAAATGACACTTTTGGGATTAAATTGAAGTTTATTTTTTATTTATTTATTTTTTAGGTAATGTGAGCTTTGAGATTATTAACATATAGTTTGAGGAATTGTGATTTAGGGTATTTAAGTTGTTAAAATCACTCAGAGATGGCACCTATCTTGGACCACACCAACCCTTAGCATGGAGGAATTTTCCCAAAGTGACATTTACACCACATAGTGCCTTAACAATATTTAAAACTTTTAAATAAATTGTATTTATTATTCAAATTAAGTTAATTTTTATAAATCAAATGTAATAATTGCCATCATTAAAAATATCAATATTATTAATGGAAAACATCAAATCTCTTCAGTGTCTTCTTCAAATGATTGAACATGAATTAGATTATAGATGGAGGAGATTATAAAGAAATGGAAGGCATAAAAGGAGAGCTCTATGTTAACAAAAGCAATGCAAAAGATAGGCCTCCCTATACTTAAAACTTCTTTGTTATGTAAAATCAATTTTTTCTTTTCCTAGATAGTTTTTGGAGAATTTACAAATGGAATAATAAGGACTACTCCATAATAATCCTAGAATAAGTATGTAATCTATTTAGTACATGGCCTAAGATGTATAACAAGACTAGGTTACAAGCCTAGGATTCAAAACATTAACTTATTTGTGGTTATTGTTTTAAAAGAAATATATCAATATTATTAATATTATTAAAAGTTTCCTGTCAAATGAGATTAGTTTGGGTAGTTGGTTGGAATAGTTGTTATCCTCCCTATCAAATTTCAACTCTCCTAAGTTGACATGCTTAAGGTTTGGAATAGACTAATTATATGTCACTATTAACTGTGTATATATTGTACGTTGGTATAATACTAGCAACCTCACTCTTACCTTTGCGCTGAGATGAAGGCTAATTTCTTTCCTTAGGTGGTTATAATAACCAAAATTTTCTTTGGAAAATCATAATTAGTTTCCCAAAATTTTCTCTTGAAAATCATAGATAGTTTCCCCCACATAGGGTGGAAAATCATCAATAGCTTCCCCATTAAGGGTGTCTGCTCCCATAATAGAGCATATTTTCACTTGGAATAACCTAAGATTTAGTCATGGTGGTGGCAACAGGCACCATTTTTTAAGGTTTCAAATATGATGGGTTTCTAGTAAGTGCTTTCATTTCAGTTGTCACTTGTGACTCCCTGTTATTTTGATTTTCCCTATTTTTCTTGGTTCTCTCTATGCTTCACACCTATTGACCGACATTCATGATTAATATTTTTTTGTCATTCTTAACCATATACTAAAACTAGTAGTCTTCTTCTCTCAACGCTAACATTTTTTTGCATATGTAGGTTGCAGGTCTTATTTTTACCCAATTGTCTATCATAATTCATAACCTAAAGCATTTATGATAATTATTCATTTGTTTTGTGTATGTGGGTTGCATTTTCTCTTTTCCTATCTCACACATGTGTCTCGCGTTCTTCATTTTTCACCCCACAACTAATCCAAATTTATGAAGGAATGGAATTAAATACATATATGAACATAAACATAGATATACAACGAAAACAAAAATTCAATTCATTAATAACAAAGTATTGAAATTTGTTTACATGCAGAATTGAAATAAACTAGCTCAGGCAATGGTAGCTTATCTCCAAGAAGAGATGCGGCAACTACATGCCTTATGAACTATGTTACAATGAGGTTCGAAGGCCTATTTATCATTGAGAAAAAATGGAAAAACCTAAACATCAAAAGAGTTAATCCTAGGAGATGAAGTACCAAAATTTTGTGGGCCCCATTGGGGTAAATTGGTACATCAACTTCCCGAGGTCATAACTTTAGCATACGAAATTAGTTTGACACGTACGATACCTCATTAGAAATATCTATTCGAGGATTACAACTTTCAACTACAACCTTTTATTGAAGTTGCAAGTTTTCTCGTTTCCCAAAAAACGTCATTTACAGCCTAAAAACGGCTTTAGATGTTCATGACCCGAAAAACTGCCAAAATTAGTAAATTGTGCTATAATTAAGGAAAATGAAAGAAACAATGGTGGGGGTCCAAGTGGAATAGGCGGGTGGCCACCAATATCCACCTAGATCAACAACACTAAAAAAATGCACCATGTCAATGTGATTTTCAAGATATGTTTTTCTCACTCACTCCCTTACATTATGAAGCCTAGATGACCTTCTTCCACACAACTCAAGCAACCCACAAATATCCATACTTAGAATTTTTGTATTTAACCACTCATTTTGTATGCAGGTGCAAGAAACGGTCCCTGAAATTATCCCACACCCAATATATGATATCCTACATCCATTAAATTCCCTCTACCTTTTTTTATATGTATTAAATTATCGCAGCCAACACATTCTTTACATGACCACAATTCACTATTGTAATGAATAAGGCATGCTTTCCATTGATATTCAGCTATCATTTCAAATTAAAGCAGTATTTATTATTTACGAACGACCTTTCCTTACACATATTCACACAAAGGATGTTAATGAGATACTTCATACCTCCAAATTGCTCAATTAGTCAAATTTTAATTAATTTTCCATTCAACATTGCCAATAAGTATGATGAAAATGGATTCCAAATTGAACAAGAAAATATTTTTATAGAGATATTATTAACATACTTGAGTGACAAGATTATGATTTATATTTCCCTATTGGGTTCGAATATTTAGGCACTTAGGAGTTAATTAAGCTCAACTTCATCTAATATGTATATTACGTAAATGTGGGTTTCAATGTCTAATTAGATGTTTATCCATCACTCCCTCTTCCAGTATGGTCCATTATCCAAGTGTCCTCATGAAAATTACTCTTCCTCTATATATGTGTCAGATGCCCTCTCGTCTTCCCAATGCGACTCTCATGTGATCACAAATCCCCAATGTTCCTCCTCAATGTATGTGTTCAAGTCCATCACCAACCTCCATGAAGTATGCTCATTAAACCAATTTTCCTCAAATCAACTTTCAAGTGTTCAACCTCTTAAGGGTATATCATATGTTCCCAAGCTCCAAGGGCTAATTACCCTCCTCCAAGTGCCAATTTTCCTCCTAGGTAGTGTTGAAATTTGCAACAAGAAACAATGAAATTGGCATCCATAAACAAAATCCAAAAAATAGCACTCAGAAATGGCTACCATGTGAGGCTTTTGATTTAATTATCCCATAATTAAATTGAAATTAAATTGTAATTTCATCTCATAACAACTTGTATCAGTTAACTAAGTCAAAAAGACTGAGTTAGATCAAGAATTTCAAGTTGAGGGTCAAAGGTGAGGCATGTAGAGTGATTCTATTATTTTCAGGATCCAGGTGTAGTTTTAGCAATAGTGTGGTGTGAGTGTAATCAGTTAACTCAAATTAATTGAGTTAAAATCAGTTTAACTAGTTCTAACTGAGTGATGAGCTAGTGAGAGGTCAAGTGAATTAAATTATATTTAATTCACAAGTAGTAATATATCAAGTAAATGATGATTCACTATTAATAGTTGCATGCATGTCAATTATGATGACTACCCACTTGAGACGGAGGTTAAAGGGAAGTAAACTATCAATTGTATTATTAGCGAATTGCTATAATGCAATTATAAAGTCAGAGGAAGGCTCCATAGGGATTGCGCAGTCAAGGAAGGTTGATTATAATATTTAATAGGCATTAATTTCCTATGGATTGCATGAGCAAGGTTGGGCTAAGTAGGGGCTGAGAATTGGCTAATTGTTGGTCAATTTTGCCTGAGAATTGCTAGTTAGTTTTGAGCATGATTATGTGAGATGATCGGTCGAGTGCAGGATTTTCTTGGTGTGAGAAAGCATTGTATTTTTTCATGATTCTTTGACTATGTACAATATATGATAGAGAGGTTTTGAGCAGGTGCTTTCCCCAAATACATCTTGTGCTATGTGATTGAGCGATCGTGTTTTATATTTCGCAAATATAGTAGAAGGATTCAATATATTGTTTTAGTACATTACATGATCGAATTGAATCCATTAGTATAGAGTTTCTATATAATTCCTACATGGTATCATAGTTGTGTTGGATATTTTCTTCATGGTATCAGAGCACCAGGAATCACAATAGTGGAGAAGAAATAGATTTTGTGTTGAAAAATATTCAAATTTGCAGATACTTTCTTTGGAGCTAGAAGTGGATCAAGATGTCTTTCAATGGCTTGAGATTCGAATACGCACTCGAGGGAAGTTCGAATTATATTTCATGGAAGGACGGGATGGAGGCAGTTTTGGAGGACAGCGGGTTGAAGGAATTCATAAATTTTGATATTCTCAAGCCCGCAGCAGCAGATGCCCAACTTCTTGATGCATGGCAGAAGAAGGTAGCAAAGGCGAGAAGGATCTTGTTAGAGGGATTTTGAGATCATATTGTCTCGAGTCTCCATGGGAAGGCGACTCCATATGCTATGTGGAAGGCCTTGACAGATCTGTTTCAAAACCACAACAACCAAAGGAAGTTGGCACTGAAGGACAAGCTAAGAAAGATCAATAAGGAGGAGGGCGAGATTGTACCAACATACTTATAGAAGTTCACTCAATGTTGATATGTGCTTGGAAGTGTTGGTGTGACCATACCCGATGATGACTTGGTGATCCTAGCATTTCTAGGCCTTCCCAAGAGATGGCATAGTTACCAGGACTCTTTGAATGGGAGGGAGAAGTTACCAAATTGGGAGAAACTATGGTCAGATTTGGTAATAGAAGAGATAAGGCGGAGCACTAGATATGGGACCTCCAGCACCAACAAAGAAGAAGATTTTGCGTTAGTGGGAAAACAGAAGAAGGCCAAGGGAAAGAAATCCCAAGGCAAAGAGGGCAAGAGAGTCTTGTCCAAGATCATATGTTTTCATTGTCACAAGCATGGGAACTATGCTTCGAATTGTCCACAGAAGAAGGAAAATAAGAAGGAGCATGCAGTTGCAGCGGGTGAAGCATTGGCTTCATAGTTCAAGCTTGATTTTACTCTCATTGCATGCATGGCCAACACTGTAATGGGATGCATGTTGTATCTAGACAACAGTGTCTCATTCCATATGACGGGGAATAGATATCTCTTTAGTGACTTGGAGGAGAAGGACCTCCAATAGAACATAGATTTTGGAGATGACGGGAGGTATAGTGTGACCGAAATAGGTACAGTTACCTTTAAAAGGGAGTCTGGCTCCCCTCTCAAACTAGCAGATGTTTTTTTAGGTTACAGGCCTAAGGAAGAATCTTGTCTCCGTAGCGGTATTGGAAGATCATGGTTACGAGTTGATTTTTAGAAAAGGAAATGTGGTCCTTAAACACATAGACACGGGACATGTGAAGAAGATTGGTTCAAGAGTCAAGAACATGCATTCTCTTAAGGTTGAGGATGCATGCAAGGCTTTGAGGAGAAAAGCAGTGGTTAATGGCTTGGTGGTTGAGAGGGATCAATTATCTCTCAACATGCAGCCTCTGAAGCAATCTCAGAAGGTTGTGGAGCATTCACAATTGGAGAATAAGAGAGGAGACCGAGTGGAAGAGTCCACTCAAGAAAAGACCTACAGGAGGGAGAAATTTCGAGCTAGAAAAGTAGAGGGAGTACATGCAGCTATACCTCTAGTTGTGAGGTGGGGCGATGTGCAGATATGATCCCAAGAATAAATTCGAGCAAGGTCCATTGAGATGGTGTGTCTCATGGATCAAACCTAGCTACAAGGAGCCCACAATACAACAGTAGCATGAAGGATCATTTATATTGATGCAGTCAGATGTCAGGTAGACATAAATCAGAGTGACAGATGTCAGATACTGAAGTGCAGATCAGAGTTGGCAGCAGTGTAGAGTGCATTGATGTAGATTTCAATAGCAGTGCAGAGATTCCAGTAGACATGTGTAGTAGGATCCAGCAGTTGAAATACTCTGGTGAGTTTGGAGGCTATTCAGTTTCAGTAGAGTTGCATGTGAAAACAACACTAGAGAATTGTTGCATGCAAGAACATTCCAAAGGTACCAGATCATGATAGGTTATTTCCTTTCTTGTTGAGAGGGAGTGTTGAAATTTGTAACAATAAACAGTGAAATTGGCATCCAGAAAATGGCACCCGGAAATGGCTACCATGTGAGGCTTTTGATTTAATTATCCCTTAATTAAATTGAATGTAAATTTTAATTTCATCTCATAACAACTTGTATCAGTTAACTACGTCAAAAAGGTTGAGTTAGCTCAAGAATTTCTAGTTGAGGGTCAAAGGTGAGGCATGTAGAGTGATTCTATTATTTTCAGGGTTGCAGTTGTAGCACTAGTGTGGTGTGATTGTAATCAGTTAACTCAAATTAACTGAGTTAAAATCAGTTTAACTAGTTCTAACTGAGTGATGAGCTAGTGAGAGGTCAAGTGAATTAAATTAGATTTAATTCATAAGTAGTGATATATCAAGTAACTGATGATTCACTATTAATAGTTGCATGCATGTCAATTCTGATGATGACCCAATTGAGACAGAGGTCAAAGGGAAGTAAATTATCAGTTGTATTATTAGCAAAATTCCCGAGCGCAATTATAAAGTCAGAGGAAGGCTCCATACGGATTGTGCAGTGAAGGAAGGTTTATTATCCTATTTAATAGGGATTACTTTCCTAGGGATTTAATGAGCAAGGCTGGGCTAAGCAGGGGCTGAGAATTAGATAAGTGTTGGTCAATTTTGCCTAAGAATTGCTAGTAATTTTTGAGCAGGATCAGGGTGAGATGATCGATAGAGTGCAGGATTTTCTCAGTGTGATAAAGCATTGTATTGTTTCATGATTCTTTGACTATGTACAATATATGATAGAGGAGTTTTGAGCAGGTGCTTTCCCCAGATACATCTTGTTTTGTGTGATTGATAATTTCCTTTCTCTTACTTGCATGTGATTGAGCGATCGTGTTTTATATTCCACAAATATAGTAGAAGGATTTAGTATCTTGTCTTAGCACATTACATGATCGGATTGAATCCATTAGTATAGAGTTTCTATATAATTTCTACATGGTATCAAAGCTATGTTAGATATTTTCTACAGGTAGATTCCTCCCTAACTAAGCAATAAAATTCTCCATTATGTGCACCCAGTGGGTCAGTCAACATCCCAATCATAGCAAAAACCTCCTAGTAAGGATGTCATGCCAACATTCATTAAGGTCAAGCATTCACCCAAAGTGAGCCATATATGTCCATAAAGCAGATCCAAGGGGTTAAAATACCTATCACTCACCTAGCAAAGCGAAAACACTTCCAAAGTAACCCTGAAAGCTAACACCCATGGAAGGAAGAACCATTAGAGGAAACCATGTTCCATAACTACCTTGCACATCATATTATGCCTTTGAAATTGGAAACAAAACCTACCTTGAACCATAGCTTGGAATAATCAAGAAAAAAGATGGAATATATATATAGATATATATATCTATATATATATATATATATATATATATATATATATATATACTCCACAATCTATCAAAAGGAACCATGATCATGCAAGAGAAAATAGAGGAGGTTGGTAGGTTGAAGCACCACATGAATCAAGAAAATTTCCTAAAAGTGAATCATAACTTAGGGATGAGCCATTCCACCCCATGTTGTTCTATAAGAAAACACCAAAGATGTGAATTATTGTTGTAGTATGGAAATAGTGTGGAGGCCCTGTGACTCTTCACTAGCTATCAAAAGTTACGTTGTCATGCTTTACAAAAAAAAATATTATTATATTATTACAGCCACTTTAACCAAGGTGGGAAATAAACACAACCAACCAAAGAGAGAGACTCACGTAGGAAAACATCAAAAGAATCCAAATACAATGTTTACTTAGTTAGATAAAAACATTGGTACACTCAACAAAGATGATGATTGAACTCATTGTGATAACGAATATGAAGGAATATGATTTGTAAATTGTCATGGATATTCCACTGGACAATTTGTCAAAATAGATCTACTAAAATATATTAGAAAAATTGAAATCTACACTATGAGGATTATTTCTCCTTGAATTTTCATATCAGTTAATTATTTCTTATTGTATATGTATGCAAACTATAATTATGTATAAAATAGAGAATATGGAAATAAAACTCACAAACGACACAGACAATATAACCTGGGAAACCCTTTCAGGAGAAAAATTCATCTAGAAGGTGAGTTTGCTCTGCTTTCTACCTCTGAATGGGAAATTGATGTCAGTACGAATAAGTGAGGCTCGTGGCCTATGGACTGCTACAGTCCATAAAACCTCTTTGTTTTCTCTCTTACTATCCACTCTCGACTACTCTGCTCATCTATGGAACAAAATGCTTGAATATAATGGAACCCATTTTCTTCATAGT
>JAXQQM020082981.1:0-26462 GCA_034641835.2 Pinus albicaulis
CTCTTCTAGGACTTCCTAAGAGTTATAATAGTTATTAGGACTCTGTCAATGGGAGGGAGAAGCTACCAGATTGGGAACGACTTTGGTCAGATTTGGTGGAAGAAGAATTCAGGCGGAATACCAGGGATGTATCTTAATCTAAGAATGATGATGAATAATATTGCGATTTGGATGCCAAGGAGAATAAGGGCAAAGGAAAGAAATTCCATTCCAAATCTGAGTCCGGAAAATATGGAAAGAAGTGAAACATGTCTGGAGTGAAGTGTTTTCACTGTCATGAGCAAGGAAATTATGCCACTAATTGTCCACAAAAGAAGAAGAACAAGAAGGCTTCAAGATCTGTAGCTGGTGAGGCTTTAGCCTCGCAATTTGATCTTAAATTATTGCTTATTGCATGCATGGTTTCAAGTGCAATGGGACTAGTGTGGTACTTGGATAGTGGTGCATATTTTCACATGACGGGAGACAAAAACATTTTCAGTAGCTTGGAGGAGAAGAACCTCCAGATGCATATCGAAATGGGTGATGACGGGAGGTACATTGCTACCAGGATTGGTACAATTACCTTCCAGAGACATTCAAGTAAACTCTTCTTATTAAAAGATGTAATGCTTGTACTAGGCTTGAAGAAAAATTTAGTTTCAGTCGCAATGTTGGAGGATAGAGGCTATGATGTTGTTTTCAGTGAAGGAAAAGCTTTCCTTTGACACAAAGCAACAGGACAAGCCAAGAAGATTGGGATTTGTGTGAAGAATCTCTATAAAACTGATGTAGATGGCTGCACAACATTGATGGGTAAGGCAGACAAAGTGGTGAGCTAGGATGAGGGTGAGTTATGCAATAGGATATTGGGCCATCTACACCACGGAGCCTTGAAGGTCATGTAGCAGATTTCTACGGGACTTCCCAAGGTTACTCTTGCAGAGTTAGATACATGCAAGGGATGTACTATGGGGAATTATGAAAAGTCCACTTTTCACGAGAAGGAGAATCGAGCTTCGGAAATCCTTGAGAGAGTTCACTCAGATGTGTGTAGACCATTCTCTACTGCTTCAAAAACAAAGCATAAGTACTATGTAATCTTTGTTGATGATTTTTCTAGAAAGTGTTGGATCTACTTCATGTAGAAGAAAGATCATACGTTCTCAAAATTTCTTGAGTTCAAAGCACTGGTGGAGAAAGGCAATGGGAAGCATGTGAAAGCTCTTAGGAGCGAAAATGGTGGTGAGTACATCTCCAGTGAATTCAAGAAATTCTGCAGCAAAGAAGGAATTCAGAGAGAGTTGAGTGTGCCTCATAACCCACAATAGAATGGGGTCGCGAAAAGAGAGAATAGAAAAATTGTGGGTACATCACGAGTGATGTTGCATGACCAGGGCCTACCATTGCATTTGTGGGAGGAGGCATGAAACAAAGTGGTATTTGTGCAAAATCGTAGTCCTCATTGAATACTTGGCATGAGTACACCAAAGGAGGATTTTACTAGTAAGAAACCTGATGTTTCATATTTTAAGATTTTTGGCTCATCTGTTTATGTGCATGTGACCAAAGATGCCAGGAAGAAGCTCAAACCAACAACTAATATTGGGATATTTGTGGGGTACACTGATGCTCCCCATAACTATCGGGTGTATTTGCCAAAAAATAGGATGACTGTTGTGACGGGATATAAAATTTGATGAGGAGAAAGCCATGCGATTGTCCCTTGAGAGGGAGTTGGATTTCCATGCAGACGAGGAACTCTTGGTTCCAAAGGATGAACCTCAAGATGTGGAGAAACCACATGCAGAGGATCATGGAGTGGTATAAAACACTCATGTAGAGCCATCCACCAGAAATGGTAGAATACAAACTATGGAAGTTGATGGATTGAGACTTGACGTGACAGAGAATGTAGGAGAACCTATTTACCTGTGCAGCTAGAGACAGTATCCAGATAGGTTTACTAGATACATGGCTCTTATGAGAAAGTGTATCGTGACAAAACCATCTTCCTTTGAGGAAGAAGTTCATCAACCGATTTGGGTTCACGCTATGGTAGAGGAGTATGACTCCATTGTCAAGAATAGTGCATGGGAAGTTGACCTAAGACCAGTCAGAAAATCATTGGTTGGATCTAGATGGATCTATAAGGTGAAGCAAGCAGTTGATGGGAGTGTGGAGAAGTACAAGGCTAGATTTCTGGCCCGGGGATTCTCCCAAGTTGAAGGGATTGACTATGAGGAGACTTTCACACCAGTCATGAGGCACTCTTCCATTAGATCTATCCTTGCACTCAGTGTAGATGGGGTGACACATTCATCAGATGGATGTGAAAACTGTGTTTCTCAATGGATTTATTGAGGAATAAGTGTACATAGAGCAATGAGAATGCTTTGAGATATTTGACAGTGAGTCGCATGTGTGCCAAATCAAGAGAGCACTATAAGGGCTGAAGCAAGCACCTCGTGCTTGGTACACTCACATTAACATCTATTTCACTAGGTTGGGCTTCACCAAAAGTGAAGCAGATGCGAACCTGTACCAGATTGTGGTTGATCGTAAGCTCTTGATTATCGTACATTATGTTCATGATCTAATTTTGACATGTGATGAGAAGCTGATACATTCTTGCAAGAAGGATCTTGAAAGATAGTTTGAAATGAAGGACATGGGACTCCTTCACTATTTACTTGGTTTGGAAATATGGCAGTGAGATTGTGAACTTTTTGTTTCTCAAGGAAAGTATACCAAAGAGATTCTGGGTAAGTTTCTCATTGAGAGTTGTAAACTCATGGAGACTCCTCTTCCAGGAAATTTGAGGAAAGAGGATGCTACTTGAGGAAAAGTAATGGACGCTACTGTCTATAGGCAGTTGGTTAGCTCACTAATGTACTTGGTGAACACCAGACCAGAAATTTTCTAGAGAATTAACCAGCTGAGTCAAGCTATGGTTAAGCCAAACAAGCTCTTTTAGAAGGTAGGGAAGCATGTCTTGAGGTATATCAAGGGCACTACAGTATGGATTATGGTACAAACGAATAGAGGGAGTGAAGTTTCAAGGCTTCACAGATGCAGATTGGGCAGGAAGTCCACCAGCTAGGAATAGCACATCAGGAGGATCTTCAGCATAGGATGGACAACATTTTTTCTGTACAGCAGGAAGCAGCGATCCGTGGCACACAGTTTAGCTAAGGTAGAGTACATGGCAACAAGGGAGGCTGCATGTGAGGCCATCTGGTTGAGAAATATCATGGTAGGTTTGTTTGGTTCTCAGATGGATCCGAAAGTGATACATAGTGATAACTAGAGTTGCATTAAACTCTCGATTAATCCGTTATTCCATGATAGGTCCAAGCACATAGACATCCGGTACGGCCATCTTAAATATTATGTTCAGAGGCACATTATGTTACTTTAGCACATTCCCACAAAGGATCAGGATGCATGTATTTTGACGAAGGCACTCGCTAGGAGAAAATTCGAATACCACAGAGACAGGATCGGGGTGGTAGATAATCCCTTTCCTGTTGAGAGGGAGTGTTGAAAGTCCAACAAGAAATTGCAACACACACACTAGTGTGGGACTATAGGTCCTATCGATGCATTAGTGTGAAGGCCAATTTAATTAATTAAATTGGTGCAATGTATAATTTTATTTTCCCTTAATTAAATTGGACAATAAACGTAATCTTATCTCAGAATCACTTTTAATAGCTAATTGATTGTGATAAAATTAGTTAGCTCATGAATTTAGAGTTGAGGCTAGTTGGTGAGGCATGCAGAGTGATTCTATTAGTTATGGAGTTCGAGTTGCAGTTAGTGCATTATTTTAACGCATGAGTAATCAATTAACTCAGTTAAGTGAGTTAAAGTCAGTTGAACTAGTTGTAACTGTTTGTTGTACTAGTGAGAGATCAAGTGAATTAAATCTTATTTAATTCACAATCAGTGATATGCCATGCAACTGATGATTTACTATTAATAGTTGCATGCATGTCAGTTCTAGTGGAGACCCAGTTGGGACAAAGGTTAAAGGGAGGTTAACTATCAGTTGTATAATTAGTAGGTTTCTCGCATAAAACCAGACATCCATTGGATTTCCCATTATTCTTGCACAGTTTTGGAAGGCCATAATTCCTAAATAATATGATTGCATTCATCAGGAATTGCGCAAAGCAAGGCATGTTGATTAGAGGATGAGAATTGGCTATGTGTTGAATGATTTTGTTTGGGTAAGTGTGAGACAGTTATGAGAGTGCTGGAGAATCTTGTGAGAAGAGTGCATTGTAATTGTTTCATGATTCCATGGTCAATATACAATAGAAGATAGAAGGATTTTGAGCAGTAAGCTTTCCCCAAATAAACATTTGTGTTGTGGTTTGAATTGTTTCTTTCTACACTTGTTTTTATTGGCGATCGTGTTTATTTTCTACAATTGATTCGTAGAAGGATTTTGTATCTAGATTTAGTATATTTCTTGATCAGAATGAATCCATTGATATACATATGTTTATATAATTTATAAAAAAACTTCTCTCGTTGTGATGTTGATCTTCCTGTTGTTTCATTCAATTTTGTGCTAAATTTAGTTTATCCTTTAAGAGTTGGAGAACTTGTTGTTGATGCTCGATGTATATTCCATTGCTTGAAACTTATAATTTTATATTAAAGATGATGTGATGGACATTGGATGATATCCATAAAGTTCCATAAATGGCGTCATTTTGTTGTAGTGTGGAATAAAGTGTCATACCACCATTCAGACAGAGGTAACCACTTGATACAATGTGTTTGTTTATCAGATACAAAGAAAAAAAGATATCCTTCCAAACATTTGTTCACTATCTCAGTTTTCCCATCGGATTGAGGATGATAAGATGAATTGTGAGCTAGTTGAGTACCCAAACAAGAAAATAATCCCGTCCAAAAATTTCCGGTGAAAATGGGATCTCTGTCACTTACAATAATCTTTGGGTTTCCATGTAGATCTTCAATTGTTTACATAAATGCAGAAGTAAATGCATTCACTTTAAATTGATGAGATAATGCACAAAAGTGTGCATACTTGGTAATTCTATCAACTATCACCATGATGACACTATTTCCTTTAGACTTAGGTAAACTTGTGATAAAATCCATTGAAAATTCCTCCCAACGTTGACTTGGAATTGATAAAGGTTGTAGTAGACCTATGGTAATATTTTAAAAATCATGAGTGTCCTCATAAGGGAGAGGTGTGCAATTCAAAAAGAACCTTTTGATTTAGTTGGGAATTATTACAAATATATAAGCGATATTTGTACCATAAAGAATCATTTTTCCAAGTAAATGTATCAAATGTACTGGGATATTGCTGCAACTTTTAAATGAGTGTCCACACTTCTTCATCATTCTTCCATTCCTCCCTTGATTCGGTTATCCAATTTGGTTGGATAATAGAAATGGCACAAAGCAATGCTTCCACATCCTTATCCTTTCTTGAGAGTGCATCTGCAACAACATTTAGCTACCCTTTTTTGTAGATGATTTGAAAGTCATAACCCAAAATATTTGTGACTCATTTTTATTTCTCTTCTAAAGATAGTATTTGTTCCAAAAATTATTTAAGACTATCATGATCATTTTTTACCTTAAAGTGTCTTCCCATTAGGTAACGCCACCATTTCTTTAGTGCATGTAGTATTGCCAACATTTCCTTCTCATAAATATCTTTTTGTAAATGCTTTCCTTTAATTGGATGACTTTCAAAAGAAATGGGTCCTCCTTCTTACATTAAAACAACACCAATTCCATTTCCCGAGGCATCACATACCACAATAAGGGTTTTTATGAAGTCTGGCGTAGCTAAGACCAGTGCTTGGCACATTGTCTCTTTAAGATGCTCAAAGGCCTTAGTTGCTTCAGGAATCCATGAAATTGATTCTTTCTTCAATAATGTTGTTTGAGGCACTTCTATTCTCCCATAATTCATAAAAAACTTGCGATAATACCCTGTTAACCCAATAAATCCTCGCAACTGCTTTATGGTTGTGGGGACTTTCCATTCCTTAATTGCTTTAAGTTTGTTAGGGTCTACCTTAACACCCTCCTAAGATACAATATGACCCAAATATTCCACCTCTTGTACTCCAAAGAAACATTTGGAGGTTTTTTCATATAATTATTTCTCCTCCAATACTTTGAGCCCCCTGTCAACATGTTGAACATGATATTTCAAAGAGATGATGTAGACTAGTATATCATCAAAAAATACTAACACAAATTTTCTAAGGAAGGGTTTGAAAACGGAATTCATCAATCCTTGAAATGTAGAAGGTGCATTGGTAATGCCTAAAGGCATGATCGAAAATTCAAAATGGCCCTCATGTGTTCTAATTGTCTTCAGCCTTCATTCTAATTTGATGATATCCTGAACGAAGATCCAACTTGGTGAAATAAATTGCTCCGTATAATTCATCAAATAATTAATCAGTCATAGGAATGGGAAATTTATCTTTAATAGTGATATTATTGAGCTCCCTATAATCCGAGCACATGTGCCATGATCCATCCTTCTTGTGCACTAATACTATTAGAGAAACGAAAGAACTTTTACTAGGTTGCATTATACCAACCTCTAGCATTTCAACAATCATACATTCAATTTCGCTCTTTTGGACATAAGGATATTTGTAAGGCCTGATGTTTGGAGGAACACTTACTGGAATCAAATGAATAACATGATCATTATCATGAATAGGTGGGAGTCCTTTGCGAGTTTCAAACACCTTGGAATGATTGTCCAATACATTTTTGGAGATCTGAAGAAATAGATGATTATGATGTTGGAACTTCTAGTGAGCATAATTGTGCAAATATGCCTCATTATTCTTTCTTCAGAATCTTTGTTATGACATTAGAACTTATTTTCTTTCTTGGCTTCCTTGAGATACCTCGTAATTGAACTTCATTTCCTTTCGAAAAAAAATTCCTGAAAATTTCTTGAAAATTATAAGCTACCATCCCCAAAGATGATAAGCATCATACTCCTATTACAATATCAACACCACCCATTGGAATGGAGAGAACTGGACTATTCAATACATATTCCCCCATGGTTAGCTAGATATTATGGCACTTTCTAGAGCAATTTATATTTCCTCCATTTGCAACCATCACTTGACACCCTGGTGCTGGGTATAGGAAGAAATTCAGTTCCTTCGCTACCTTACAATAAATAAAATTATGGGTACTACCTGAATAAATCAACATTATTGCATTTTTCTTCTTGATATGCCCTTCTATCTTGAGAGTTTGAGGAGTGGTAATTCCTGCCAATGCATTATAGGATATGGTCAGATTCATTTCTTCTTCCTCTAGGGTTGGTTCCTAGTGTATATCCTCTTCTTTTGAAGTTTCTTGTTCCTTTTATTCCTCCTCTTCACAATCTGTGTAAAATAATTTCTTCTAAGCACATTTATGACCTTTAGCATGTTTTCCATCACAACTATAGAAAATCCCTTTTGCTCTTTTTTCATCCATTTGTTGTGGTGTCAACCTTGTAAGTTGTGGAAGTCTAGGAGTAGCAACACTTCCATATTTATAGTTGTGAGTGGTAGGCTTCCTTGTTGCCCTAATTTTTCTTTCAATTTTTATTTCCATCCTGAATGCCTTCTCCAATGAATCAGGTTCCCAAAGGTCAACCTTATGTTGGATGTTTTACTTTAAATTCCCTATGAATACATCAATCATGTGTTCCTATGGAATATCAATTACCCTTATATTCAATTTTTGGAAGTCCTCAATGTGCTCCACCATTGAACCCTTTTGATTGAGATTTATCAATTGGCTAAAGAAGGTGTTGCTCTTTGTGTCCTCAAAATGTGCTATCATTTCCTCCACAAAAATTAACCAAGTGAGAATTGTTTTACGAGAGTAAAGCCATTGATACCATAGAAATGTATTTTGTTCTAAATATAAAGTTGCAATGCGTAGCTTTTGTGTGTTTTCACATTATGGAGATCAAAATATTGCTCCATCTGTAGTATCCATGTTACCAAATCCTTTCCATCTAACTTCCTCATATTGATATTTGGAATATGGTGGGTCTTAAATCCAACATTAGAGTCTATGAAATCATGATTAACATTTATTTTATTCTCATCATGAGTTTCCTCTACTACATTTTTTCCATTAGGAATCATTTCTTGTAGCAACTTTGTCAAACCTTCCTTCAAACCTTCCATGTCTTCTTTTAGATCATTCTTCATGTCTTCCATGTTGCCTTTCAGTTTTTCTTCTATACCATCGATCTTAGCTTCCATGCCATCCATCTTAGCTTCCACACCCTTCATCTCAGCTTCTATTCCATTCTTCAAACCATCCATCTTAGCGTCCATGCCTTTCTTCAAAACATCCATCTTAGCTTCCATTTCATTTTTGGTTACTTTTTGTGAGAGGAACAATTGTTTCATTGGTCTCATAATTTTTATATATTATGTTGCACTTCTTCCTCTTCATGAGTCATAGTAGAGCATTCTCATGGCTTAATGGGTGTTGAATTATTTTTGGGAGGAATTTTAGAACCCAATACTAATATCTTTTCTTCAATATTCCATTTGAATCACTTCAAATGGATTTTTCAAACAAGACTTATGCAATTTTTCTTTTAAATACACACTTTTTTCTTTCTTTTGAGGAGATTGATATTGAAACTAATGTATCTCTGTAATTTCAGATCCCCAAGATTTGATATTCAATCTTGCATTATCCCTCTAAGTCTTATTTCACATGCCATGGGTCTTACATGATTTGGATTCTTCAAGAAAAAGTTAAGCACAATCTCTCACAATGTATTAATTATGGATTGGTTCAGTAGGGGTAACTTGTATGGCATACCACATGACATTGTTTTATCCTTCAACTCTGAAATCGATACACATGAAACTACAATCTATGTACTTGCAGAAATGGTTTACAAAATTCCATTCCGATGCTCAGAGAGAGAGTTATGATTATTTTCCTAAGGTCACCTCTTTGAGATGAAATTTAGGAGTTTGCAAAACCCTAACTTCCACAGATCAAATCTCCAAAAATATTGCGAATCGAGATTTGAAACTTTTATAGGAAGTTCCTCATGATTTTAGCACAAATGGGTTTTTTTTTAGCTTTTGAACCTTCATAGAAAACAAATTATAGCAAAAATGTGACGATTACCTCTTTGAAGAAACGAAACCCTAGAATCCAAAGCTCTGATACCAAATGTGATGAAACCACCTCAAAAAATATAAGAAAAGAGAGATCAAAAACTTATAAATCATCCTATTTGAGGGGGAAACCTCCTTTACATTACATAAATGAAGAATTCTTGGATGATACAAATGACAAAACCTCATTTTTATATATAGAAGTCCATGGGGTCACAATATAATCCTAGCTGACCTAAAAATAATAATGTAAGGGCACACCAATAACAATAGTGGGCTTTTATGGGGCATAATAATAACAATATGGGGACTACACAGGTATACAAATAACAATAAGGGGGCTACACTGACAACAATAAGGGACTAGTAATATAGGTACCTAACAATTAATATGTACAAAATCTTCCATTTGGATTAAATTGAAAATGTGCATCCTCAATATGATTACTATGATCAATAACATAATTTGAGGACAAGCCTTCATGATTGAAAGAGGCCTATAAAGCATGGCCATAGGCCAACTAATTTTAGATATTTTTCTTCATGTTTCATGCGTGGTAAGCGAAGAAATGTCAAAGAGGATCTTAATGGTTATCAGGCCCCTCACTAGAACCAAGCCATGGAGTAATAAATGAAAGTATTGGAATAGATATAGACATGGAATTTGTAAGAGTTAATTGATGGAGCGAAGGTTATTAGATATAAATGGGTGTTCAAGAGGAAATATAATATAGAATGTTTTTTTGTAGTAGTATAAGGCCCATTTGGTAGAAAAGAAACACTCTCAAGTTGAGGGTGCTAATATGAGGATACATTCTATCTATTTGAAAAGATATCCTTTATTGGGTTGTTATTAGAATTAGTATTTGTGCATGCATTGGAAGTGGAGAAAATGGATGTTAAGACAATGTTTCTTCACAAGGAGCTTAAAGAATAAATGTTCATGAAAAAACTTAAAGGATTTGTGGTGGAAGGGAGAAAAGATATTGTGTGTTGGTTGAAAGGGTCATTATATAGATTGAAATAAGAATAAAAAAATGATATGAACAATTTGAAAAATATGTTGTGAGAAAAGGGCTTGGAAAATGTGAAGCATAAAATTGCATTTAATTCAATTAAGAATGGAATAATTTCATTATTCTAGTTGGGTGTTATCATGGAGATGGGTTACACATTTTGGAAAAGGAAGGCATGTTTAGGTGAAAAAAAGAGTGTTTGATCAAGAATTCAAGTGCTAAATCGAGCCATTTTTAAGTGCTTAATCAAGCTCATTGGGCGCTAAAAATATTACTCGATCGAGGGTTTAAAACTAACCCTCGATCAAGCATTATGGCTCGGTTGATCTATAATGCTCGATTGAGGTCCAACCCTCAATCAAGCTTTAGGGATCAAAACTTGATCGAGCTCCTGTTTTTTATTAAAATGTGTGGCCGCGATCTACACACATCATTTTTGCATAGACTACAGACAAAAAAGAGCTCAACCAAGGTAATGGAGCTCAATCGAGTGATTGGACGATGGAGCAACCCAACCAACCTCACCATCAACCATGCCAATATCCCAAAGGTTCAATAGAATATAGGTTTCCTATTATATTTGTCTTTTTTATTTAATTTTTCTTACAAAATTAAATAAATTAATTTGAAAAAAGAACCTACCATACCAAAAACACAAAAAACCACCAAACAAATCCTTCAAAATAACAAAAAAAACATAGAAAACCACAAAACCAACTGAGAAAACCACAAAAAACAACCTTGAGAACCACAAAAGCCAACTTAGAAAACCAAAAAAAATAACCTAGAAAACACTTCGAAACCACAAAAGAACTCTAATTTAGGTTTAAACATTTTTTCTTAATTGCAATGGTAACATGTTTATTATGCATATTTTTGTTGTTGAATGGTAAAAACATTATTTTCTAATTATTTTAGGTTTTAAAGTTTTTCGTTAGGAATTTTGTGATATATATATATATATATATATATATATATATTTGTTATTTAAAATGCATTTTAAATTTCTAACAAATTTGACCAAAAATATACCCAAAAACACTCTAAAATAGAAAACAACCAAACTCATAAATAAATAAATTAGGAGCTTGAGAATGACATGATGAATATGGTTTCTCATAGTGAGCCTGGATTTATCAAATAAAAATTTTTATTTTATTTTATTATTTTAAATTGAAATTGATTTATATTTTAAATAAATTTTTAATAATAAATATAATATGATTAATTTTAAAAAAATATTTACTTGAAAATAAAATATTAATCTTTAAATTTAAAAATATTAAAATAAAATATTGATCTTTAAAAAGAGAAATCTATGTTATTTAATTAAATTTTATTAACTCCAAAACATAAAACAGTCAAATCATTGAGCTTGAGATTGACATGATAAATATGGTTTCTCATAGTGAACCTCTATTTATGAAAGGCATAGTCTAACTTTTAGACGAAATAAATTTTTTTCATGGGAATTCAAAAAGATCAGGCATTACAATTTCAAGATTTTTTATTGCTTAAAATACATTTTTGAATGCATAACTCAATTCAGCACCCTAAAAACCCCCTCGGGCACTAGAATTATGTAGATTAAACCATTTAAACTCAATTTTTTAAAACTATGTCAAATTTTGATTAAAATTAACCAGAATGGTCGTGAAAAATGCCATTTCATCTATAAGTTAAACAATCACTTTATCAAATAACAAATTTTATTTTATTTTATTATTTTAAATTTAAACTACTTTATATTTTAAAAGAATTTTAATAATAAATATATTACGAATAGTTTGAAAAGATATCGTTAAAATATAAAATATTAAAATGAAATGTTAATCTTATAAAAATATATTTAATTAAATTATATATATATATAACAAAACATGGCTTAGTTATATATAATATTTAACAATATATAATTATAACATAACATATATAACTATAACATAACATAACATTTGTGGGGTCTTGGTTAAATGGTGATGAGGTAGGCTGTTATAGCACTCATCACAAGTTCAATTCCCTTCCCTGATTGGGGTGACGTATACATTAAATCCATCATGAAAAGTGCATTTAAAGTGGATAAAAACATTTTGATTTTTTTAATAATTTGTACCATATTGTTTCATTATATAGTGTGTTGTACAAAAAACATTGTCTTCATGTGCTTGCGTGGTACATGTCATGTGTCAAAGTCAAACATTATAGGAGCTTAAATTTTATTCGAGTATTTGGTTGGTATGAAATTATATTAGTTTTGGAAATAGGTTTATTTCATTTGTTAACATATATATTTACATATTTATGCCCTATGAATAAAATGCATTATTTAGATATGGGAAAAAGTGTGAAGGTAGATTTCATCACTTCTTTCAATTGTGTTTACATGGAATTGAATACTTTGGTTGATAAATTATTAAAAAATGGACTCTAAAGTTTAGGACTTCACGCTAGATTATTCTACTTGAGTTTAGAAATTGTTTTCTTATAAACACTCTTTCTAAGTCCTTTTTTTTTGGATTAGTTTTTATGTATTATATAAAATAGTTTTGTGCTATATGTAATAGTTTAGTTAACATGTTTTCTTAGGTTATTTTATATGTATTATATGTAATATGCAGAGGCATATCTTATATGCACCCCAACTACAGGTTGTCGGAGTGCGAGGGGATTTGTTATACATGGTCAGGCTCATGATAGATCATGTACACACCCAGAGTGTGTGTTCCACTCATAGATCCTACCTCTAATGCCAATAAGAGAGTCAGAGGTAGTGTTTCTATCTCCACTGATGATCATGTTACCTCCAATGGACCTTCTTCACCTATTTTAGGTACACCTCCTTGATTTGTAAATCCTCTTTAAATTTTATGTGTTTATGTCTTGAAATTGTCTTTAATTTTTAAATCCTCTCCAACTGATGTGTTTGAATTTAATGTGTATGTTATTATGCTTTGAGTTTATTAACTATATATTTTAAATTATGATTATGATTTGCAGACCCTCAACAGGGCGAAGATAAGGATCCCCATGCAAGATCTATCCCTCTGTGGGATGATGCTACAACTCATATCATATTGGAGGATGTTACGACCCAACATACGTGGATCACACAAGAGTTGCGTAACATCCATCCCATTTCACCTATAGTCATAGTTTGTATTTGATCATGAAAAGAATCAACAGTTTAATCGAGACATACCAGAGGCCAGGCCCATAGATCCACCTCCTACAGCCCATACAAGGGATTAGGAGGCATGAGGTTAGAGACCCACATACTTAGCAAGTGGTAAAATAGGCCACCAAGAACATTGATGTTCATTAGGATTTTTTTGACAACCCTCCAGATTGCTCTGCTAGACATAAAGGTACAATTCCACTCAAATATTTTCAGAATGTTGATGTAGCTGCTTTTGTGTATGAGTGATTCACAGGAGCTTGGGGCTAGTTCCCCCACCATGATGAGGTCACCCTTTATTATGCCAAGCATATATATGCAGAATTTGTGTTACATGTGAGGTTGGATTACACTAATACCAGATCTCATTATTATGGAACCAACTTGGGATGTACATATGATCATGATGGAGCTCGTAGGGATCTTGGGCATGTAACAACACCTTCGATATTGTTGCCACTACCATATTGAAGTGTGGTATTGCTGACAAAGCTATAACATCCATTGTAGCTCAGTGATTAGACCACGTATACTATTGCAGATTACATGCAGATGTCATTGGTTGGTGCCTGTGTTGCATTCCATGGGGATATTAGTAGACCGCCACCATTTCTTGGTGAGTTGTCAATTCCTTTATATGATGATTGATTTCTCGCTAGTTTACCCGTTGACCCGATTTTTTCATATGCATGTATGTGTCCTGATGCCATCCATGACACTTGGAGGGTGTACGTCAAGTGTGACGTAGACCATATATATATATATATATATATATATGAAAATTTTGACTCTTATCGTCAAATTATGCATAATTATTTATATTAATTTAGTTCGTATTAGATTGCATTAATATTAATAATTTCATGATAACATGTAGACATAGGGATCCATATACATGGATGAGCTTATGAGGTCATCCAAGGAGGCAGTTGATCAACCCAGCGATTCTCCACGAGTGCATGTTTCCATGGATTATCCTCCACCTCCACCTCATAACACTCATGTGGAGGAGAGTCACTATGTACAACCAAATGGACCAGCAGTTGAGGTAAACATTTTTATTCCTAATATTTCAACATTTCCTTTTTCTTTAAGTTACATACATGCCAATTAATTCGTAGACAAATTACATTTTTTCCTTGCCATTATGTACATAGGCACATATGTAGAGCGTTGCTGACACCACAATTATGTGGATGCATCAGTGGGATGTTGGGTATAAAGGAATTGTCGATGTGGGTCCATCAATGTAGGCTCTGATCTTTAAGCCACATGCAAGGGAACACCAAATCTAGAAACCTCAAAACCCCATCCTATGTAACTTGCATTTGGACTCGAGTGAGGTTAGTAGATTCATATATGTAATAAAAAATGTGGTTCAAAATCATTAATTTCCATATTGTTTATTTTGTAAAAATAATGATCTAATTAGTTTATTTTGTACATATAATTATTTAATTATTTTGAATTTGAATGTGTTATATTGCAATACTAGCTTATGGACACTTAGGCTTTACGAAATGAAACTCACATAGGAGTTCTAATGGTACTTAGAGTCTAGATAGTTTATATATTTTCAGGCCAATTTCATAGGGCACATTCACATGTGATACAGACTTTGTATATTTTCATACATGGAAAATTTATGGATGTACATGAACATTATTTTAGTTTATTTTAGTTTATTATTTTAGTTTATGGATGTTGATGTGATATTTGTCATTTGTATATATTTTCGTATGGATGGTTTATTGATACATCCATAATTTAATGTTATGGATTTGTATTAATCATGTTTATGGATGTTCAATAATTTTTGAAGTTTATGGATCTGTTAAAATTATTTTGTTAGTTTAAATTTTCTTCTACATATTATAACTTTTATTAAAAAATATAAAAAATTTGATTTCTAGTTTCATAGAATAAAGAAAATAAGTGCAATATTAAGTTATGATTCAAGTCACTTTGATACTTAAATGAACTAAAATATATGATGGTTGAATTAAACAACAAAAATAGGATTGAAATAAGTTTTATTTAATTTTGAAATACGTAGAGATGTAAAAGTTAGAAATAAGTTTTATTCAATTTTAAACAGTAATCCACACATACCATCGACCCCTACAGTTCATACAAACACAAGAAAAGTTGCAGAACGATCACCATAAAAAATGCTCCACAAATTTGAAACAAAGTCATTTAAAAATTAAGTATAGGGTAATCACCAATAATGTTGAAATTTGTGTTAGTCGACTGCTGGTTATGGCAGAGACCATTGTGCTCCACTCTTGTGGGCATGAGACTTCGATATGGCTGCATATTTACAAGAGTGATCCGGAATTCTGTACCACATAATAGATGATTTTGGAAGGTAAGCAAGTTTTAGACTTTCACCTCTAGGATGCACTGTTATGCCACCTTGGACACCTTTGTGTTCCTTCAAGCAAGTGTGCCAAGATGATTTGGGAGGCACACTTCAGTTAGGTCGCTAGAAATTTTGGCATAGAAAAGAGAGTGGCAGTGTTGCAAAAGTATTTTTATTGGTGAAACATTTGAAAATATGTTGGGAATTACATTAGACCTCGCATTGCCTACACCGTTTCCAAACCTACAATCAAGAAGCAAGGCATGCGTACTCCTCTTCCTACTCCTATCTGGCTCTAGGAATCCATCTCCATGGATTGCATGTCAGACCTTTCTTCTACCAAGCATAGAAATGACTACATTTTCATGGTCATCGACAAATTCTCTAAGATGACATTCCAACGGCCTGCAATAATGCGTATGGGTACACTTTGGGATCCCACAGTCGATTATCTCATATCACTATAGCAGATTCCTAAGTACATTATATTCAAGTCTCTAGTTGTTGTTGGATACCAAGCGCAATAAGTCCACGACCTTCCATCCCCAAACTGATGGTTGTTGGAGCATAAAAAGGTATCTTTGAAACACCTAATTAGCCTACATTAATTATCAATCCAGGAGCAACTTTTTATTTCAAGAGTGTACTCTGTCTGAGGCTGCAATTAACTAAGAGTAATGCTATGAAGATGTAGTACAGAATCTTAAATACAAGAGTAAACAGATGTTTGTAAAGAAATCTAATTACAGTAACATAAATGAAAATGATCTGAAATCTTAACTACATCAATCTGCAAACCATCGATTAGGGATACAGTAGCAGTAACTCCTTCCCTTAGAAATCGATGCAACTAGAATCACACTGAGGAAAGATAACCAATATGGGAACTTGGAAGCAGTAACTAGTGTTCTCTATAGTTGGTGGTCTTGTTCTTAAAGCAATAAAAATGAAAGCAAACTCAATCTACTTGCTGATGAAAATAATTGAAAGGAACTTCAAAGGCTAGAAAGGAACAAAAACTTGTAATTCCTATGCATTCACAGCAACTATAACCAATCTATCTACTAATCTGAAGCTATGAATCAGAAATGAACAATAAACAGAAATGGAACAACAACATGAATTTAAAAACAATTATAAACTTAACTAATCTCAATACTTCAACCCTGTCGACAACCAATACTATGAACAATCAATCATAAATAATCTTAAACCAATAGAACACCAATTCAGAATTGAATATAGAACAACAAAGCTTTATAACGATGGCAAGGTAAATAAAGCGAATGCACTTCCTGCAGATGATAGAATAGCAATGCAATTCGTTAATGATCACAATGAATCTGTATTCAATCCAACAGTAGTCAATCAACTCTGTAATTGCAATAAACTTTAAACACAACTTCACACAACAGTAATCAAAGATTAGAAATACAAAAAACAAGGTAATTCCACCAGAGCCGAGCCCTTAGCGCCAGTGAAATACTACTGGGCTACTTCAGAGCTTAAGAGATGAAATGAAACGTGTCTTTGATATTAATCGAACATAAAGTATTACAAATACTGCTCTCTTAAAGCCGAGAGTCAATAAACACAATATTACAGAGGAAATGTTTGAATATGAGAACTTTTTCTGACCTAGTTAATCACCAAAGGCGTTGCCTTATATAACAGACCCTGATAGACAAGATGAGGAATAGATGAGTTTGAAGAGTGATCCCTCAGGATCAAAGGATCCTGAGGGATTCGCTTCCCTTCATTTAGTTATTATCTGGTTTACTTTGACCGAAGCCGAGCTATCCCTTTCCTTTTCTTGGCAATGCGTTCAGATTTCCTTGTCTTTGGATGGATGTGGTTTAACACTGGTGGAGCAGCAGTTGCATTAATCTCAGCCTTGCCTTTGGTACAACTATTCACTTCGTCTAATTCCTATTTTATCAACAAAAAGAAATCTTTAGTCATATTTTTACAATAAACATAAACCTTTCCAATTCTACCATAATTCTTATAATAAATTACCTTTATAAGGTAAAAAGAAGTATTTCTATAGTAAAAGAATGAGAAAATACACAATGATTTCATACCTTTTTCACTGCCCAACATACCCCCCCGCTTAATCTTTTTCATGTCCTTATGAAAACTATAGTTCACATGGAGAGCAGTCAAAGAATAAGCCGGATAAGGTTTTTCATCAAAAGGCCTAAAACCATGCAGTGCAGTTAATGCTTCAAAAACATGTTCTGTTTGTCCTTTAGGTAGTTCGTAAATGGCTTTGTAGTCTGTAGCAGGATACCATGCAATGGGGCTTCAGAACCTACACCCTAGCCAGAATGGTCCTTCTTTTAAAATGAGATGACTATAGGAAACCAAGTGGTCTGCAACTAGCCCAAAGTTTTTATAATTAAATGGTTCCCTATTTTGCACATTCTGATTGAAAATTCTCCACCGAACCTTAGCTGCTATATAAGCTTGGTTTCTAATGGATAAGAAATAATCTGTCCCATTTAAGATAATCGATTTGTGGACAGGCCCCATTGCTTGGATAACACCTTTCTTTGTCATCAAAATTTTCTGCCTAGCCCAAAATTGAAATGGGTTCTGAGGTTCACTCCTAACCCACAAATCTAATTCATTTTCTTGCCTTTGAAAAGCATTATAGGCTTTAAGCCATTTTAATTTATTTACAGCAAAGGAAATAAATTCCTGATGTTGGACATCTCCCACAAAAGGGCTAGGATTTGATTCACAATTGTTTTCAAGTATTATATTATGCAAATAAAATTCACACAAAGGGCGCTGTACTTTGAACCCATAAATTTTGCAACATGATACAAAGTCATATGTAGTTTTTAGCTCTATAGATTTTCCTGCCCTAACTGCCTTAATATTTAGCTGTAAATATCTTTCTAGTAAAAATAAAGCATAGTTTTTGGCAGGGCATCTACAAGCTAAGACATCAATGTACAATGAGCAGAGAGTGCCCATTCGATTGCAAGCTAATTTTAATTGGTTCATTACCTTGTCAGCCTTTTCCTCTGCTTTTCGACACTTTTCGTGGGCTTCAACTTCTGCTTCATGGATAGTCTTCATTTGCTGCTGCAACTCCTGATATATCTTCCTAGGGACAGTGTCCTCTTCCAACCTTTGCCTTTCTATTCGAGCCTGTGCCAACTCCTCTCGGAGTCTGGCTAGTGTAGGGTCACTAAAAGTATGCTGACTACTAGCTTGCAGATTTTCACTTGAAGCGGGTCCCTCTGGAACAAATTGTGTTGGAACAACTGTTTGTTGTTCCGTATCTCCATAATTAGGTCCAGGCATGGATTCTGCAACTTGGGGGTTCCTCTTAGCAGCCACTTTTCTCTTTTTTGAAGCTCGCTTAGTAGCTATGCTTCTTCTCTTGGGGGGTTGCTTAGGCATTTGTTTCATTCTAAGAACCCTAATGGTTTGCCTGAGCTGTTCCACGAGTCTGTGAAGCTTCATTCGTTCCCTGCGAAGCTTTTCAATCTCGGTTACTTTCTTCCTCTTTTTTAATGGAACGACTGTTCCTTTTTCTGAACCTAATTGCTCAACAGGGTTTTGGTCCATATCAGCTGTGCCTTCAGTTAAGTTCTCTTCTTGGTTTTCTTCTTCAAAATTCATATGCCCTTGGCTAGATTCTTCAGGAATTACACCCTCAGTTGATTCTGCAATCCCCTGGGAACTTTCAGGTTGGGATATTGCTTCGGTGTTTTCTTGTTCATGCCTTTCAGGGGAAGCAACCCTAGTTGACTCTATCACTTCGTTAGGGCTTGCTGTTTCATTCAAAATTTCTGCAGCTATTTCTTTGTCGATAGCAGAGTGCTATGGTAATTGATTAATATCAATTTTAAGGTCCAAAGGGCTATGAGACTGCACATATTCACTCATACTGGCCAGAATTTGGGCCAATTGGTCTTCCCTTAAAGGGCTTCGTGGTGAACTTACAGTAGTATTTTTGGGAGGCTCTGTTCCTTCTCTTCCACTGCTATGATTATCTTCATCCTCCTCACAGGTATGATATCTTCCTTCTTCCTCATTCGAATATCGAATTTCTCCTTCAATTTCCTCTTCTTCATTATCTTCTTCTTTTGCACTGGTTTTTTTCTCACCACTAGTGTGGTGACTCATTTCCTCTTCATCCGAATAGCGAATTTCTCCCTCCATTTCCTCTTCTTCATCAGTACGAGGACTTCCTCCTTCCAATTGTAGAGGCTGTTCATCCTCAAAACTGGGCAATTCCCAAGGCTGGCTACTACTACCCGGAAGTCTTTCTATCATTCGCCTACTTCGTTTTGAACGGAGGGACTGTCTGTGAGTTGATGGCTCATATATTGAGCCAACCATTCTCTTCTGTTTCGAGGCAGGTAAGGCTAACCCTCCATTAATGGAGAATATCAACTCTTCCCAGTTGGTCTGTTGTTGGACGAGACTATGACTCACTATTAATCTGATTAGGCAATGGTGGCTGACCACCATATCTGCGTGTTGAGATTTTCTTATATTATGGGAAATATCATGCAGTAAGAAATTTAAAAATGCAGGAAAATTTACAGTGCATTTCTATTTTAATACAGCCAGTAACTTAAGGTGGTGAGGTCTTACGATGTCTTTCCTTCCATCGCACGTTATATAGGCCTGCACTATCTTGGCCAATTCCATCCATGGTTCTCCTAATGATGCTGGCTGGACTCCTTTTCCTTTGACAACCAATGTCTGTTCATCATCCTGAAAAATATTCATGGCTTCTTAAAGCCTGAGCTTCTTCTGAGTCCATATAGTTCCTTGTGCTGGTATGCCAGACACCTCTACAATTATTTCATCGAATACAACTATCTGTCTTCCTCCAACCATGGAGAATCCTTCTTGCAAGTTCTGTAAAAATTCAGTGGCCACTGCTTCATGGGGTTGTTGCATCCTCATGAAATATGTAATCCATCCTAATATTTCCAAGATCTCTCGTGCAGCATCAGAAAAAACTAGCACCTACGGCTCACTGCGAATTGGTCGTCCTCGCATCGTCTCTGCACACTGTTAGTTCTTTCCAAACAGGCAGTGATCACAATGGAACAACAAAGCATGGTGAATTGGAATAATGTCGTTAAATTTTTGTTATTCCCTAGAATGCAGGGATTTGGTTCGCATACAGGTAAATAAATATTGGGATTTGATCTACATGCATACATCTGCACCCCCCTGAAGGATGATAGGTCATCCTCAATTGTCAATTGAGAGAGGAAAGTTTGGCACAACAGTAGTACAACAAGAAAAAGTAGGCATAATTATGATACATTCAATCAAATTATAGCAATTACTGAAATCAATGCGTATGATAAATCGCTAATAGATATAAAATCATTTGTAATGATTCAAATATAAGGAGAAGGGATAGCTTAAGATAAACATAATTACAGATGCATTTATTACCCACTTCAAACTAATATGATCGATTTGTAATGATTTTCATGTATAATAGGTTCGAAATCAAAGGTTAAGGATTCATACTTTCATTTGATATTTAAATAGAGATATAGGAAAAAGGGTTTAATATGACTATTGACGTGTATAAATGTGACTCCAATACCATCAGCAGAGCTTTTTTGCCCACAGGTGTCCATAACCTTGACAGAGTTGCTTTCTCACCCTTGGAACCATTGTCCTTTGTTTATGCTGAGGAAGTGCTTGTTAAATGTCATAATGGAGGCCATTGTGCTGGCTTGGTGACCAGATAAATCACAATGCCATTCACCGGGAAGAAGTGAAAAGTGGGCAGGCCGGCTCGTGATGAGACCTCCTGTTCCAAGGACTTCCTTAATTTTTTCAATTGTCCATTGGACCATATCCCTGGTTTGGTGGCCATGATGGGAATGCCACTTCACTGACTTCCTTATGATCATGGTAGGCTGGCTCTTGATGAGACCCCCTATCCTCCATCTGCCAAATCATAAAATTATTAGTGAACTATGTAAATATTTTCTTTTTCATATAGCACTTTCCTACTTATACATAAAGGATGGCTCAACACTCCTTAAGAGTAGGGATGGTGGAAGAAGTCTGAACATCTCAATAGAAAAGAATATGCCCTTATTCCTACTCCATAAATAAAAATCAAAGAAAGTTATAACATATGGGAAGAACCAACATCATAAGGATAATCGATCAGATTAATTTAGTGGTAGTAAGACAGCAAAATCATGTTATTGATTATGTCCTTTTTTCCTGTTTTCTTATCATTACTAAAATTTTTTCTTAAAAATGACGATTTATTTTGATTTGTTGATTACATTAAGCTTTAATTTGTATGATTGTATATGAATAATATGTTTTCCTTTAGAAGAGTGATCAGAAAATAATGTGAAATAATACAAATTAATGAAGTAATCATTGGAAGTAATTATCAATTTAGAAAATCTTTTAAAATCAATGAGTATTGGTTGGATTTAGGGGGTTGTACTTGTCACCAAGATGACGATTATTGCTTTCTAGAATATTTGGTTACTAATGCATTTTATTGAGGTCTTGATTAGAATGGCATGTGGATCGCATTTTCTATCTTAAGGAGCTAAAACCATATACTATTATGTTGAGGCAACAATGATTTTAAGGTAGTCAACTTCAATAAGAGGGTGGGAAGATGCATGTCATACAAAAAAAATGTCTAAGCGCTCGAAAATTTATAGATTACATGGTAATAACTTTAGTGTTTGGAATTTGAAGATAGAATAACTTCTTATTGAAAGAGGTTCAAAGGGGAAAAATAGTGACACACTGAAGCAAAGGGACAGGGAACAAATGAATAATATGACCATTTCCTTATTTAGAATTAATTTACTCAATTATGTGTTAATGAATGTGCTAGGGGAAACTCCATTTGAGGATCTCACTACCTTAACTATTTCAATGATTTATTCTCAGAAAACACATTGGTTTACTTCATGAGGAAGAAAAATGATGCACTTGAAGTTTTTAAGGCCTTGTTTCATTGGCTAATGGGAACAATGCTTACAAAATGAAGGATTTGATAAGAAATAATGGTAGTAAGTAATGCTCCAAGGAGTTTGATTTTTTTTTTTTCCAAATATCAGGGTATTGCAATGGAGAAGCACACTTCATGTATACTCTTGAGAAAAATTGTGTTGTTAAGAGGTTGAATGGTAAATATTTATTGATAAGGAACAAAGTATTAAAGTTTATGTTCATTTGAGAAAATTATTTTGGGTTGAATCTACTACTACAACAATAAATTCCATTGATAGATTACTTATTTTAGTTTTTCGTGACTTTAGACACTAGAAGAGGTTTGGAGTGGAGAAATTCCCTCTATCATAATTTTTTTTGGATTGAGAATCATATGCATATACCTAAGGTGAACTAGAAAAACCTTGAAAACAAGTCCATATCAAGCATGATTGGTGGATACTTAGAAGGATTCAAGAGAGATACAAATTATTGATTATGTTTGGAAATTGACATGCCAACAACTAGATTTAGATCTTCGAGGAGGAGAAATATTATGAAGATTAATGTAAAGCAATTGTAACAATATAAAATCTACAAAAGGTAATAATTCCATCTATCTAAGATAAAGTTTATGTTAAGGTCTAATGGTCATAAAAGGGGCTAGATACACAAATTTTAGAGAAAGGATGTGAAAATTAACATGCACAATATCTTCTATTTGGATTAACCTGAAAATGTGCATCCTCAATATGATTAGTATGATCAATAACATAATTTGAGGACAAGCCTTCATGATTGAAAGAGGCCTAGAAATCATGGGCATGAGACAACTAGTTTTAGATATTTTTGCTTCATGTTTCATGGATGGTAAGCGAAGAAATTTCAAAGAGGATCTTAATGCTTATCAGACCCCTCACTAGAACGAAGACATGGAGGAAGAAATGAATGCCTTGGAATAGATAAAGACATGGAGTTTGTATTTATTGAAGGAAGCAAGGTTATTAGATATAAATGGGTGTCCAAGAGGAAATATAATATAGACTGTTTTTTTCAGTAGTAATAGGCCCATTTGGTAGAAAAGAAACACTCTCAAGTTGAGGGTGCTAATATGAGGAGACATTATATCTATTGGAAAAGATAGCCTTTATTGGGTTGCTATTAGAATCAATATTTGTGCATGTATTGGAAGTGGAGAAAATGGATGTTAAGACAACATTTATTCAGAAGGGGCTTAAATAATAAATATTCATGAAGAAACTAGAAGGATTTGTGGTGGAAGGGAGAGACGACATTGTGTGTTGGTGGAAAGAGGGATTATATAGATTGAAACAAGTCTAAAATATTCTATGAAAAAATTGAACAATATGTTGTGAGAAAAGGGCTTGGAAAATGTGAAGCATAAAATTGCATTTAATTCAATTAAGATTGCACTAATTTAATTATTCTAGTTGATATTATGAAACCAACTCAAAAAATTGAAGAAAAGAGAGATCAATGACTTAGAAATCAGCCTTTTCGAGGGGGAAACCTCCTTTACATTACATAAATAATTTTTGGATGATACAAATGAAAAAACCTCCTTCCTATATATAGGAGTCCATGGGGTCACAATATAATCCTAGTCGACCTAAGAATAATAATGTAAGGGGACAACAATAACGATATTGGGCTTTTATGGGGCACAATAACAACAATATGGGGGCTACAGGGGTACAACAATAGCATTAAGGGGGATACACCAAAAACAATAAGGGAGTACACTAGTAATATAGGGACCTAACATGCCCCTCTCTTTCAAAAAAGTGTTGCACTCAATGCTTGAGTAGTTCTTGATGCTGCTGTATAAAATTATCATGCTCCCATGTGGAATCTTTAGTGGGTAAGTTCGCCCACTTGATGAGATACTATGAAATTGATCGATTTCATAGTTGTCAAGTTCTTGTTTCCGTGACTGCTTCAGGTTCCAATATGATTTTTCCTTCCTCATCAAGTTTTAGCAATATTGTTTGAAATTGAAGTTTGTCACCTATAACCTTATTTAAGCATGAAACATGGAAAACTAGGTGCACTTCGGAAGATGCAGGAAGCTCCAATTTGTATGCCATAGTACCAATATTTTGCAACACCTTGTGAGGACCATAGTAATTTTGTGATAATTTATCATCCTTCTTAGCTTGCTTGAGGGACATTTTTTTGTATGGTTTTAGCTATAAAAATACCCATTCACCTACATCAAAATTGTTGAAAGTCCAACAAGAAATTGCAGCACACACACTAGTGTGGGACCACGGGTCCTAGTGATACATTAGTATGAAGGCCAATTTAATTAATTAAATTGGTTCAGTGTCTAATTTAATTTTCCCTTAATTAAATTGGACAATAAAATGTAATATTATCTCATAATCACTTGTAATAGCTAACCGAGTGTGATAAACTCAGTTAGATCATGAATTTTGATTTGAGGGTGGTTGGCGAGGCATGCAAAGTGATTCTATTAGTTATGGAGTTTGAGTTGCATTTAGTGTATTATTTTAATGCATGAGTAATCAATTAACTCAGTTAAGTGAGTTAAAATCAGTTGAACTAGTTGTAACTGTTTGTTGCACTAGTGAGAGATCAAGTGAATTAAATATTATTGAATTCACAATCAGTGGTCTGCCATGCAACTGATGATTTACTATTAATAGCTTCATGCATGTCAGTTATAGTGGAGAACTATTTGAGACAAAGGTTGATGGGAGGTTAATTATCAGTTGTATCAGTAATAGGTTTACTGCATGAAACCAGACATCCATTGGATTTCCCATGATGCTTGCATATTTTTGTAAGGCCATAATTCCTAAAGAATAGGGATTGCATTCATCAGGAATTACGCAAGCAAGACAGGCTGATTAGAGGCTAATAATTGCCTATGTGTTGGTCGATTTTGTTCGGGTCAGTGTGAGAGAGTTGTGAGAGTACAAGAGACTCTTGTGAGAAGAGTGCATTGTAATTTTTTCATTATTCCATGGTGAATATACAATAGAAGAAAGAGGGGTTTTGAGGAGTAATATTTCCCCAGGAAAATATCCATGTTGTGGTTTGATTTGTTTCTTTATGCACTTGTTGTGATTGGCGATTGTGTTTATTTTCCGCAATTGATTTTAGAAGGATTCAATATCTAGCTTTAGTGCATTTCTTGATCGAATTTTATCCATTGATATACATATATTTGTATAATTTATGCATGCTATCATAACACAGGAAATAACTATAGTGGAGGAGAAGCTGATTTTGTGATTGAATAGAATTCGAATTTGCAAAAGTATTCTTGGTGTGAAAGGTGGATCAGGATTGAAATGGCTTTCAATGGCTTGAGATTGGAGTATGAACTCAAGTGCAACTCTAAATATATTGTGTGGAAAGATAGAGTGGAGACAGTATTGGAGGACAATGGGTTGAAGTAGTTCATTGACAATTAAATTCCAAAACCCACTGCAACAGATGCTGCAAATCTTGATGCTTGGAAAAAGAAGGTTGTAAAGGCGAGGAGGATCTTACTGGAGGGATTATGAGATCACATTGTCTCAAGTCTCCATGGAAAAGAGACACCATATGAAATGTTGAAAGCTTTGACAAATCTGTTTCAAAGCAGTAGTGATCATAGAAAATTGGCGTTGAAGGACAAGCACAGGAAAATCAAAATGGAGAAAGGTGACACCATTATGAAATATTTAACAAAGTTTTTCCAATGTCGGGATGAGCTTCGGAGCGTCAGAATTACT
>JAXQQM020083469.1:0-21196 GCA_034641835.2 Pinus albicaulis
CCCTGAACAGAATTCATGAATAAGTAAAAAAATATCTATATTTGTGCATAAATTTTTATTTTCAAAATGAGAATGTTAACAGTGCGAGGTGTTGAGATTCAACAAGATGATGAGTCTAGTGAAAATTAAGCACCTTCACTAGGTGGGGCTCACAGGCTATTTTTAGGTGTATGTATATTTTTAGAATGGTGAGCATATTCTAAAATTAGCAGGATGTTGATTCTATATGGTTGAGAAAATTCTATCTTTGGATGAATTTCTATTTTTAGAAGATGGGCGAAGTCTATTTATAGATCGCTAATCTAAAAATAGAATGCATGTCGATTATTATTAGCCCTTAATAATAATCAGACAATAAATAGTAACTTATTCTCTTGGAGCACTTGATTTAAGTGAACAGATGTGGCACATCAGTGGGCTGAAGGAATTACGCAATTACTAGTGTGGTTGGTGAGTCATGCATGGAGGACTTTGTTATAACTGATTGTGGCAAGTTGTAATAGAGTTGGAAGAGTAGTTATGGGAGTTTTTATTTAGTTTAACTCAGTTAAGTGATTTAAACTTAGTTGTGCTAGTTGTAACTAAATATAAACTAGTGAAATATGAGTGAATTAACTATTTAATTAATTCACAAGTAGTGTCTTACTTGCAACTGAATAAATACAGCAGTTAACTACTTGCATGTTAGATCCAGTGGAGACACAGTGGAGAGATAGGTGAAAGGGTGTGCTTGACTATCAGTTGTGACTATAATTATGCATTAAATGCATCTACACACACATTGGAGTTTCCAATGAGGATTTCGCAGTACAAGCAAGCCAAGATTGAATTCATTCAGGGATCTTCTTCAGCAAGGATTGTGCAGTGGAGGCAGGCTACCAAGAGGCAAGAAATTGGTGCATAGATATGCAAATATCTGCTTGACAGTGTGTCGCGATTGTATATTGTACTGAGAGCTATATGAGCTGAGATTTGTATGAGATTGTTACATGTTACATTGATATACATAATATATGATAGTTGGGGCTTTTAGCTTTAAGCTTTCTCGGCAAAACATCTTGTTATGTGTGATTGATTTTTCTTCATATGTTTGCAATTGGCGATTTAATTTCCACGAAGAATTAAGTGAAAGGATTATGTATTTAACATAAGATTAAATTGTTATATCAGGAGAATCCAGAAATACATTATTTTGTTTATAAATTTCTCAACAAGGCTACATAAATTGGTTTTCAAAGCATATGGATACCAGGGTAGAATCAAAAGATTTCCATATTGAGCATTGGGAAAAAGAGACCATAGAAAAACTTTATCAAGCTGGTCTAATAGGCTTCCTCCAAAAGTTAATGGACACAATGAGTGCATCACCAAGGAGTTCATAAATAATTAGACACAGGAGCAAACCATAGTGTGGAACCTAGTTATCCCATTAAATCTAGAATCAATCTCTCAAGCCTTATATTTACCACTGACAGGGGAACAATATCATAACTAGGGTTTGAAATTTAAATATAAGGGATGGACTTTATTCTTAGAGAAAAATAGGAAGGGATCATTTGATAGAACCAAGGGTATTCCAAGGGAATGGTTTAATGAGCCATGGGTAGATTTTGTGTTAACTATTCAAATATTTTTCACATATGACAATAGGCACAATGCAGTGCATCTCTATCATATCATATTGCTCCAGCATATCAAGGGAGAAGTGAAAGTCAATTTTCCATACTTCTTCTCTTGAATTTTTATTAAAATGATAGAGAATGTGAAGAATGAAACTAAACCCAAGGAAGAGAAAATATACCATCAGGGACTCATCAAAATTCTTGTAGAGTATAAATTGAAAACCAAGGGTATAATATGGAAAGATTTTTTACTCAACATCAGTTTAAAGAAAAAATCATAGAGGAGAAGTTTAAACCAGTTCATGAAACAAAGAGAATAATGAACTCACTTCTTTACCCAAGGACAAGGTCCAAGAAGCAACAATATACTATCATGGTTGAAAGAGAAGCATCCTTCCTATCCATTCCCAGAAGACATAGAAGAAAAATTCTAGCAGACACAAGTAGTAAAGAGAAAGACCATGAGGTACAAATTGTTGAAACACCTCCCACAACAAAACAAGTTGATGAAATCATTGAAAGATTGAAAAAATAAGCCTATGAAAATAAATTGGAGAGAGAATCATACTTTGATAATGTTGAGGTAGAAGACACTTCATTTTCCAAAGACACAAGAGAAGAAGAGAAGGAGTTGAACCTTAGCAAAATAAAAGAATTGACAGATCAATTGGAGGTAAGAAAAATTATGGAGAGGCATTTGAAGCAAGAGAAAAAGACATACAGGAAAAACAATGTCAAATTGATCAAGGAAAATGAAAATATGAATGAGAAAGTAAGAAAATTAGAGACAAAGAATAACCTTCTTTCTAAACAATCTTACACGTGGCTAAATGAGAAAAACACGTGGAAATATAGGTATGAAAGACAAAAGGTCATGGCTTCAAGCTACAAGGGAGAAAAATATAAAGGGATATATTTTATTTTTCAAGAAGCACATCAGGAGGCATCTGTATCAGGTACAGTGTCTACATCAAAGCTCGGGAGATCCAAGGGAAAGAAGCAAGCATGAGGACATGCTTTTACATCAGCAAGGGGGAGATTTTCGTCCTCGTTTTTAATCCAATTTTGTTTAATTAAATACACTTAATATCCATGATATCCATCCATATACCTCCATATTCACTCTATTTTTACCAATCTATGTATATCCAGGTATATAAATTAATTTTTGCAATTTTTAGATTTTTTTACAAAAATTGAATTTTAAGTGCAATTTTGGACAGGACTAAAAATTCATGTAATGGCTTCAGTGATGTCATACTTGCAGGAAACTTGGGCTAAAAATGAGAACATTTCTAGAAATATTGGGAACTAAAAATGGACGTGCACCTACTATTTCGGTCAAAACAAGCTTAAACAGGCCCAGTCAAAGCCGGTCAAACAAGACCTGTTATTTTGGAAATCCATAAGAAATAAGCCAAATTTAGAATTTTATGGGATTTTCCAGATTTTGAGAGATTATAGGGATGAGTTTGAGCATAATATATATGATAAGGATAGAAATTTATATTAGATACATTTTATTTAAGTTTGTTTCATATTTCTCTATTTAAGCCTAAGACATTGAAGGCATGAATATGTAGAAATTGTATAATTTCACTTTCATATTTCTAAAATTTGGAGAGCTAATTGAAGAATGAGTTCTATATTCTTTTCTGTTGTTCTATATGGTGAATTATTTATTTAGTTTCAGTAGCTGAGAAGTACTTTTAGTGTGTGAGGCAAGGGTGGAGGGCCCCCACACCGAGCTAACTGCACTTTCTAGTTAATTTAGTTGCAATTTCCTGAACTAGTTTTGTTTCATGTTTAATTAGTTAATTAGATGTATGATGATATGTTATGATTGATAATGTATACTAATATAATTTCTAATCTTCATATGAAGGGTCAAACTAGTGTTTAAGTTAAGCTCTCCTTCTATCTAATCAGGGACTAGAAAGTAGAATTCATCTTTCTTGCTTTAAAGTGATTTTATGAATTTCTAGTTTTCCAACAATGGCATTAATGATGAATGAATTTATAATGAAGGAAATCAAGGACCTCCTTAGTTAGGAGCCTCTTCTATTATTCTTGTATGCATCTTGAGATATTGTTCATTAGTGGTTTTGGTTTCTGTTCATAAAGTAGTATTGTAGAGAAGGACAAATAAGTTCTCCTAAGTTAGGAGCTTCTTCTTTTGCTTATTACATAATTGAATTAGAAATTGTTTAGTTAAGTTTTATATTTGTAATATGCATTTCCTTTAAAATCAATAATTCATCTTCTAAACTTGACTATAGTTGAAATCCATATATTTTTGAGATTCTTCTAAGTTCTACAAGCCTGGATTGATAATAAAATACTTGTGTTAGTTTACCTAGTAAACAGACCCAACAATACCATCAAGTATGGTTGCATCATGGCATATTTATAGAGAAAATTTCTCAAGGAATATATGCAATTGTACCATCGACAAGACCCATCTCATATCGTTTCTTAAAATAAGAGGAATCCATAACCAATGGTAGGGGAGATCAACCCTCCAAAACCTGCACATCTTAAAGACAAATTTCACAACTATACATCAACATAACTCAATTCCTTTTCTCATCAGTTGAAAAATCTAGATCCAATAGAAAAAGAAGAAGAATCATCATAGGAAGCATCTGGCTTCTGCCCAATTTCCAATAATTAGTATGGTCATCTAAAATATAATTGTCGTCGTCATCAAGTCATATTTTGTCTTGACTCATATCACTCATCTCCATCTATTGAACAACCTTGAATTTGAAGAATGTGACATCACATGGGGACCTAGCTCAACCCATAACAATATCAGAGAGCTCAGCACAATCTAAAACAACAACAAAGAGCCCTACTCAACCTGGAACCACATCGGGGATCCCAACTCAACCTATAATATCTACCATTGGGGAGCTAATGCTACAACCCAAGAAACTCATCATCGGAGAGCTAATGCTACCACATGAAATCTAATGAAAATGAGGAAGGTCCTGTGGGACACTCTCACCTCATGTTTGTGACAATTGGGAAGATCCTTTGGGATACTCTCATCCCAAGTCATCTCACATAGGGTAGCATCTATGTGGTTCAATGACAATGAGGAAGGTCCTATGGAACACTCTCACCTCATTTTTATGACAATTGGGAAGTTATTATGGGAAAATCTCACCCCAAGTAATCTCACATAGGGGAGAATCTAGCTACCACCCTATATCAAGAAATAGGCAAGATAACACTTGCTATATGAGGTAAGGATCACAACCATTTTATTCCCTGTTGATCTTCCTAGAAATGACCCTTCAAAGTCATGTGGTAGAACACCTACTTCATAACCGAATCTTGGGTGAGATACCCAACTTACCAAAGGTAAGGATCAGACACCCCCAAGTGTTACACCATTTTTTGGTCATCTAACCTATTATCATTAGATGGACCCAAGTACACCATGTAAGACCAATTTTACCCTAAGTAAAATTGCCTTCACTATGTTAAAACAGGAAACCCCAAAAAGAAATATTAAACAAACCTATATTTGTTTGATTTTCCTCATGGAATAATTAATTAAACCATAATTTAATTATTATTCCCAGTCATGTTTAACCCAAAATCAAAGAAATTAATTAGATAAACCTTTATTTATCTTATTATTTTCTAGGAATAATTATTTAAACCTTATTTAGATAATATTCCTTGTTAGATATGACCAAATCACCCACAAATAATTAAATAAATCATTATTTATTTAATTATCTTTCAACTACTTCCTTAAATAATTAAATAAACCATTATTTATTTGATTATCTTCTAACCGCTTCCTTAAAAAGATAAATAAATCATTTATTTAGTTATTTTTGACAAATTAAGGGATTTGACCCAAGTCAAATACCTTTTCCCTCCAACAAATATAATAAAATATTCCATAAAAAGTGGATCTAGATCTGGTTAACCCATGCACCAAGATCTAGAATGACCCAATATTTTGTTATAAATAGGAGGGGTTTTCCTACCATTCTTCACCTTTTGTTGCCTATTAGATCACTCTGGATCTATACACTTGGTCCCATTTTTCCATCATTTGCTGTGTGAGCTCCCATTGAGCTCTATTCTTTGCATTGGGGTTTCTACACCAACAAGAGAGAGAAATCTTAGATCTGAAGTGCTGAGGACTTCCAAGAACCCATCCCACTGAGGAGAATTGGATACGCCTTCTTGTTTTCCTCCCAAGTGCCCAATTAATATAAAAATTCTTTCAAAAATTGTTCTTGTCTTGTCTATTGGTATATGGAGCAAACCCTTGTTTTTACTGCTTAATGTCTTTCCATGCATAGATTTGGTGTTTTGCAGCTCTTTTCTTGTCTAACTAATCGCAGATCTGAAGATATTGGCAACCACTTTTGTTGTTAGGGCTATTAGTTATGCGTAGCTAAAGTGGTCCTTTTTCGTACACTTCGACAAAGGATTCATACTAACAAATGGCGACTCCACACGAGTTTTAAATTACGACCGCTGTCGTTTTTCATATTCCTGCATATCCAGCTACTTCAGACCCTAGGGTTTCTTTTCAGTTGAATATTTTCCCTATTTTTATGTTTTTTTTCTCACATAAAACCCTAAAACATTAAAATTTCTAACTTCCGTGTGTTTCTGGCCCTATTGCGCAGGTAAGCGACACCAGCCGCAACTGAGACGACAAATTTTCTGAAAATCTACCGCCGAGACAACTGGAATGGGGGATCGCACTTTTTGGCCCATAAACTGCGACCTGGACCTCCAGGTCACACTTTTCAGCCTATTTTAAGACTGCCAAAGCAGTCGAGAACACAACGACTGCCAATTTTTTACGATGGAACTGCCAATTTTTTTAAGGTTTTGCGGGGGAAGCACCGTCGAGGTTTTCCCGGCCTGCATCTCGGCCGCTTTGACCTAGTTCTGATCTGTTTGTACTCATCTAAGTGGGAACCTAGCCCCCTAGGGCTTTAGTACCCTCCACCTTTTGTGGAAGAGTTTTAGCTGTTTCAGCCGTCTGTTTTTCAGAGTTTCAGCCTTCCCTTGTCCAGATCTGTTACCTCCTTTTCAGATCCCTTTAAATCAGCCTCTCTTCCTTTCAAATCACCTCTTGTTGTTTTTTTTGGACCTCTCTTTAGGACCTCCTCCCTGTCCTCTCCGCTTTTTGCTGATTTCCTCCCTTTTTCCAGCCACCTTGCCTCTGTCTCTTGGCTGTGATCTGCACCTCTTTTCATCAGCCTTACCCTCTAGATCCCTGTCCCTTTTTGACCTTAGATCTATTGGCCTCTTATCTGTGTGTTTTGCCAAGACTTTTTCCCTATTTTAGCTAAGTTTTGAGAGACTCGCCTTCTTGGGTTAGATAGATGCACAAGTAACTGTTAATTTTCTGTTATTTCAGCATTATATACTGTTCTCTGTAGGATTATTTTCAGTTACGCAGCACACTTTTTTCTTTCTCTCAAAACGGAAAGGGTTTAAAAATTAAAATTAACGCACTCCACACACTGACCCTAAGTGAAGAAGTGCCTGGTTAACACCGCCTGGCAAAGACTCTAAAATAAATTGTCACTGCACCTTTTCTTCCCTTGACCTCACTTGATTCTGTCCCTTTTTGCCCCTGTCGGTTTCCTTCTTCCTGTCGTCATTGCGCCCCCAAGACGCCTTTCCCGGAGACTTCTTGGCCTTAACCCTCAGTTTCCAATCGATCGGCCTGCTCTGACCCACCATCGTCGAGCCAGTCCTCCTCCGAGTCCGCACTCCGACTCCTCTCCTGATTCATCGGGTTCCCTTTCCACGCCTGGTTCTCCCCCTGTCACCTTTACCATGTCTGGTCCAGGGCCTAATGCTGGTGGTGCTCCAGGCCCTAATGCCGGACCTTCCACTAGCGGAACCGCCACAGGAACTACCTCATCCACACCCTTACTGCCGTACACTGCAGGCCTCAGCCTCCGCGATTTCAATCAGTTGATCAACGACCCTATCCGCCACGATGTTGGTTGGCCTGCTATGCCAACCAAGCTCCCCTCCGACATCCCTAAGTTCGAAGGCCTTGCTGGAGAAGATCCAACCAATCATGTCCGATCTTTCCACATGTGGTGTTCCTCCAATTCCATTACCGATGATTCCATCCATCTTCGTTTGTTCCAACGCACGCTTACCGACGAAGCTGCTAAATGGTATGTTGAACAAGCCACCTCTTCCCATACCACCTTTGCGACCCTTGCCCAAGCCTTTTTATCTTACTTCTAGCTCCCTCTCTGATACGATATTGGCACGGAGCTCTTGACTTCATTCAAGCAAACCTCTTTGACCCGCCTTTCCGCCCATGTTCAGGAATGGCGATGAAGACGAAGCTGAGAGAGAGAGCGGAGTCAGATACCATCTGCCTCTTGCCCCTCTCACTTTCCTCAAACTGATGAAGCTGCCCTCCAAATAGCCTTGAAATATGACCTGATCTATGCTCAATCTGGTTATGTTTATACCGTTCTTCCTGACCTCCCCAGGCCCGGCGGCGCTAACGCCCCGGGGGCATCTCATTCCGCCGACGATATCGTTGGAGCCCTTTCCCATCCGTACGCTCAACCTCCTATGGGCTATGGTCTCCCTCAGGGAGGGGCCAGCACCTCTAGCACTCTTCCCCCTCCCGGTAGCATGTATCCAGGATACGACATGCCTCCTCCTTTTGCCCAACCTCCTGCTTACCTCAATGTCACCCGACCTAACCATTGCCTTTCTCTGCAGCCTGGTGCGCCAGCTCCTCCAGCATATGCGCTTCCATCTCCCTTGCCTTCTCAAAACCCGCAACAGCACTTACAGCCTCCTCCAGGGCAAGTATTTTCATAGCAGGGCACGACTAATCCCCCTTCTTCTCAAAGAAGGCGGAGAGGCAATCCAAACCAATCTGCCCCTGGTACCCATGGACCCAATCTTGGTGTTGACCCTAACACTGCCAACCAGCAACAGGGCACTCAGCCCAAGCCGGACAGGCCGCTTCGCACAAATAAGCCTTGTTCGTGTTGCGGTGTTTATGGTCATTACACCCACGATTGTCCCCTCTTACCCCAAATGCGGCAGATGTGGGAGTCTCAAGCCACATTTTGCGGACAACACGCCTCCACTCATGCTCCTCCTAATGTGGCCACTACCCAACCGGCTGTGTTTACTGATCCTTTCCCTCAGCAAGGATTTGTGGCTACCCAACTGCCTGACAGCCAGGTCGCCACTCCCCCTTCCCTTTCTGGTTCCTCCGATTACCAGATCCTTATGATGCACTTCGATCCTAACCCGACTGTCGATATTCACCTTCAAACTCGGTCTTCCAGTACCCCAAGCCTTCTGCTCAGTCTTCCCCCGAGCCTCCTTCTTCAGGTTCTATAGAGCCTCTTTCGACATCCAGTGGCCCCTTACATATCCCTCAACCAAAGGTTGAGGTGCATACCAAGATTCCTAAGGGACCCCTACGTCGAAACACTGCTTTCGGTCGAGCTGCTCATTCGTATAGTATAGTAGATGATTTGGCGCAATCTCCTGCTGCCATTTCCACACTGGAACTCCTCCAGTCGTGCCCTTCCCAAAAGAAGGCGCTACTATATGCCGTGGGCACTATAGATTCTGCTGACGACCAAATGATTGTTTTCGACGCCACTCAATCGAACCATCCCCCTCTTCCTGCTTCCGTCGCCTTCCAAATCCCAGTCAAAATCTGGAACGCCAACGTTTCGCGGTGTATAATTGATGAGGGGGCATCCACCTATGTGATGTACGCTTCGGTTTGGAAGCAACTCGGATCCCCTGAGCTGGCCCCCTCCATGATCACCCTTCGAGCGTGGGACGGCCATGCCTCCCAGCCCATTGGCCTTTTCCGTAATTGTCCTATCACCCTCGCCGGTAAGACTGTTTGCGTTGACGTCGAAGTCATAGATGCCCCTCTAGACTACAACATTCTATTGGGGCGAAGCTACACCTATGCTATGTCTGTTGTCCCATCTGCGGTTTTCTGCAAGATGTCTTTGCCCCATAATGGAAAGATAGTCACCATTGATCAGTTGACATATCATGAGCAAAAATCTCAGACCTCACCTGAGACGACCATCTCTTCTGTAGCCAACAAGCAAACCATCGATTCCTTGACCAGTGTCTCCCCCGGCGTTTACAAAGATTCCACCATGCTTGGAACTTTTCCTAATCTCCCTCCTCCTCTCATCACCATCCTGTACTCACTGGCCCAGTGTTTGCATGATGCAATCATTCTGGGGCCGCTCGTAGCGGCTCCTCGTCCCTACTAGTCGCCCCTCCCTCGCCCGCAACCCGCTCCTAGCCCTTCATCTCAAACAAATTCTACCTCCTCCTTCTAGCCTCCTGCCACTGGTATCCCTGGAATCCCTTTATCCTCCCGGATGGCTCCCTGTGCCTTAACCATCTCGAGTCATTCCCTCCTACTTCATTTCTCTCACAAGGGGATACCTTCCTGCTCCCTCCCGAGTATATTCGTCCTCGTTGCGCTACCCTCTCTCTCCCTAACCTCCGACCTTGGGAATTCCGGTCTGGTACCTTGATCCCCCAGCCGCCACCCCTCCTGGTCACCCCAAACCTTACATGGCTTTGACACCGGTTCAACCGGTCCCCCTCACTTCCTCCGTTGCCACTGTGCCCCCAGCACCTCCACAGGACCCTTCTCCTTTTGTGACGGCTCCCGGGAAGAAAGGCAAAGCCCGCAAGGGGGCACCCAAAGACAAGACCACCACGACTGACCTGGCTCCTCCTCCGCCCGCGAAGCCTTGTGCCTTATGTGATGTCACCGGTCATGCCACCCATGCCTGTCCTGAGTTACCCCGTATTCAGCCCATGGTTAAAGTCGCGTTCCCCGAGTCTACGGTCCCTGAAGCCTCCACTCCTTCTTCGTCCATAACCAAGAACCCCAAGACTCTCCGCACCAACAAACCCTGTGCTTTGTGTGGCGTTCATGGCCATTACTCCCACCATTGTCCTCACCTGACGCATTACCGCGCCTCTTTAGAGGTGGTCCGAGAGTATGAGGTTGAACAAAATCAATCCGCCTCTCCCATCCTCGCGCAGTATGTTTCAGGTCAGCCTGAGGATCCCCCCGCTCCCATCGAAATTCCCCCCCCTGATGTTTAGATGATGGAGTCTACTGTAACCATTCTTTACCTATCCTCCTCTGCGAGACACTTGGAGCCTAGCCCCCCTGCATCCTCCCCTGTTGTGTCCCCTGACCACCCCTTTTCTACCCATACACGAGATCACTCCACCCGTGTCTCTGTTGACCTCCGCAGCCCGAGTCCTCACCATACTTCCGATAGCCCTCATATACCACCCTCTAGTTTGTATATGAGTCATAGTCATCCTTCTTCTTGCACTCCCTCCCCCAGTTGCCGCCCGATGTCTTCTGTGCACTCACGCTGCCTTCATTGCCTCTCCTCCCCTCATTTGTTGTCTTGTAACACCATTCCGCAGGACCTCCCGTCCACACCCTTTATCGGTTACGCCGATGGTGCAAGTCGTTACTCCCAGAATCTAGCCTTGGTAGGTTGGGCCATCTTCACCCCCTTGCATACCCTTGTTCTCTCTAACGGGGTCTGCATTGGTTCTGCCACCAACAATCAGGCCGAATATGATGCAGTGCGTGGTCTCTTAGCCGATGACCTCTTCCATCACATCCTCCATCTGCACGTTCGTCTGGATTCCCTACTTCTTGTCATGCAACTAAATGGTGTTTATCGTGTGCATAACCCTGTGCTGTTTAGACGCTATTTACGAGTGAAACTCTTGATACGTGCATTTGAAACCATAACTTTCAACCATGTACCTTGAGAACAGAATCACTATGTAGATAGTATTGCAAACCATGTTCTAGATTGGCATTTATCACACGCATTTCATACAAGACAATAACATTCATAATCATTAAAAACGATGCATATCCATAATATGTGTCGCAAAAACATGTGTTTAGAGTCCATCTACTCTGATACATACGATATGCCCATAGCATGTTACAAAAAACTCAAAAATGGGGGCACCACCTGCCCCTACATACACACTAGGGGGCACCACATGCCCCACACCTAATCACTATCTGGCGGATCTCGAGCCAATGGCTCTGCCCCTGCAGCCTGTAGATCACGTATCCCCTGACCGGCCATCGCCATGTGCCGCATAACCCCTCGCCATTCCGAGGGTAGACCAATACATGGCTCTATGTACTGGTCGTCTAAGTCCTGCCACCCGCGCTTTGATACTCCGGTCAGCAACCTTTCGCATCTATGGCGGATGTCCTCCAGAAGGGCGGCTGCATCCTCATTTTGCGTTGCTCTCGACCCACTCGGACCTGCAGCTCCAGCTGCTGCCGGTCGTCCCATATATCCGGCCGATTTTACCGGCGCTATATCTGCATACCAACAATACATGAATCAATACCCTAGCTACTATTCAAAAAACTATAACATTCCCATACAAGAATAGAAATCTGTCACTTACCATCGGCCCCCCAGACTCGACCAGGAGGAAGTGGCAGGTTCGGATCTCCACAATAACTCATCCCACTATAGGGATAGTCGTCTATGTATAACGGCATCTGATCCCAATGGGCAAAAAACTCAGGTCGAAACACTCACCCGACTGCCCCTCCCCCTCCTCTGCATAGTAGCCGCCCCCACCGGTGCATCCTGGGCTCTCTCGGGCCCCCATCTGGAAGCTGTACACGAGGCCGCAAGGTTGGGATCTTCTCAAAGAAGAAGGCGCACAATAAAGTCCCATACGAGAAATTGTGGTTCACTTTCCGCTTGCAGAGCGACAACTGTCGTTTTAACGACACCAGCATCATTTGGGCCCACCCATAGTAGGTCCCACTCAACACACTCTCTACCAGCATCATCTGCCCCCCGGTGATGTGATGGAACGCCTGGTTGCCCAGGATACGCAGCACAGCTGCGGCCACTGCACGGGTTTCTAGCCTCTCTAGATCCCCAATCGGTATCCGAGTCCCCTTGACTTGGAGACCCAGTCGACAATGTCGTTCCACAAACTCCATGATATGCCGCCCCTGCGGTAATACTAGCTGTGTGTTTCCTACCATCCCCAGTGGTGGGAGACCCGTCAGGAAATATACATCCTGGACCGTCAGTTCGATCCTGTGCCCCTGCACTACAAATACCTCATGCTCTGGATCCCAATAACTGATAATCCGGGCCAACAAGGGCTCTCCTGCTCTCATCAACGGGTTCTCCAAAAACTTTAGAACCCCAAACCTGGCCAACACACGACGGACACCCTGATCCGCCTGGATCTCTGCCCGTAATGTACCCAAGTCTCTCTCTCTCCAGTTAACCCATAAATCTGCCATACCTACACAAAAACATCATCTTTGTCAGCATACAGATCGGGAATACCATAACCAAACACAAAAACCCAACTCCTAGCCATAAAACAACACCAAAACCCCCTCATCTCCCAGGTCACAGTTTTCTGCCCAGTTCAGGACCAGGTCGCAGCTTTTGCCCTGAAACTTGCGTCCCAGGTCGCACTTTTTGGCCCAAAAAGTGCGACCCGGCCGTAGAGATGAAGGAGGGTCTGTTTCTGGGATTTTGGGCCCTAAACTGAACTTTTAATCCATCAAAATGAAAGAGTAAGGTTAGGCCTCTTACCTGCAACTGACGGATCTCGATTCCAACGGTCGGTTTGTCCGCTACGCTCGCCGCAAGATTTAGGGCCTTCTCTCCTCTCTACATTCACCACAGCAACAATAGAAAATGAGTGAATTTGGAGGGAAAACTGCCTTATTAAAAGAGAACCCCTGTTTCTTCTTTCGACTGCTACGACCACACCGTAGCCCCGTTTGATAAACCGTCTAAACCGTTGGAAAGCTCTCACCGAGCCCTCAAATGGGTATCTGTTAGTTTTTTATGATCTGATACTTCACCAGGACACATTTTATCCAAGAAGGGTCACTTCCCCTCTCATTAAAATCGAATTTCCTCACTTACGACACTTGTACTCGGGGCACCACTTCGCCTCCTTACTTGTCTTTGTTCGTGTCGATTTTTGTCATGAGTTCCCATCTTGTACTCATGTTTTTATGGTCCCCCACTGGGCCTTTACTGTGTGGCAGCACCATTGAGTCGCCCTTGTTTAGAGCATCCAAGTTGAGTCATCATCCCATTCATGGAGTCTATCCCGAGTCCCTTTGTACCCCGCCATAGCCCTCCATCCTTCATTTCTTGGTCTCTCTCTTGTGTCGCACCTTATGACCTTCAGTCTCACTGTCCCCTATCCCTTATGATATTGTGTCAGTCGCTGCCATGTCATTCATGCCCTTTATTCTCTAACAAGGGAAGTCGTCCATTCGCCACTCTATCCTTCCCATTTCACTATCATCATTAGTTTCAGTCTGTCCATCGCTCTACTCTTTTCTCTCGTGCCTTAGTTGAGGGTCTCTCATTGCCTCACCTATGGCGGACCTCCTTCTGTTGACATCAGCTCAGTCCTTCCAGAAGCCAGGTCTAGAGGGCGGTGTACCTTGGTTCCAGCTTCCACTCTTGTTCGATGCCTTGGATCAGGCAAAGGGATCTCTCGTTTCCCTTTGACTTGATTGTTTCTCCAGCTCCTTTCAGCATGATCGAGATCCGTATACTTGATGGTCCAGTGATCCAGTAGCAGCTCTTGATGATTCCCGGGTGTGTGTGAGATGTCTCAACCCTCCTGAGGGGGTGACCCTGCAGGTAGCCCCCCACATGCCCGGATGACCTCTTCCTTGCAACCTTCGATGCAGCTCCAGATATTTGATGATGTTGGCCGTAGCCACTTGTAGCGCCTCTTTGATTTGCATGTATCAGTCAGATTTTGTGAGCCCTTCCGCATTTACAGGGGGCATTTGGGTTGTATTTGTATCTCATGTACTCAGATATTATTGTACAAGTCCTGGCTATTATCCCAGGCACAGCATGTATATGGGATTCTTCATTGTATTTTTATCTGGCTCATGATTATGCTAGCTGTACTTTATGGTTCGGTCCCTTGTTTACTGGACACACTATTCTTTTGTACTTTGTCTCGGCGGGCATAGGTATGCCTCCCCCGCCGCCTTCAGCACAGGTACCCTCTCATAAAAAGAGACTTGTTGCACCTGCGAGTCTCGTCTCCTCAGGGTCTAGTTCTTCAACACACTATCTACCTTGCATTTCTCTCTCTGACTTCCCTTTTGTTGTCTGGTGATTGAGTTCTTACAACGTACTTCGGTCATACGATTTGCTCCTGACACTCGCACGCTGGGGGGCAATCTGTTACACCATTTTTTGGTCATCTAACCTATTATCATTAAATGGACCAAAGTACACCATGTAAGACCAATTTTACCCTAAGTAAAATTGCCTTCACTATGTTAAAACAGGAAACCCCAAAAGGAAATATTAAACAAACCTATATTTGTTTGATTTTCTTCATGGAATAATTAATTAAACCATAATTTAATTATTATTCCCAGTCATGTTTAACCCAAAATCAAAGAAATTAATTAGATAAACCTTTATTTATCTTATTATTTTCTAGGAATAATTATTTAAACCTTTATTTAGATAATATTCCTTGTTAAATATGACCAAATCACCCACAAATAATTAAATAAATCACTATTTATTTAGTTATCTTTCAACTACTTCCTTAAATAATTAAATAAATCATTATTTATTTGATTATCTTCTAACCGTTTCCTTAAAAAGATAAATAAATCATTTATTTATTTATTTTTGACAAATCAAGGGATTTGACCCAAGTCAAATACCTTTTCCCTCCAACAAATATAATAAAATATTCCATAAAAAGTGGATCTAGATCTCGTTAACCCATGCACCAAGATCTAGAATGACCCAATATTTTGTTATAAATAGGAGGGTTTTTCCTACCATTCCTCACCTTTTGTTGCCTATTAGATCACTCTGGATCTATACACTTGGTCCCATTTTTCTACCATTTGTTGTGTGAGCTCCCTTTGAGTTCCATTCTTTGTGTGGGTTTTCTACACCAACAAGAGAGAGAAATATTAGATCTGAAGTGCTGAGGACTTCCAAGAACCCATCCCACTGAGGAGAATTGGATACGCCTTCTTGTTTTCCTCCCAAGTGCCCAATTAATATAAAAATTCTTTCAAAAATTGTTCTTGTCTTGTCTATTGGTATATGGAGCAAACCCTTGTTTTTTCTGCTTAATGTCTTTCCATGCATAGATCTGGTTTTTGTAGCTCTTTTATGTTCAACTAACCGCAGATCTGAAGATATTGGCAGCCACTTTTGTTGTTAGGGCTATTAGTTATGCGTAGCTAAAGTGGTCATTTTTCGTACACTTCGACAAAGGATTCATACTAACAATGACTAAGTAGGATAGGTGGAATGAGAGGTTATCAAATCAATAGGGCTATGGGGTCAAATGAAGTCAAGGGTTTCTAAATGATGGAACAAAGTGTATTGCAGGGCCGATTTAGCAAGGTTAATGGATCAAGTTAGGTGATGTATGAGGTGTAATGAAAATTAAGTTTGGGAAAAAACTAAGAGGTATTAAACATATATAGTCTGAAAAAATAACTCATGAGGTAGGGAAAATCATTAATCTCTATGAAAAATACTCAAACTGATAAACACGTAAGATGAACATTCCGGTGAAACATAAAAGCATTAGAACTCCTAAATTTAGAAATTCACCTTCAGCTTTTGGGAAAACACATAAGATAAACAAAAAACTCAATATATGGAAAGGGAACTCCTAAACAACATACACCAAGCTATTGGGAACTCTAAAATAAGTTGGTAAGCATGGGAAAAGGGCAAGATCGAAACAAGACCTCTTTGTCTTAACCTAATCAATCAATATTCCATAGGAAAGCTTCAAGATAGGGTTCTGAAAAATTTAAATAAGCAGGGCATACCATAAATCATATTTACAAGCTAGCATAATAACCATTCATGAAACAAAACAATTTTTAGTGGGCCTAAGGAGCAATCAAGAATTCCTTAAGATGACTAAAAGAGGAAAACATCAAAGCTATAGCAAACAGGAGGTTTGAGGTGCTTCCATGAGCATGTCTCAACCTATACTTTTATGATATACAGCAACCAAGCAGACTAAAACAAAATGAGGACAAGAAAACATTAACAAGTTAGGAAAACATCACCATTCACCAAGCTATGGAATCCTGAAAACAAGCTTCTCCAACATCAAGCCAAACAAGCCATTCATCCACTTCATAAAACCAATTTCTTCTCCAAGCTCATAAAACCATGTATTTCTCTTAAAAAAATCAAGTCCCAACTCTTTACAATGAATCCTCATGCCTTATACAACAAACAAGGAAGAGGAGAGCCAAAGAGAGTATCTAGAAGCCTATTGGCCCAAAAGAAATATCCTAAGTTGTCCTTGAGGTTTTGCAAAGCCCAAGGCACAAAAATATCTAATAAATATATTTTCCAACTATAAATGGAAATAAAATTGAATTTTAGGCCTGAAATGCTTAAGAAAACTTGCCAAATGTACATTCTTCCCAGTCACACATAGGAGCACAGCACACTGTGTCAAAAATTTGAAAACTTGCCAGGAGTGCAGCACAGAAATAGGCCTTTTTGCAGTAGTGTTTTGGAGGCCTTCCCGATGTCAAAAAAGGATCCGAAATGGATCGTTGGAAATAAATTGAAGTCTACTTTCCAAATATACCTTTATTGTTTCAATTTGACCTCTGAAAGTTTCCCAAAAAGTGAAAAAATCCAAGACTACTAGGAGCGCAGCACATGCTCAAAAAGGTGGGTAGAAAGGTGCAAAAATGAGTGTTTTTGACCCTTTTGTGGGGTCAAAACAACTCCAATTGAGCTGAAAATTGGTGAGCATGCTCCTATAATTATGGGGAATCCAAAAATGTAAGTTTTTTCTCTTGAAGATGCGCTGGGAAAAAGCACAGCACAGGGTGTGCTGCGCTCCTAGCCTCAAAACTTGCAAAAAAAAAAAAAAACTTGTTCAATTGCTCTCAAAATTGGTAGGTAGGTGCCTCATGGGTCCTTGGAGACCTGTAGAGAAGATTGGGCAAAAATAAAAAGCCTAGCCTTGTATTTTTCATCTTTTGGTGTTGGGCCCTCATTTCGGGCAGTTTTGAGTTTTTTCCTTGCAAAGTGGTTTCTTCGTTTCATAGTGCTTAGTGATTCTCTTTTGCAATGTAAGAGGTACCCTAATCATTGCTTGGTACATTTTTGTCTTCATGAATGTCCTATTTTTCATCATTTAACCCACTTTTTTCACTGTCTTGCCTATGGTCTTTACCTTTAATTTCAACCTATGTTTCATAACTTGTATCATTTTCACTTTTGCTATGGTCACTGCCTTCAGAATTTGTCCCTTCACCATTATGCATACTGTCCTTTTGGCTGAGTTCTTCTTCACTGTTTGGTCCATTATTTACTCCTTTTCCTTGACTGTCACTAGTTTGTTGACTGTGATTAGTTTGTTGACTGTCACTAGTGTGTTGACTGTATCTAGGCTCACTGTTTTCATCTCTGTTTTCTTCTTCATCAATACTTTCTTCTTGTTCATTTCCTTCATTAATTTCATCTTGGCCATCACTGCCTTCTTTAGACCAAATTTTAATGTCCTTTGTGACCTTATCTTTTAGAAAAACATGAACATGTAGGAAAATTTTAAAATACCTCTTCAAAAGGCCTTCACAGTAGAAGAAATAACTCAAAAAGCTTGTGGGCAGAGTTGGGTCAAACCTGAACTTGAATTCATAAAGGGGCTGCAAAACAGTGGCAGGAGCGCAACATAGTGATCGGGTGGCTCGGGTCACCCTGAACATGCCTTCGTTTAGCATTTGAAGTAGTGGCAGGAGCGCAGCACAGTGGTCGGGCAGCTCAGGTCACCCTGAATGTGCCTCCATGCAGAGGTTGTAACAATGGCAAGAGTGTAGCATGAGGGTCACACTTGAATGGATAAACATGCAGAGTTTGGAGCAGTGGTAGGAGCGCAGCATAGTAGTCGGGCGGCTTGGGTTACCCTGAACGTGTTGTTGTTCAGCGTTTGGAGCAGTGGCATGAGCGCAACAAGGTGGTCAAGTGGCTCGGGCCACCCATTAACGTGGTGTCGTGTAGGGTCTGAACGTCGGGCAAAAATGCAAGAGCGCAACACCAATCTTCAGGTGCGCAATGCACAGTGTAAATTAACACAGGGAGATGCTACAGGCGCACAGCTGGACTCTACACGAGCGCAACTCTCGGAAAATTTCGCACAAGGATTCTGGCAAAAAATCTGAAAACCCTCAATGTGTGTGCAAATGATCAAAGGAGCAGGGAGATGTTTCTTTGTAGTGGTTTTATACCTTTTTGAAAATTAGAAATACAACCCACTTTTGTAATGTTCATGTTTGAAGTCCTTTCCCATTTCCAATACTTTTTGGAGCTGGCACCCTTTTTTTTACATGTCTTCTGAAAAAATTTTGATCACTGTCATCTTTTGGACTTGGACAGCTTACTTGATCAATGATGACCCATGCTTGTCATAGTTGCTTTCTTTTTGCCATTTCTACCCATTTTTGTCTCCTTTGGCCACTTTAATATGTCTCTAACTGTTTTCAGAGAAAAAGACCTTTGAAATGACATTTCATGCCTCTTTTTGCTGATACTCTTCATCATCTTTCTACCTTTGGTGTAGTGGAGTATTTTATCTTCATGTTTGTCGTTAGTATGAATCTTTATTCGAAGTGTACGGAAAAATACCTCTTTAGCTATGCATAACTTATAGCCCTAACAGCAAAAGATGGCTGCCAATATCTTCAGATCTGCAGTTAGTTAATCAAGACAAATGCTGCAAAAATCTAGATCTATGCATAAAAAGACATTAAGCAGTACAAATAAGGTTTTGCTCCATGCATCCAATAGACAAGACAAGAACAATATTTTTTGAAGAATTTTATATTAATGGCACCTGGGAGGAAAACAAGAAAGGTGTTTCCAATTCTCCTCAATGGGATGGGTTCTTGGAAGTCCTCAGCACTTCAGATCTAGAATTTCTCTCTCTTGTTGGTGTAGAAAACCCAGACAAATATAGAACTCAAAGGGAGCTAACAAAGCAAATAATAGAAAATATGACAATGATAATGGCTCAAAGTCAGAAAAAGAGTATAGATCTAGAGTGATCTAAGAGGCAACAAAATGTGATGAATGGTAGGAAAAACCCTTTTATTTATAACAAAATATTAGGTCATTCTAGATATTGGTGCATGATTAAAATAATATTAACTAAATCTAGATCCACCTTTTATGGAATATTTTATTATATTTGTTGGAGTGAAAAGGAATTTGACTTGGGTCAAAGCCCTTTATTTGTAAATAATAAATAAATAAATGATTTATTTATCATTTTAAGGAAGTGGTTGAATGATAATTAAATAAATAATGATTTATTTAATTATTTATAAATGATTTAGTCAAATTTAACAAGGAAAATGATTTAAATAAGGTTTAAATAATTATTCCTAGAAAATAATAAGATAAATAAAGATTTATCTAATTAATTTTCTTGTTTTAGGTTAAATATGACCAGGAATAATAATTAATTACTGTTTAATTAATTATTCCATGAGGAAAATCAAACAAATATAGATTTCTTTAATATTTCCCTTTGGGGTTTCCTGTTTAGACCATAAACAACCTAATAGATGTGTTTTATTAAGTTATTTTACATAGTGAAAGTAATTTTACTTAGGGTAAAATTGGTCTTACATGGTGTACTTGGGTTCATCTAATGATAATAGGTTAGATGACCAGAAATTGGTGTAACATATTGCCCCCCAGCGTGCGAGTGTTAGAAGCAAATCGTATGACCGAAGTATGTTGTAAGAACTCAATCACCAGACATCAAAAGGGAAGTCAGAGAGGGGAATGTAAGGTAGACTAATGTGCTGAAGAACTAGACCCTGAGGAGACAAGACTTACAGGTGGGACAAGTCTCTTTTATCAGTGGGTACCTGTGCTAAAAGCGGCAGGGGAGGCATACCTATGCCCGCTGAGACAAAGTACAAAAGAATAGTGCGTCCAGTAAACAAGGGACCGAACCATAAAGTACAGGCTGGCATAAACATGAGCCAAATAAAAGAGATAATGATGAATCCCACATACATGCTGCAACTGGGATAATAGCCGGGACTTATACAATAATATATGAGTACATGAGATACAAATACAACCCAAATGCCCCTATAAACGGGGAAGGGCTCGCAAAATCTAACTAATACATGCAAATCAAAGAGGTGCTGCAAGCAGCTAAGGTTGACATCATCAAATATATGGAGCTGCATCGAAGGCTGCGATGAAGAAGTCATTCGGGCACGTGGGGGGCTACCTATAGGGCCAACCCCTCATGAGGGCTGAGACATCTCACACACACCCGGGAATCACTGATATCAGCTGTTGCATCATTGGACCATCAAGTATATAGATCTCGATCATGCTAAAAGGAGCTAGAGCTGAGAAACAATCAAGTCAAAGGGCAATAAGGAGGCCATCTACCTGATCCTAGGCGTT
>JAXQQM020080202.1:0-176696 GCA_034641835.2 Pinus albicaulis
TTTGTGAGATAAAATCATATCAAAATGGGGGGCACTCGGAACCCTCCTTAGGGAGAATTACAATTGGACTTAAACACAAAAACTAATAATAACAGAAAGCATGAAAATATTTAATTTTACAACGAAATTTAAACTTCAGACTGAAATTACGAGAAAAAATAATAATAAATAAATAATGCTTTGACCAACTTAAATAAATAGGAAAAAAAACTTGAAATCAAAGGAATATGGAAGTAGTTTTGATTCATGTTAATGTTATTATATAAATCTGTTTTCCATAGTAAGTTTTAATCACTTCAATATTTTACTTTTTATTAATAATAAGGTTATAAAAATATTTATTACTTATTATTTATTAAACTTTTTGTATTGTTTTTTTCTACACTTACCTTATCTACAAATCCTTTATAATGTTTTTTTTCTAATGTAGCCAAATCTTCATATTTCTACATCATTTTTATTTCTATTTTTATTTCAATTTAGATTTTAAATATGATTACAAAAGAAATTATAATGCTAATAAAAATAATAAATCAAAATAAAACTTTATCAAACTTGAAAAAACTGATAAATTTACATAGAAATTTGAATTTATTTAGATGCTTACACTTAAAAAGTGGTGGGGACACAACTTCACATAAACCAATTTGTGTACAACTCATCGTTGTAGATCTAGACTATTATCCTTTTTCTTATTTTGTTTTTGTAAATATAAATTTAATTGTTAAAATGAATAATTTTAAAATTACAGTTTAATTCATATATAAAATTTTAGAATTGAGGTATGTGTAATTTGAATAGTTTTGAGGTTCGCTTTGGGCTTCTTTTGCTAGATCCATCACACTAGTAATTTTTGTGTCTAAATTTACAACTTCGCAAATAGATCAGTGAGCCTCAAAAAAGGGGTTATTGTGAGAAATGGCTCCCCTACATTTGCTCCCATACCATAGAAAGGGTTTGGATTGTGTATTATATCATTTGGAGTGGGACTTCTAATGTCTTAGACTCCTCTTTTTGTGCCTAAATTTACAACTTCGCAAAGAGATCAGTGATCTTGGAGAGAGGGGCCATTGTGAGAAATGGCTCCCCTACCTTTTCTCACATACCATAGCAAGGGTTTGGATTGTGTATTATATCATTTGGAGTGGGAATTCCAACGTCTTAGACTCTCCATTAAATCTTGATGTAGATTTTGGGAGACCTAACATTGCATTTAATCAAGAAATAAAGGAACTCCCCTGGACGGGAAGGAAGAGTGGCCTTCTCTATCAATTAGCCTATTCACCATGTCAAATAGAACTCAATTTATTGCAATGGGACTTGTGTTCATGAATGTTGTGGGTAGAGTGTGGTCCTATGCTCATAGAGGAGTCATGTGCGATGTAATAATTGTGAAGAGGCATATCTTGTTGCTTGAGACAAATGTTGGATGTATGTTGAGGCACTGTCATTTAGGGAAGAGTGTCAAGGTGTGCATGTGGAGTCTCCCTGTGTCGACTCCGTCCTCATTCTTTCTTGGACATAGGTTCAACTCTTGGCATGCTTTTTCAGTGGCGTAGTGGTCCTTTTGCTAAAGGAAGGAGCTAAATTTCGTTGTTGGACTCCGTTTAAGGGTGAATCAGCTCCATCTGCGCTTTTTTGGGTTATTAGTCTCATTACATGCTCTCCACCATAGGAGGAGTGGGGGATTAGTGATATTTTTAGTGGCACTAAGTTTGTTTGGAATGGTGAATACATTGGAAAAATCTACAAAAGGTCTGAGATCACTCCTTCCAGCAAAGAATAGAGTAATCGCTATGCTTCATTGTTGTTAATTTGGTCCAGAGTGTGGATAAGGGGTTGGATTTGGGTGACCTTTCTGCTTTGTGTGTGATAATTAAAATTGAATGGAGCTTAGCCTCCCTCTCCTGGAAAGTTTGAATCCCAGCCATGAAGTGACAAGGTAAAGGTTTGAAAAATGCCAATATGAATGAGTTCACTTTGGATCAGCGTATGGTCATGGTTGAGACCAATCAAGATTTTACTTGGGATGAGTTGAAACAATTTTCATAAAGGACAATGACAATGTGGAAAAACCTTATGGAGGATTGATTTCCGCACAAGCGAATGGAGGATGAAATGGATGCCCTCAGACAATTTCTGGAAGAATTGGAGGTAACTCTTCTGCAACATAATTCTACTCCAAAGAATTAGAGCAATGGAAATTTTATCATGTTTGATCTGAATATTCCTGTAGTGGAGGAAATGAATCATGATGTGAAGAATAATAATTCGGATTTTCCGAGAGAAGGTAGGAAATTGAGGAAGCAAATGGCGAAACAAGGAACTAGGGTTTGCAGCGTTGTTTCGATGGTCTGTGCCGACTCGGACCCTCACTGGGCCAGCCGCCTTCAGCTTATGGACCAGATTGCAAACATGAAGTGACCGGCTTGCTTGCTTCTGCTCAGGGATGTCTGGGGAAGAGATGATGCCACCGTCTGGGTAGCTCCACACCCTGCAAACGATCCAGAGGTTTTTGAAGAGGCCGCCTTTACAACTGCTTGCTTCGTAAAAAAGACTTTCTTTGCAGATGCCTCCGATCTCGCCTTCGCAGAATGCCAGCAACGGATCTTCCCCTCGTATCGGCTAATTTGGCTTGCATGGATACCAGCGAAGGCAATGCACATTGTCTGGGTTGCAGACTTGAACATGCAGATCAGCGCGCCTATGATCATATTTTCCTTTGGCATAAATGATGCCGCCGTCTGGTTGGCGGCTTTCATGGAAAAAGCTTCAGTCGACTTTGAAGTTGCTGCTCTTGCAGTTGCTCTATGTGCAAATAGAAGCAACCCTGAAAACCCCAAAGATCTTCTCTCGGGTGTATGCATGCAACGGATCTGCTCATTGATCTCGTCAGATCGGCCTGCAAAGGCACCAAAGAAAGGTATATACACTGACTGCATTCGTGCTCCTCGTCCTCAACGCCTGACGAACTTGGACATGAATCTGTCCTCTGCTGCCCAGTTGCAGGCTGCTATTATGAACCAGCCAGATCTGCCAGATATGCCAGAAGAAGCACTTGGATATCAGATACAAATCATACTCTCAAGCAAGACGATAATGCAATGGGTGCGCGCGACAGATCTTGTGCAGGATCTACTAAAAAATCTCGAACGCCGCTTGGGGATCCCCTCTGCTTTCCTGAGACTGCTATATAAAGGTAAGCAACTTTTGAACACCCTTCCCCTCTCCTATTATAGCATTCAAAAGGATGCTTCCATTACGGCTACTTTTCGTTTAAGGGGAGGCTCCATTGGGCAGACTTCCTCTGCCCCTTCTTTCTCTTATAAAGACGTTGTCCGCAAATATGCTACCCACCCTCAGGTCTCTTCGAAAGCAGCTCAATCACCTATGGCTCCAAAGCCATTTTTGGTAGATAAATCAGAGGAAGTTACATCTATCAATTTCACTCTTTCTGAGGTTGACGAACGCTGCCAGTTCTTTGCAGAATCCGCAATCATATGCAGATTTAATGGGCTATGGCCACGCACAGTAGATCTATACCAATGGATCCATACCAATTGGACTAAAAGAAGAAAAATCTTCCTATGTTCAAAAGGATTCTTCATCGTGGCTTTTGACTTAGCTGAATATTATCAGAAAGCCTTAACGGGAGGGCCTTGGTTCTGGGGTTCGGCTGGACTTTTCCTCACCCCATGGTTCCCAGACTTCGACCCTTCTACAGCTGTGATCACCAAGACTCCCATTTGGGTCCAGCTTCCAAATATTCTGGCTCATCTATGGCATACCTCTGTCTTCATAGCCATTGGAGATACCCTTGGACGCTTTCTAGCTACAGATTCCTCAAGAAAGGAAAATGGAATTTTTACCTATGGCAGAATATGTGCAGAAATAGATATCAGCAAAGGACTGCCGGACCAGATCAACCTCAAGATTGGAGATTTCCACTGGACTCAAACCTTGGACTACGAAAATACAGCTTTCCATTGCCGACATTGTCATCAAACAGGGCACCTCCAGAGTACATGTTCCCAGTTCCCCAGCAAGAAGAAGAATCTAAATCGTAAACCCAAATCCAAGAGCTGGAATCCCTGTGTCCCTCCTCCTATGGAGGACACAGAATCCTCTAGTTCGGATGAGGAGGAATTTGAAGCAGATGGGAAAAATGATGAGACTTCATTGGACGCTCCCTCAGTCAGTTCGGCAGTCCCCTCTACCCAGCCGATCTCTCAGAAACGCTCACATGTATCCACGTCTTCAGATTCTGACAAGGATGTTCCGCTGCTAGAGCAGAACAGTCTACAACTTGTTATGGCTCATCCAAACTCCACTGGCTGGGTCAAAGTTAGTAAGAAAAAAGGCAAAAAATGTCGTGTGGCAGGAACCACACACTCTAGGAAGTTTCCTTCACTCAGATCCAGCTTTTTGTATTCCCGTGTCTCTTTTGCTCATTCTATGATTGTCTATCAGGAGTGAGGTTGATAGTCTATCACCTCTGGCTCCCTTGCTTCTCTATTTCGCTTGTATGCAAGCTTTATTGTACTATACTTTTCCTTTTTAATAGAATTAGTCTTATTGAGAAAAAAAAAAAAATCGGATTTTCCACAGTATTACCAAAACTTCGTTGATGTTTCGAATCCCAATGGAATCCATCTTCACGAGAGATGTGAATGAGAACTTTTGAGGAGAACATACCTAAATAAATAGTGAAAGAAAAACTTACCATGACTAAGAGAGCCGACCATTAAATTAATTAATTAAAATAATATAACGTTATTAGTATGTTCTGTAATAATAATTATTAATTAATATTAATAATTTATAACTATGTTATTATTAATGATTATCTATAAACTAATAAATATTTCTTATATTATTTATGCTATTTTATGAAATCTAATTTTTATTTTTATTTTAAATTAATTAATTATAATTATAATTATAATTTAAAATTATTTATTAATGATAACCAATAATTATTAGATATCTACGAAATAATAATTTTAATTTCTGTGAATTGAATTAATTTTAAAACACTAATTGTATAATTAATTCACTTCTTTATTTATTCGTTCGAATAAATAAAATTAATATTATAATTTTTTTTTAAATGATTAAATAATAATTAATATTAATAATTTTATTAACCATGTTATTAATGATAATTTTATAAACTAAAAATATATATTTCTTATGTTATATTATTTAATAATTTTTATTTTATTTTATTTTATGATTTGAAATGTCGATGAAGTTTTGGTAATACTGTGAAAAATCTGTATTATTATTTTTCAATAAACGACCATAAAAGCAACTAGAATCATGATGTGTTGACCATATAACATAGTTAATTTTTGATACGTAATGTTAGTTTTGTCCAATCTTACAGTGCTTTTAGAGTCTATACCTCCAAAGACCCAAATACCCATGCTTTCTTAGGTTAATAAGTATGCAAATAGTGTTTTTAGAGAGTCTATACCTCAAAAGACCCATGGTTTCTTAGGACATTAAGTATGCAAATAGATAAGGACAATATATACCATCATGAAGAAACTCAAATGTATTATCTTGATTTATAAGCCCTAAACCAAGGGCATATTTTCAATTTATGAAAAATTCTAGTAATCGTTAAAAAAATATTGTGGCTAATCAATTAAAAAACAAGATCCTTCTGGACATGGTTACTTAACAAGCCCAATAAAATGTGAATAAAATGTGAAGTAAATGTGAGTACAAAGGCCTCATGTTCAAATCTTCAGCCATGTGTTGGGGTGTTGTGTTGATTACCTATGGCTAACAAATTCTTTTAAAAATATTAAAAATAATTTTATTTTTAAATTTTTTAAATAATAAAAAATAATATATATATATATATATATATATATATATATATATATATATATAAACCCATAATTTCATTTCTAACAAAATTACATTTTGAAGATGCTAAAAATATCTGTTATGTGCAAATTTATGGCTCAGAAATTGAGAAACAATAAAAATAGAAAATACAACTCAAAATATTAAGTGATATAAAATCACTTATCTTATTTTTCTTTCTTAAAGGTAACAAAAACCAACTCTCATACGAGCTCCTGGTGGTTCATTCATCTGACCATAGACCAGAGCCACTTTTGATTCTATGGAAAGTGGTATCATAGACATGGACTTAATGGAAGTATTGTGGACAAGGCTGATTCTGCATCATCTTTAGGCATAACTTGTCTCCATTTTCTTTATATAAGCTCAGCCCGTAGTTTTCAGTATAGCCATCCTTACCCTCTCGTGTCAATCCCACAGGCCTAGTACGACGAGAGAGCCATAAAAAAAAAAGGATCATCCACATCCAATTTGTTGTCCATCTACCATAGTAGACTCACTCATTAATATATGATGAGGGGCCCCTCTAACTCAGCGGTAGAGTAACGCCATGGTAAGGCGTAAGTCATCGGTTCAAGTCCGATAAAGGGCTCATGTTTCCCACAAAGAAAGAAGGCTCGGGTGTCCATTTCTCATCCAATATTTGTACAAAGTAGTACCAAGGAATCGGTATGGGGTTAATGGATCTATATTTTTCCAGTCGAGAAGATTGAAGCTGTTCATTAATACATTAGGGTATTTTACCTATGGCTAACAAATTCTTTTAAAAATATTAAAAATAATTTTATTTTTAAATTTTTAAATAATAAAAAATAAAAAATATTTTAATATATATATATATATATATATATATATATATATATATATATATATATATATAAACCCATAATTTCATTTCTAACAAAATTACATTTGAAGATGCTAAAAACCTGTTTATTATGTGCAAATTTGTAGCTGAGCTCCGAGAAGGCGAGAAACAATAAAAATAGAAAATACAACTCAAAGATTAAGTGATATAAAATCTTATCTTATTTTCTTTCTTAAAGGTAACAAGTATTAATGCCAAGTGCCCTTGAATATGGAGATCAATATTAACCCATTATTGCATTTTATTTGGTTGATAGTTATAAATTTACCCGAGACTGAAATAAACAACCATGTGGGCTATAAACAACCATGTGGGCTGAGTGGAGATTTGTCTTCAATCTAACCCTTTTGCATTGCCATTTATGTTCATAATTTATTTCATGTCATTTTAAAAAATACTAAACAAAATGAACTCCTCTATTATGTATTTTTTGTTGGTAAATATTGCCATTGTTCTGGAACATTTATGCCAGTGTAACTTTCTTCTTAAATTTAATTTCTTGCTACATTATTGAGAAGATAGATAGAAACACAAATTTCTATTATATTTCATTGTTCATATATATCACTTAATTATTATCTTCCACATTCTCCTCCTCCTATAAGCATTCATTTGCACCTTTCGTGCTTATAATGTTGTGTACTTTGTATTGTAATTATTATCTTCCACATTCTCCTCTTATAAACATTCCTTTCCACCTCTAGTGAAATTGATAATATTATAATGTTGTCTACTGTATATTATTGTGGAAAAAATGAGATAGTTTTTTAGTTCTTCAAAAAGTTTTGTATAAGTTAGAACTTATGTTTTAAAGTTAAAGATTATATTTTAAAGTTAAAATTATATTATTTCAATTTATTAACTAGTTTTTTATTTTGTTATAATTTTTTTAAGGTAAAAAATTTACAGTCTTTAATATTTATTTTTAAAACATTAAGTATTTGAAGTTTGAATTTTGCAGTCAAAATATTAAAAACCAATGCATCTAATGGAATTAATCCACAATTATCTTAGATTAATGATTAATATTATAAAATCATAATATAATATGTGGTTAAATTAAATCTAATTTTTAAATCTAATAAATTTTAACTATTTAATATTATATTCAATAAAACTTTTGATATGATGATCATGTATTTACTACAAAATAAATAAATAATTTGAAATAAAAACTATTCTTATATAAATATAGATCATGAATTTAGAGATGGAGAAATAAAATTCGGATTCATACTCTATTGACATAGCCGCCATTTTTGACAATCCAACGAGCACTTTTTTTTTTTTTAATTGTACGTTGATGGGCTTATATATATCTATTCACACCTCTTTTATTTTGTTAGGCACTTTTTAAATATATTCTTTTCTTTTGTCTGTTCATAAGCAAAAATATATATATATATATATATATATATATATATATATATATATATATGTTATATATATATATATATATATATATATATATATTTTTTTTTTATTATAACTTAATAAAAATAAAAAAATATATTTAAAAAGTGCCTAACAAAATAAAAGAGGTGTGAATAGATATATAAAAGGCTAATTTAATAAGCCGTATATATATTATTAAAATTTGGTGTCTATTTTTAAAAATCAAAGTCTAATTTATTTAACTATGAAATTAGTTATTTATTTCAAGTTATTTAAACATTCTTTAATTTTTTCTAACCGCTAAATTTTGATTTTCTTTAATTAATTTTTTATTTCTCTTTAACTACTTTAGATTTATTTTATTATTTAAATCAAAATTAAATTAAATTAAATTAAAATTCTCTAAGAGCTATTTTATTTTAAAGAATTAGTTATAAAAATAATAATTAATTATTGATTATTAATTTATTTGATCAATTTATTATCTATTTTTAATGTCTATTTTTTGTTTTTATTTTTAACTTCGTTGAATTTCACAACTAGAATCTATGTTATGTATGCCTTCAAAGTGTACACTCTTTTTATCTTTAGCTAAGCTTCTTCCTCTTGAAGATGGGTTAAGTGTTCACCTTAAACATCGGACTATGTATATATGGAAACGTTTATGTCTTGAAAAAGCTTACTTGTTTAATTTGTAAATATTGTGTGGTTAATAAGTTTTTAATGTTAAATAAGAAAATTATTTTTCCACAAAATGTGTGAAAATCATAAGGCTTTTTATTTTCACAAAGCTACCACCACTGTCTGAAAAATTGATTATAATATATTTAATCATTTTTATAAAAAAATATTTTGTTTATATATTTATTGATTTTGATTATTTATAGATTACAAAAATAAAACTAATCATAAATATATAATAAAGTATATTTTCATGTTTTATATATGATATATATTGTATTAATGTATTATAATTATATACATGCTATATTGAAATATTTTTTCTTTAAAATATTATGCTTTTGAAGATGGAAATATCAAAGGCTACATTCTTTAAGGGAGGTTTTAGCTTAAGGGTTTTTTATTTTGTTCTAAAATTTTCCATTTTGGTGCTATTGCTATAGATTTAGTGCCTAAAAAGAAAATTATTTTACAGCAAGGTTCTTCCTACATCCAAGCTAAGGACATCGATATTTATCTCTCAAGATTTTTAGTCTTTGTGAGGTCAATCTCAAAAGCCATCTTTTATATGCAAGTGAAATTCGCTAATATGATCTCTTCATTTGCAACTAAAATCCAAGATCGAACAAGAATTCGCTCCATCTTAATCCATCTCCTATACAGAGGTAGGCAACAATAGGGAACTCACGCACTCAAGGATTAGAGCATTAAAAAGGGCACATTAATTTTCCTAGTTTCAAGAATAAATGTCAGAGCCAAAAGAAAGGGATGGGCCCTCTACATCCCAAACTCAATCCTTCAAGGATGCCCTTAAGACAAATATCTCATAACCAAATCTTAAAAATATTTCAGGGCTAGTCTTCATCATGGAACTCATTCTAAATCCATCATTTTTGCATAAATTATGAGTGGCATGTCATTATCTACGATTTTAATTTGTTTTGGCCATTGGAATATGCTCTTTGGGAATGGGTGAATCAGACTTGGTCCCCAAATAAGAAACTGTTTGTGTTTGGAGGGTTTCGTTATGGAATATTTCAAAATCTAGAGGATTGTCAAAGGGTTTTTTTTTATTGAAGACCCTAGTTTTGGGGACAAAGTGGACTCTCCTTTTAGCCATGGTTTCCTGAATTTATATCTCTATTCATGAAAACTATGGCTACTTTTATTTGGGTGAGATTCCCTAGTATGTACATTCCTTTAATGAACCCAGATATCCTACCTGAGTTAGATAACACACTTGGCAATTTTTTTAAGATAAAAGCATATAGGATTGAGAGTGGTATTACAACTTTTATTAATATAAAAACATATAATATTGTGAGTAGTATTATAAATTTTGTTCGCATATGTGTTGAAATAGATCTTAGCAAAGGGTTTTCAGACCAAATCCTCATCAATTGGCATGGAAAAGTTTATTCACAACTCATGGATTACAAAAACACAAATTTCCTCTACAATATTTGTCAACAACAAGGTCATCTCAAAAAAAAATTTCCTTCTCCCAAAGGGATTTCTCCTCCCCCATAGGCTAAGAAAAAGAGTTGAGGATGGAAAATTCCACAAGACCCAAAAGGATATATCAATCCTTTAGTTTTCAAGCAAGTTAACGTGTAGCAACAAAAATATTTTGCAACTAAATCAAGTCCCTCAACTTTAGCTCAACAACACATAGCGCCATATCATCCCTTAGATGTTGGAGTCTAACCCTTGGATGGAGACGAAGGAGATACAACCATGATCTTGGTATTGTCAACGAGCAAGAAAAAATGTTTTCATGAATCAGATCATTTAAATAGTGATAAGGAAGTAGCCAATATTACAGACTTTCTGGAAATGAAATTTCCTCAAAGAAATATGGCCATTGTCACCCCTTATTTTTTCCTCACAACTCCTCAAAATGGATAGATGTTCATAAAAAAAGGGCCCCAAAGACTAAGATTGTAGTAAATTATTGGCATTGTCAATCTTAGGTTAGCTTGTATTTTTCTTTTGGCTTTGGTTAGATTCTCGGAGAGACTCACAAATTGAAATTTCACAACTTTTATGTAATCCTAGAATACGAGCTTGTGTTTTGATTTGGATTTGATTGGAAAATAATTTGTTTATATATATATATATATATATATATATATATATATATATATTTAATAAAAAATTCTATTATTTATGTTTAAAAACAATGAATAACAATTAATTTATTTTGTTGTCAAAACAAGTGGATTTGGTTAAAATTAAAATCTTTCATTTTTAATAATTTTAATTAAAACTTTACCAATTATAAAATTTCAAATTTAATTTCTATATTGTATTAATAAATTTAATTATTAAAATTATAATAATTAGTTTATTATTGTAATGATAATTTCAATTCCTCACTTTAATCCAGATGATATACTGGACGTGATAAAAATATAGTGCTACCAAACTTTAAAATAAAAAATAAATTATAATTTTATTTAAAATTGATGATGATGATGATGGTTAACGTCCACTATCAGACCTAAAAAAAGAGTTATTTAATTTAATTTAAGATTGTATTTCTATTCTCAAAAAGCTTGGAGAGATTATCATTTCAATAATTAATTTTAAATTAAAAAAATTTGAAAAACACATTGATTTAATGATTTAACCTATAATAAATTTATCAATTTTTAATATTTTATAAAGTTTTATTTTGATTTAATATTTTTTAAATTAGAAAAAAAAATAAAAAATCTCCACAATTATTCATATTTAAATATCCACCAAATTTATTTAAAAAAATAATAAATAGAAAAATTTTAAAATGCTTTTAGCGAAAACAATATACATTTCATTCCATTTAAATGATATAATAAATAAACGAATTCAACATATTTTATATATATATATATATATATATATATATATATATATATATATTAATTTGATAAAGTTGATGTAACATATACAAAATTCTGTGACTATGCACTTTATTTTTTTTATAAATTCTGTAACCATTCACTTTATTTTTTGTAAAAATTTGATAAAGTTATGGTTGCGTATACAAACTGCTTTAGCAAATTGAAGTTGGAAGTGATGTACTAAAACACGAGCATTGCAATCACGTAACTCCTAAATGTCGCATGTTGTTTGCTCCAATGTTATCCGGTTTGTGCTTTGGTAAGTAGCACACATTGCTTTGGTTTGGGGTATGACATACCATTTTTTTAATTGATGATTTTTATGTGATTTTAAATTGAATTTTGATATATAAAATTTATATTAAAAAATAAATCTAAAAATATGTTTGTTTAAAAATAATTATTTGTTTCAAAATTAAATATGGATATTTTATTTTAATTTAATTTAATAACATTTTCTAAATTAAAACTTAATATCATGGGTTAGTATCATAGTTTTATCAATACCACTTGCCCAAAAATCATAATTCTTTTCAAAACGAATATACGTTATAAATATTTTATTGTATAACATTTTTTATATCGCTTTTTAATGTTATATTAATTTAAAATGATATTATAAGATGTTTAATATATATATATATATATATATATATATATATATATATATATATATATATATATAAGCAAATTTCTAACACAACTATAATACCATGTACAAATTATATCAATGGACTCAATCCTATCAAGATACTGAATTCTTCTATAATATTTGCGGAATATAAAACACCTTCTACAATATTTGCGGAATATAAACACGATCGCTCAATCACATGCAAGTAAGAGAGAAAATTATCAATCACACAAAACAAGATGTTCCTTGGGAAAGCACGTGCTCAAAACCCCTCTATCATATATTGTACATAGTCAAATATTCATGAAACAATACAATGTTTTCTCACACCAAGAAAATCCTGCCCTATCTTGACTGCTCAAAATTGTCTAATAATTCTTAGGCAAAATTGACCAACACTTAGCCAATTTTGAACCCTTCCTTAGCCCAGCCTTGTTCACGCAATCCCTAGGCAATTAATCCCTATTAAATAGGATAAATAGCCTTCCTTGACTTCGCAATCCCTACGGAGCATTCCTCTGACTTTATAACTGCACCTGGGCAGTTCGCCAAACATACAACTGATAGTTTACTTGTCTTAAACCTTTGTCTCAACTGGGTTGTCATCAGAATTGACATGCCTGCAGCTATTAATAGTGAATCATCAGTTACTTTCTAGATCACTACATTTGAATTAAATCTATTTTAATTCACTTGATCTTCCACTAGCTCATCAAATAGTTAGAACTAGTTAAACTGATTTTAACTCAATTAATGTGAGTTACCTGATCCCACTTACACCAAACTAGTGGTACAACGGCAACTGGACCCTGTTAAAAATAGAATCACTCTTTATGCCTATTATTTGGCCCTCAACTTGAAATTCTTGAGCTAACTAAGTCTATCACACTTAGTTCACTATTACAAGTTGTTATGAGATAAGATTACAATTTACTTTTAATTTAATTAAGGATAATAATATCAAAAGCCTCACAAAGTAACCATTTTCTAGGTGCCACTTTCTATATTTTGTTTTTGGATGCCAATTTCATTGTTTCTTGTTGCAAATTTCAACACTCCCTCTCAAAAAGAAAGAAATCAATTTGTCCCGATCTGACTCCTTTGGAATGTTCTGGATGCAACACTTATCTAGTGTTGTTCACACATGTAACTCTCTTGAAACTGAATAGCCTCCAAACAAATGAATCAATATAATACATTTGTCATCAGAGTCTTCTGACTACTACTAGTTACTACACATGTCTATTGGACTCTCTGCGTTATTGTTGACATCTGCATTTGTGCTTTCTGCACTGTTGCCAACTATGATCTGCGCTCCAGTATCTGACACTTGTCACTCTGATTTCGGTCCTCATGACATATGACTGCATCAATCTAAATGATCCTTCCCGCTAAAATTGTACTGTGGGCTCCTCGTAGCTGGGTTCGATCCATGAGACACACCATGATATGAACTTATATATTAGTTTTGTTGTGTTAATTACAAGTTCATAATTATAATTCATTCGCTTCTTGTTATCTTGTGGTGCTTTAGTTTCCTTGGTGCAAGTGTGTGTCAACACAGGAAATTGTCTTGTGTTTTATGTTGAAATTAATGAAAAATAGACAACATAAGTAAGAATTAAACAACATCATAAACATGCACAACAAACCATAAACAGATCCATCAACACAAGTTTTTGATGAAGGAGTTCACCCCTCCTGGGCTACATCTCCTTGGTCTAGGTCCATAGCTTGGGTCTCTTGTATTAGCTCAAATTTGGAAAATGTGTTGTGTACATTTTTCAATTGCTCCTAAAACCTATTCTATTCTCTTCAAAACATACAAATGGCATCTAAAAATGAGTGTCCAATTATGGAAAAATGACTCTGGCTAGTCCAGACTTGACCTCCTTCCCTGGTGGCCCTAGGCTCCCTTGAACTTTCCTGTAGCAAAATCACATGTATAAGTCATTTTCAACCTTTGAAACTTGTACCATTGTCTCTGAAATGCCAAAATAATATAATATTGACTATCCTTGAACCCAATTTGGTCGAATATTGCCTCCATTATAGAAAAAAGAGAATCTCTGGTTTTCCTCCACTAATTCTCGAGGAACTCCAACTAACCCTGCCAAATCTGGGGGTCCGCCAGATTTGGCACTCCACCAAATGAACCTCTAGTTTAATTGTGCATTAGATTATCGGTAAGTATAAATTAACTTCACATTAATGATAGTCATTAGCGCATAATGTGCATTTAGCGCTAGGCTCCGGCGCTGTGCATGTGATATGGTTACATGGAGAGGGGCTAGCTCGCGGGACTAGCCCCCTCCGCGCTCCCCCGGTCCAACGTACAAAGGTTAAGTAGAAGTCAAAGTGGATGGTTTAATAATTATAGTGCCGCAGCCAATTTTAGGGAGCGGGCTTATGGGCTGAAGGTTCGGGGTTCAAAGCCGACCCCGCTCCCCTTTACAACAAAAATTTGTGCATATAATGTAACGAACCTTGGCTTGATTAATCCATGAACAATAACATTTATGTGAACCTTGCATGATATTTTATCGCTCCAATCGAAACTTGGTTTAATTTTAAAATTTAAATATAATATAATATATAATATATATAATATTTATAAACATATAATATATTATATTATATTATATATAAATATATACATATAATATAAAATCATAATTAAATTAAATAAAAAACACTATTTCCACCTTAGATCCATTAGAAAAATCTCACCCACATAGATCAAATTGTCGAATTAGAAAATGCCACTTGTCACAGCCTCATTGGCAGAAACCTGAATAATATTCTAGAAGATTCCTTTTTGTTGACTGGGTTGCCATGTCAACAACCTTTCACAATTCTGCAAGGTTTTTAGCTATTTGAGAAAACAAACAGCAGGCCATAAATTACTCATACGAACTCAGATTTTGATGAAACGAGTTGCGTTGGAATCCCAATGATGAGCTCTACGTTGTTGCCCTAGTTTCAAGAAATTATGAAAACTTTTATTTTTTATCCAAATAATAAGCACTTGATCATTCCGCCCCACTAGAAGCTTTTTGGACCCAAAATATCTCTTGATTACTGATTATGTGGATGAGGGTACTGTTCCCTCACCCTTCCAGTCTCTATCCATTGAAATTTTCCCAATTTCATCATTTGGAGCTTTTCATAAAAAGTCAACTTTCTCCTCGATTCTTGTGACATTTTTTTGCTATCATTGACATCGTCATGCTGCAATATTTCTGAATTTGCAGAACAACAATCTATTTTTTCAAAAACCATCTTGTTCCTACCTTGGTCAACAATCAAAGAAAACTTAGAAACTTTCTCACGTTGCACACTGTCACCATGGTGATTTTTATCTGCCATTTCCTTGTACTTGCGTTGAATCTTGACCAAATATATTTTCCATTTCCATCTACCTTTTGGAAACCATAAACCAAATTTTTTGGAACCCATGCCTTCTTTAAAAAGTTGCTATGTCATTTTCTCTTTGACCTTTGCACCCTCTTGCACTGACATCTTGTTTCCAACACTTCTCAACACTACTATTGACTTCTACAGATGTTTTTCACCTTGTTTCAAAGGAAACATGTTAACACCATGAAACTACTCATTACAAGCATAAGCATCATTATGAAAAGTCTGATTGAATACATCTCTTTATTTTGTCGTCAATAATGTCAAGTTCTGACTTGCATTCACTATCCTCTTCATTTCATTTGCATACATAAGAGACAGCATGTCTTCTTCTTATGTGCCCTAATTATGTACTCAATACCATCCTTGAACAATTGATACTTGTTCTCATGCCGATGAAATATAGTTTTCCTATCATACATAATAGGACTTCCCAAAAAAATACCTGATATTTCAAGCAGCACCACATGAAGCTCAACTTCATCAAGAAAGTTTGAGTTAATCATGAATCTTAGTAAGCACTTCCTTGTAACCTGCAAGTTTGCATTCTTGAAAATCCAGCCCAAAAGATATGGCCTTCGATGTCTAATTGTTTCAAGGCTTAGCTACTTAACCAAATATTCAAAAATTAAGTTAGATTGTGACCCACTATCAAAAAGTGTATCAATCTTGGTATGTTTAGAGACAAATATAATATGGAAAAGTTTTATTCTTTTATCTTCATCATGAGTATCATTTGAACAATTCGAAGAACTAGTGCTTGCAACATTTTTACCTTTCAAACCCATGGCTGTAATTTTTGTCTCATCTCCTGAATCTGACCCTAAGTCTTGTTCAGATATAGCAACAATTTTTCCCTTCTCTTTGGCTTCAGTCTATTTGGTTTCAATTTTGGATGATGTTGACAACAAGGGTCTTCATCATGGCCAATATTTGAACAATTTTTGCATGTTAGTTTTTCCTTCTCTTTTTTTACAAGACTATTTCTTTTTCCTCTTCCATAAAACTTTCCTTTTCCATTACCCCCACTTTCCTCTTTCTCCTCTATGCCTTGTTTTCCACTTACCTCTAAGTGTGTGGCTTGTACACAAACTTCGTCTGAATTTCTTGGGTTAAACATAACAATAGTATGATTGAAATAAGAATGTAAACCCCCAATGTATTTCAAGAGTGTACCGTGGGAATTCAGGTTTACTCCTAACAACAAATATCTCTTTCTAAACTCCTGGGTATAACCTTGAACTGTTTGGCCCTTGAGTTGCCTAAAAATTTTCTAACTCATAATAACTTTTTGCGTGTAGGCTAATGGATAAAATTGTCTTTTAATGGAAGAAATAAACTCAACCTAATAAATGGATATCTTACCATGGATTCGAATTTCCTCTTGAGCCTTTGTTTCCCACCAAACTAATGATGCTGCTTCTAGCCTCAATGAAGCCAACTATATCTTTATGTCATCTTCATGAAGGTTTTGAATTCTTCAATACACCTCCAATTTACAAATCCAATTGTCCAAAATTGTTGAAATTTGAGTGGGAGGAGCAATTAGTTCCCTAAGGCTTTGATCTTTGGCCTAGGAAAAAGTGTCCAAAAGAAATTTATTTTTTTCTCCTAAAGTGGCGTTATAAAGTTTTTATAAAAGTCAAATCTAATTTAAGTGACTTTAAGTGATAAAGTTACTAAAGTGACTTTATAACTTTATAAAGTCAAATCTAATTTAAAAGTGACTTTTAAGTGATAAAGTTACTAAAGTGACTTTATAAAGTTATAAAGTCAAATCTAATTTAAAAATGACTTTAAGTGATAAAGTTACTAAAGTCTAATTTTAAAGTGACTTTAATAAAGTCAATGTAAAATTAGAAAGGAAAAATGACTTTGGAAATAAATGACTAAGTGGGTCTTTATTAAAGTGGGGTGAATTAAAAAATAAAAAGTGAGATTTAAATGAGCATTTAATCTCAGCCCTAGATCTCAATCTATTTTAGCCATTGGATTTAGGGATTCCCCAAAAGTCACTTAGGGTTAGGTTAAAGGAGGAAAAGGAGGAAAAAATCATTCATTCTTTCATGAGCAGATTGAGAGAAGGAGAGCAAGAGAGCAAGGGAGATTTCTGGGCAGTGAGGAGAAGGAGGCAGCAGCTTGGCACACTTTCCAAAGCAGCGTTTCAGCAAGACCGTACAGCTGAGTTAGCACAGTGAAAGGAAAAATTTTTGGGCACGGTTTTCTAGAAAAGGAGGCCATACAGCAAGATTGGGCACAGAAATCGAGGCAACAAAGGGCTGTTCCGTACAGCAAAGTCCTGCTGTGTTTTTGGCACAAAAATCGAGATTTTGGATAGCAGCATTTATTGCTGTTTGCACAGATTTTGAGGAGGCCGTACAGCTGCATTTATTGCATATTTCTGGGCACGAAAATCGAGGAGGACGTACAGCATTTATTGCTGTTCTGTTTTTGCTGTTTGCACATTTTCCGAGGCGGTGGTTAAGCACGGAAAACGAGATAAGTTGTAAAGTCTGTTTGCTGAATATTTCTCTCACTGTAAAAAGCATTTTCCAGAAATAAGAAGGAGCTTTCGAACTGGTTTTCCCCAAGAGTTGTAGGGGGTTTTTCCAGGGTCATGTTGACCAAAAATATATGTGTTAAAATGTGTGAATGACTGTTTTATGTGTGCTGATATTTATTTCTGCATTTTCCAGCATTCTGTAATTTTTCCAGAATTTGTGTTTTCAGCAAAATTTATTTTCCAGCTTGTTAAATGTATGGATGTGGGAAAGGGCATTTAACTATTTTGGAGTAATAAGGTGAAATTGAAAACCGGGGTGAAATAAATTTCGACATGGTATTAAACTGAATGCTGAAAGCTGAGTTTGGGGCCAATAGGAAAAATCTGACTGCTTGATTTTTCCTCCCGAAAAAATTCAACAAGCTGATTTTTTTCCTGGTCGAAATTTTTACCTTTACCTCACAGCATTGCTATTTTTTCGGTTTTAGGGTGTGAGGATGTCTTTAGATTTGAGGGTGGAGGATAGGTTGGATGGGCACATACCAATTACGGTGTTTGGAAGGAGAGAATCTGAGTATCTTTGAGGCGGAAGTGGGACATAATGGTGCATACCGCCTGGGGAACCCTATAAATGTACTAGTCTTGATGCCACCTCGGTTGTTACCCTAAACTGCAAAGAACAACGAGGTAAGAGGCGGTTATAGATGGAATCAAATACCATTATTTCCTCCATGTGAGAGGAAAGAGAAATGCTCATGAGATGTGGACAACATTATTCAACCACACAGTGCAAGCTGAGAACAGAAAAATGGTCCTAAGGGAGAAGCTGAACACCATTAAGATGGGTAAGACTGATAGTGCAGCTGGATATCTCACAAAGATTACTAATGTGAGAGATGCATTGGCAGTAGTTGGAGAGGTCATTCCACCCACTGAGTTGGTGCGGATTGCGGTGAATGGCCTCCCCAATTCATGGATGAACTTTATTTGATGGGGTTTAATGCATATTGCGAGACCCCTTCCCACATGGAGGGATTTTCAGGATGGGGTCGAGGCAGAGGTAGGAAAGAGTCTAAACCACACTTAAAAGCTTGATTGGCGAGATGAGATGCCTTGCGGTGGCGGGGGGCATAGAAAGGCAAGGAAGAAATAGGCTTCCACAACAATGGTGGGGGCAAAGGCAAAGTCAAAGGTAACGGATAACTGAAGGACTATTTCAAGGTGAAGTGTTGGGTAATCGAAGATGAGACTATGCGGTTTAGTAAACTATTAGGAAAGAAGAAAGAAGAAGGAAGAACCGAGCATAGCAGCGAATACAGTTAGAGACTTTGCGAATAGTTTTGGCCCTGGGAGTTTGGGTTCATTGCGTGTGAGTCCTCTAGTGCGGGATTATCTGCCATAGAGGTTTAGAGGGAGCATGATTTTCCCTCGATTAGCGGAGCATCTTCGGGTATCTGGTATGTGGACAGTGGGGCTTCACGTCACATGACAGGAGTCCGTGAGTACTTCTCAGAGCTTTCATAGAGTGGCACTGATATAGAGGTAGTACTCGGTGATGATAGAGTTGTTAGAGCAGTCGGTGTGGGAACATTGACATTTCAAAGGGAGTCTAAACCTCCCTTGAAAGTGTCAGATGTTCTTTATGTGCCAGGGATGAGGAAGAACCTCATATCCGTCTCAGCTTTGGAGGACAGAGGATATGAGGTACTGTTCAGGGGAGGACAGGTGTTGATGTATCCCAGGGGCACTCCAGCTGATTCAGTTAGAGTGATAGGTGTACGCTATGCAAAGGTGTACAAGTTTGCATTTCAGTCCCTTTTGGCATTGAGCAGCAGTACTGACAGCAGAGCTAGCAGTTTTGAGTTGTGTGAGATTTGGCACCGCAGGATGGGGCACATGTATCATGGAGCCTTGAGGACTTTACGGGAGATCACTACAGGTGTGCCAGATTTCAGTACTGATCACTTTGATACTTGCAGAGGATGTGCGATGGGCAAGTTTGCCAAATCCCCTTTTCCCAGCAGTGACAGCAAAGCAACTGGGATACTTGATTTGATTCATTCCGATGTGAGCGGTCGGATGTCTCATGTTTCCTTGTGTGGATATGAGTACTATGTCTTATTCATTGATGATCACTCCAGGAGGACCTGGATCTATTTCTTGAAGACCAAGAGTGAGGTCTTCAAGCGATTTCAGGAGTTCAGAGCTCTTGTGGAGACACAGACAGGTCGGAAGATCAAGTCCCTGAGGTCGGACAATGGGGGAGAGTACACCCTTGTAGAGTTTGTTGACTATTGTGCGGAGGCAGGCATTAGGAGGGAGTTCACTGTTCCTTACAACCCCCAGCAGAACGGGGTTGCGGAGAGGAAGAACAGATCCATCGGAGGGGCCGCCAAAGCCATGTTACATGATCAGGGGTTGCCATTGTTTTTGTGGGCAGAGGCCTGCAACACAGCTGTTTACTTGCAGAACAGGAGTCCGCATCGTGCCTTGGGGCACGTGACTCCGGAGGAGGCTTTTTCTAGGCAGAAGCCTGATATTGGTCATCTTCGTATCTTTGGGTGTATTACATACTCCTACATACCCAAGGAGAAGAGGACCAAACTAGAGCCCACCGCAGAGAAGGGTATCTTTGTGGGCTACAGTGAGACCTCAAAGGCCTTTCGGATATACATTCCTGCACAGAGGAAAGTTGTTGTCAGGTGGGATGTGAAGTTCGAGGAGGATAGGGCCTTTAGGAGGTCACAGGAGTTAGAGTATCCGGGATCGCCCAGACTTCGCAGTGGGGGCTGAGTCGCTCAAGGTGGATCTGGCAAGGTGGATCGAGGATCATTGTGCTGCAAAATATAGAGATCGTGTCCGTCGTGGCTCTATCTAATGGAGGTGGTGCTACTGGCAAAGATGAGTAGTCCACAGAGTACACGGGGAGTCCACCGATGGGATGCCTACACGGCATCTCGGCCTTCTGCTGTGTTCAGCAAATGGGAGAGGGACAACAGACAGAAGTGATAGTTCAAAGCTCCTAATGCTGGTGAGAGCTTATTCTCCACGGGAGAAGTGTGCTCAGGAAAGAGGAAGCCCAAGTGGCTTCAGGATACCTTGAGAGAGGCCACATCTGTTGCTGGGCCTAAGAGGCCGGTTAGAGAGAGCAGACCACCTGATAGGTTTTGTAGCTATATGGCAATGGTTACCAACATCATTGACTCTGAGCCTTCTAGCTATGAGGAGGCAGCTAGCCAGCAGGTCTGGAGAGAGGCCATGCAGGAGGATTATTCTTCTATCATGAAGAATGATGTTTGGGAGGTGGTGCCGAGGCCTGAGGGCAAATCCGTGGTTACTTCCAGATGGCTTTACAAGGTAAAGCATGCTGCAGATGGCAGCATTGAGAAATTCAAAGAGAGGTTTGTGGCTAGAGGGTTCTCCCAGGTAGAGGGAGTTGATTATGAGGAGACCTTCGCTCCCGTGGCTCGATATACTTCGATCCGCTCCATTATATCGATAGTAGCAGAGATGGGTTGGAAGATCCACCAGATGGATGTGAAGACCACATTTCTCAATGGCTTCATACAGGAGGAGGTGTACATTGAGCAGCCACAGAGCTTTGAGGTGCATGGGAAGGAGTCCCATGTGTGCAGACTGAAGAAGGCCCTTTATGGCCTGAAGCAAGCTCCCAGAGCTTGGTACTCCAGGATAGATACATACTTGCAGAAGATGGGTTTCACAAAGAATGAGGCAGATCCGAACCTTTACTATATTGTGATAGGTGAGGAGCCTCTCATTCTGGTGTTATATGTGGATGACTTGGTCATTACAGGTGCCGAGAGACTCATAGAGCACTACAAGAGAGATCTTGCGGCGGAGTTTGAGATGAAGGACTTTGGCTTGATGCATTACTTTTTGGGTTTGAAGGCGTGGCTGGAGGAGGGACATTTCTTCCTGGGGGCAGGGGAAGTATATTGTGGACATCCTTGGCAGATTCCACATGGAGGATTGTAGACCCATGTCGACACCGATGATCACCAACTGGAAGAAGCTTCATGCTTCGGATTCCGAGTTGGTGGATCCTACATTGTACAGACAGCTGATTGGTTCCTTGATGTATTTGGTCAACACTAGACCAGATATTTGTTTTGCAGTCAACACGATGAGTCAGTTTATGTGTGAGCCTAGGAAGGTTCACTGGGTGGCTGCAAAACACATTTTGCGGTACTTGCAGGGGACAATGGATTATGGTCTGGACTACAGGCAAGGGGATGGAGTGAGATTGGCAGGGTACACTGATTCTGATTGGGCAGGTTGTGCTTCTGATAGGAAGAGCACTTTAGGGTGTTGTTTTGGGTTGGTTTGGCAGTGGTGTCATGGTTCAGCCGAAAGCAGCAGTCAGTAGCATTGAGTTCAGCGGAAGCAGAGTATATGGCAGCCAGTCTAGCTAGTTGTGAGGCCATCTGTCTTCGCAAGATGTTGTTTGGCTTATTTGGTCAGCCGTTGAGACCTTCAGTGATTTACTGTGATAATCAGAGTTGCATTAAACTCACGGAGAATCCAGTATTTCATGACAGGTCAAAGCATATCGGGATCAAATATCATTTCATCAGAGACTATGTTCAGAAAGGAGCTGTGAAGCTTGAGTATATTCCCACTGATGAGCGGGTTGCAGATATTCTTACCAAAGCCTTACCACGGGGCAAGCATGTCTACTTCAGAGACAAGATGGGTGTGGTGAGGAACACCTTCCTCAGTAAGAGGGAGTGTTGAAATTTGGTTACCGGAGGACAGGTGGTTCCCTAAGGCTTTGATCTTTGGCCTAGGGAAAAGTGTCTAAAAGAATTTAATTTTTCTCCTAAAGTGACTTTATAAAGTTATAAAGTCAAATCTAATTTAAAAGTGACTTTAAGTGATAAAGTTACTAAAGTGACTTTATAAAGTTATAAAGTCAAATCTAATTTAAAAGTGACTTTAAGTGATAAAGTTGCTAAAGTCTAATTTTAAAGTGACTTTAATAAAGTCAATGTAAAATTAAAAAGGAAAAAGTGACTTTGGAAATAAATGACTAAGTGGGTCTTTATTAAAGTGGGGTGAATTAAAAAATAGAAAGTGAGATTTAAATGAGCATTTAATCTCAGCCCTAGATCTCAATCTATTTCAGCCATTGGATTTAGGGATTTCCCAAAAGTCACTTAGGGTTAGGTTAAAGGAGGAAAAGGAGGAAAAGATCATTCATTCTTTCATGAGCAGATTGAGAGAAGGAGAGCAAGAGAGCAAGGGAGATTTCTGGGCAGTGAGGAGAAGGAGGCAGCAGCTTGGCACACTTTCCAAGGCAGCATTTCAGCAAGACCATACAGCTGAGTTAGCACAGTGAAAGGTAGAATTTTTGGGCACGGTTTTCTAGAAAAGGAGGCCGTACAGTAAGGCCGTACAGCAAGATTGGGCATAGAAATTGAGGCAGTAGAGGGTTGTTCTGTACGACAAAGTTCTGCTATGTTTTTGGCACAAAAATCAAGATTTTGGACAGCAACATTTATTACTGTTTGCACAGATTTTGAGGAGGTCGTACAGCTGCATTTATTGCATATTTCTGGGCACAAAAATCGAGGAGGACGTACAACATTTATTGCTGTTATATTTTTGTTGTTTGCACATTTTCCGAGGAGGTGGTTAAGCATGGAAAACAAGATAAGTTGTAAAGCCTGTTTGCTGATTTTTTTGCTGAATATTTCTCTCACTGTAAAAAGCATTTTCCAAAAATAAGAAGGAGCTTTCGAACTGGTTTTCCCAAAGAGTTGTAGGGGGTTTTTCCAGGGTCATGTTGACCAAAAATATATGTGTCAAAATGTGTGAATGACTGTTTTATGTGTGCTGATATTTATTTCTGCATTTTCCAGCATTCTGTAATTTTTCCAGAATTTGTGTTTTCAGCAAAATTTATTTTCCAGCTTGTTAAATGTATGGATATGGGAAAGGACATTTAACTATTTTGGAGTAATATGGTGAAAACTGAAAACCGGGGTGGGAAAACAGAATTTCTACACAAATTCTCTCCGTATCTACCTGGCCAAGCAGACATGGTAGATCACCTGGTGTACAATTTGAGTAATGGAGTTTTTCCTCTTGGGGTCTTGGAATGAGTATGGGTATGGGTGGTTTTTGTGGTGGAAGTGGAAGATGAAACTGATGGTGATTATGGGGATGATGATGATGGTGGAGATGGAGGTGGCTTTCCTCCACTACCCTTTGAACTCTTCCCTTCATCCTTCTTATCATTTGAAGTTCCTTCTCCATGTGGGAATTTAGAACATCCTCCTACCATTCTAGCAGTGAATACCTCAAACATAATCTTTACCATCCTTTTCATGTCATTAAAGTCTTTCTTTACATCCTACTCTTCTAAGTTTCCTTCATTATCTCCAACACCTGACATGATGGCTTCAGATTTAACTTCAGTTTCTGGTGCAATTTGGACCTCCTCAATCTCAAACAAAGACAACAGTTGAGGTGCTTCAGGTGAAACTGGGAGTGAAACTTTAAGTGAAGATGGTGGCCTTGTGCCTCTCCCTCTTCAGGTCCTAACCTCAGGAATAACAACCAATATTTTCCCTTCTCCTCTCTGCAATATTAACCTTGTAAGCATCAAAAAATTGTAGCCATTAAAACTCTTTTGCACAAACTCTAACAAAGCAAAAAAATAACCTTAAGAAACCTGATGCTCTGATACCACTTGATCTGAACTTATATGTTATCTTTTCTATGCTAATTACAAGTTCAAAATCATAATTTATTCGCTTCTTGTTTACTTTTGGTGCTTTAGTTTCGTTGGTGCAGGTGAGTGTCAAAACAGGAAATTTTCTTGTGTTTTATGTTGAAATTAATGAAAAATAGAAAACATAAGTAAGAACTGAACAAAAGCATAAAAATTTACAACAAATAATAAATAGAGCCATCAACATAAGTTTTTGATGAAGGATTTCAGCCCTCCTGGGCTACATCTCCTTGGTCTAGTTCCATAGCTTAGGCCTCTTGTATTAGCTCAAATTTGGCAAAAGTGTTGTGTACATTTTTCAATTTCTCCTTAAACCTCTTCTATTATCTTCGTAACATAAAAATCATCTAAAATTTTTTGTTCAATTACTGAAAACTGACTCTAGCTAGTCAAGAATTGACCTCCTTCCTTGGTGGCCCTAATCTCCCTTGAACTTTCCTGTAGAAAAATCACATTTAGAAGTTGTTTTCAGCCTCTGAAATGTACTATTGTCTTTGGAATAACAAAATAGTCTAAGATTAACTATCCTTGCACCCAATTTGGTCAAATATTTCCTCCATTATGGAAAAAACAAATTTCCCCAGTTTTCCTCCACTAATTCCGGAGGAACTCTAGCTAACCCCGCCAAAACTGGGGGTTTTCCGAATTTGGCGTACTCCGCCAAATGAACCACTAGTTTAATTACTCATTAGCTTATCGGTAAGTATAAATTAATTGTGCATTAATGACAGTCAACAGTGTATAATGTGCATTTAGCACGAGGTTCTGGCACTGGACATTTGATATGGTTACATGGAGAGGGGCTGGGCCGCGGGGGTGGCCCCTCCGCGCTTCGCCGGTCCCACATACAAAGGATTTATTAGAATTATATGATAGAGTTGTAAACACTTTACAATTTAAGTATTTTGTTATTTTTTTGGATGTTGAATCCATACATGTAGTTAAAAATATATTTTAAATAAAAATAAAAATAAAAATAATGATTTGATCAAAATTTGTTTCACTAGAATTTTTAGCAAAAACTCTAATAGTTAAACAAGACCTATGTTGTTTTGGGTGTAAAAATAGTGAATTTCATGAGACAGAATCCCCATAAATTAACTAATTTTTATCTTATGAATTATTTCAAAAATTACAATTAATTTTGAATCCAAAGTTTATAAAGATAGATTTTTGTTTTAAATAATAGTTGGATTTTTTTTGTTTAAAGTTAGGCACTTTGCATTAATTCAAATGTGGATTACATAGATAAAAGAAATTTAGTTATCGGTCTACCATAAGAGAACCCAGACTTACTAGAGTATCTTGTAAATAGAAACTTATAAAAACAGGCTGGTTTTGCCCGACCTTGACATATATCGACATGAGAAGAAAAAGGAGACTACTAGTGTAACAATAAAAAACTAGTAAGTCATAAAAAATATTGGGAATAATCTCCAGGCATCCACATTAGCTGATGTTGATGGTTCTCGATGCTGCCAACATTCAAGGGTGTATGCTCGATGTGAAGTCCCAATTAAACCTCGCACTATTTGGAGAGGGAGCCCCATTTAGAGTATATGTCTGGTCACCATAACTTAAGGTTCCCCTTGGTTTCAACGGATAACATAAGAGATGATATACATAAAAATTTAATAAGAAAGTAATTTTACATTATGAAACACTGATTTCAATGTGTAAAAGCAAACCTTTACTAGTGGGAGATGAGAGTGAGCCTCTAGAAGGAAGTAATAATAATAGCCTAAGAGATACACACGAGAGAGAGCCAAGTAGGGAGTATGGCACACAATTAGTGATGAAGGGTGAAGCTTCATGCTTCGTGATGCACCATGCACTTAAGGGAATGAATTTCTTATTTGTTCGGAGTGCGCCTCGTTTTTTTAAGTGCACTTTCGAAGGGAGAGATGGTCATTATTCTTCTGAAGTGTGCTCAAATGGTCCCTATTCTTATGAAGTGCGTTTTTTCACAGTGTGGTTTTATAAGTGCTCACTGTCAATTTTGAGTGTGCTGAAGATTGGGAGGGTATGGATTTCTCCAACAGTGGCTTCTTGTTCATCTGGAATGCACTTTTCACTGAGGGAGACAAGAAAAGGCTAGGTCACTTATTCTATGAAGTACTAATTTACTATGAGAGGAAGGAGACCTTAGAAAAGGATTAGCACATAATTATGGGAGGAAAATATATGTCAATGAGGCTCATGAATAAGTTTTTCTCATCACCTAGTAAGAGGGATAATTCGTTTACAACTTTCATTAAGCAGGAGAACCAAGAAGAGATCCCAAAAAGGCTAAGTGTGGGATGAAAAGACTAGGAGAAATAAATGCATACTAACATGAATCAAACATGGATCAGACACATAAATTCCATTAATATAGGCTAGTGGAATGCATAGGACTCAGGATCATCAATCACACCTTGAAACGACAACAAAGCAGACACTCATTTTCCAGTGTGATAGTTGAAACGCCACAATGCAACAGTTAGAATACAAGTAGCAAAAAATGTGTTGATTGAGGCCAAAAGGTGCGCTAAGCTATAGGCATGTGTATAATGAATATTCTAATGATATGTACTACCATCTAATGCAGAAGAATGCACCAAAAATAACTCTAGCAATGTGAAAATTTGTGACACATGCAAGAGTGAAAACGACAAAAGAAACACCCATGAAAACAAGAAAACATGAAAATGATCTTGAAAGTGAAAATGAAATTGAAAGCGACACATGTCAAATATAGGATTACATGAAAATGAAACTTATCAAAGTGTAAGCAAGCAAAAGTGGTAGTCATGAACATGAAAGCGACACTCGTGAAAACAAAGGTGCGTAAAAGTGACAGTTGGGAAAACACATCGAAATAGAAGTAAAATTGAAATCAAAGTGAGGGATACCATTAATTTAAAGTTTGAAATAATTTTCGACATGAGAATAAACTTGCATCTGCACCATCTTGATGGATAGTGTAGTTACTGTTCGAGCTTGCATAAAGGAAGGTGCGCTCATAATTTTATCAAGCACTGAGCATGTGTAAGAAAGTGACTTTAAAAATTACAAATTTGAGAATAATACTTAAAAACTTTACAAAAAATCAATATACCATGGAGTAACCATAGGGTGAAATATCATAAGATCCTCATTAGGCTCCAAAATTTAATTGTAGAAAAACGTTTAGAGGGTGTTGATCTTAACATTAACAATTTGTGACACACTGGTAGAACTCCAACTTCTTCTTTTAGGTTTAACTATCTAAGTGTAACGTCTCAGCCTTTTAGGAAGTATTGATTCATCTTGCATATTACCTTAGCTTCCCTACTTAACCTGGTTAGAGATATAGCCCCCTCCATTCCCTTACTGGGTTAAACACATATTAGGGCTTGCCAAAACACAATTGTTTCAATCTAGGAAAGGGTAATATATAACTACAGGTTTAAGATAATAAGAGTATGAGTTTTCATCTTTGGTGTCACTCCGCTACCAGTAGGCTTGGACAATATCCCTATGGAGTCACTACAGGAACAAAAGCATCGCTTCGCTACCAGCGAGCTTGAACAGTTCTCTAACGAAGTTACTTGCTTTGCCTCTCTACACATGAAGCCTTTCTCTTATTTCACCCTTTATTTATTTTATTTATAGAACTATTCTTAGGAAATTATTTATTTCACGGGTGGAAGAGGGATCCTGAATTATTGAGAACATGAGAGTTTATTCCTTTAGAGAAGGTAATATTTACCTCTGATATTGGTTTTCTCGCTATTGATTTTCAATTAGTTTTCTCTAATTGGTTGGATCGACAAGAAACACTATTCAATTTTAATGCCGAGTTGAGGAATTAAGATCCTATAATAGTACGGTTTTTATAGTTTGACCAAATACCTTTTTCTCGATCGGATCATATTTTCCATTTAGATATCATTGAATTTAAAGATATGTAGACATAGATATAGAAGAGCTAACAGATTAGCCAAGAATTTTTCATCATCACAATTTCCCCTTTCATGTTTTTCTAGATTGTATTTTAAGAAAAACAAGAGCATATTTCATGCAACGTCTTAATAAGTAAAAATAAAAGAAGAGATATAAGAAAGAAAAGAAAACTGACATGTAGATAAATCATTCATAAAAGAGAGCAAGAAAAAAAAAATTGCAAATACTAGATGGAGAGCAGGAAAACGACTCGACACAATGAAAGTGAAACTAAATGTAACTAATCCTACTCCTAACCTAACCAACTAGAAGGTCATGGATAAGTGTAATGATATTTCAAATGAATCCACCATAATTGGTCCCGACCTGCAAACACAAAGATAAGAGCAATTACAGCTCATATATAATATTGTGCAATATAAAAGATATAAGCTTGAAAATATTGCACAAAACATTGGAGGTCTTGCCTGAAAGAAGAAATATGTGTCATAACAACTAAAGTTACCCAATATACAACCTTACCTTTTCAATAATAACATAAATCATACAAAATTTTACAAGTCCTTGTGCAAGCACCGATTTTTGTATTGTCCTTATTAGAAAACATCAAGAAAAATAGAAATTTGTTTTTAACATAAAGGGTTGCTAGGTAAGGGGCTTCTTATTGATCATAGATCAGATCATGAAATTCATAAAATTCCTCTTGAAAATCATGATATCCATGAAAATATGAAATTCCAATTAATAGTATGGAATCAGGATGAGAATCCTGTAAGGAAAAATAAATTTGATCATGTTCAGGAAGCTTCTCAAGATAGTGAGGTCTTGACATAACCATTAGCGAAGACCGAAGTGCCTCAACTAGTTGAAAAGTATATGAATATTGAGGTGTCAAATCATAAGGGTAAACTGATGTAAAATAACTATCATGCGATAGGCTAGTGGGAAAATGACAATTATCATGACTAGATAGACTAATTATGGCACAAGGCTCTTGATCAGTAAACAACAAAGATAGATCAGTTTGAAAAAAATTGTAAATGCTTTGAACAAAAGAGTTCTATTCCTCGCAAGTTGAATGTGACCAACCATTTCCTTGTTACTGGTTAACATCACAATTATCAAAAGAACTAAACAAGAATACAAACATAGTAAACACATGAAACCAATAAAGATGTAGTGGCTCAAAAAGAGGAACTTGATTCACCAAATATATCAAGCATTAAATTATACTCAAAAGGACATATGCTACCCTAAATAAAATTATTAACATTATAATACTCACAAGAAAGATTAGGAGTTTATTCTTTTCAAAATAATTTGATAGGTATGAATCCTTCAGTAAATGATAATCTTCAATATGATCAACTTCATAGATCCATTCATTCATGAGATGAAAAAATTCCAAACTCGATTTTGAGACAAGAGATTTTCATGGAGATGAACTAACTAAAATAGAATCCTTAATCCGACCATACATTGAATCTTGAAAGTGAAATTAGTTGTATCCAAAATACTAAACAACTTTCAAGAGGGAGTTTACATCCAGTGAAACCATGGTAAGGAAATAATTTTGTGAGAAAATCCAAATATAATTTAGTTCGAGGATCTTGCCAGATTTGTGAGAACATAACATAACCATCAACAAAATTTGAAGTTGCTCGACTCCCTGATGAGTCGCAAAACATTCAAATATTGTAGAATTGCAGATTGAATCAGAGCATACATGGTGTGTGGAAAATTACCACCAATAATTGTAACATGATCACTACTATCCAAATGGAATCCATTTACATTACTGATTTGGTCAAAATTATATCTTCAAAAAACATGTTATCCAAGTCATAAGGTTTTTTATATTGCACATATAAGGATGAATAGGTTGAATAAATTTCACGAATAACCTGAATAGAAGAAATTTCTTCATGCATAACTAGAAATGAAAAAGGATGGAATAGATACTCAATGATTTATTTACCTTCATCTTCACCATACATAACATCACTACCTTGTGTCGATTCAAAATACAACTAGTTAGATGATAAGCTTGAAGAGAAAACAATAGATCATAAGGGATGGTGAGGTGAAGATGGATTTTCAATAAGAACATATTCGCAGCCAAAATCATTCAAATATTCTTGAGAAAACGAAAAACTAATCAGTGCACTTGGGAAATGTAGAAATTTATAAATACAATTATGTATTTCCAGATTATCCTGGTCTGCCAATTATATCCACTGTTAAATACATAATCCTTCTACTTAAATATTTGCAGAAATTTAATCGCCAATTGAAAACACATGAAGAAAAATCAATCACACATGACACATATGTTTTTACTGGGAAAGCATAAAACTAAAAACCACACTATAATATATTATGTATACCATGGATCATGAAACAATCTCATACAAAAATTTACTCCAAGAGCTCTCAATACAATATACAATCATCTCACATTGTCATACAAAAATTGGCATAAACATGCACCAATTTACTGGCTCCTGACAGCCTGCCTCCACTGCACAACCCATGATGACGAAGATCCCTGAATGAATTTGATCTTGCCTTGCCTTAACTGCGCAATCCTCATTGGCATCTCCAATGTGTGTGTACTTGCATTGAATGCACCACTATAGTCACCGCTGACATTAAAACAGACCCTTTCACCTATATCTCAATTGGGTCTCCACTGGATCTGACATGCATGTAGTTAACAGTAGTATTTCTTCAATTTCATGTGAGACCACTGCTTGTGAATTAATTAAATAATTAATTCAATAATCTCTCACTAGTGTATCTTTAGTTACAACTAGTTACAACTAACACCACTGAGTTTAACTCACTTAACTGAGTTAAACTAAATAACAATTCACATAACTACACATCCAACTCTGTTACAACTTTGTATCACTCAATTACAATGAATTCCACTCTGCATGTCCCACCAACCAACCTTAGAACTCGTAATTCCTTCAGTAAACTGGTTTTCCACATCAGTTAACTGAAATCAAGTGCTTCAAGAGAATAGATTATTATTTATTGTCTAATTATTATTTAGGGATAATAATAATTGGCATCCGATCTATTTTTATACATGCGATCTATAGATAGACTTCGCCCATGCATCTAAAAATAGAATCTCATCTATAAATATAATTTTCTCAACCATCTATAAATATACTCCCGCTATAAATAGAATATGCTCACCATTCTAAAAATAGACATACACCTAAAAATAGCCTACAGGCCCCACCTAGTGAAGGTGCTTAATTTTCACTAGGATCATCATCTTTATCTCAACAGGAAATAACCACCACATTCACCAATAGGATCAGAATGATGGTTGTCCATGAATTCATATTGATTAAGAAAATTAACGTCATTAGATTCATCATCGAGATTCTAAAATTTAAAATTAACCAAGGATGAAAGAACATAATCTTGACAAGGAATATTTTGTAAAAGAGAAGAAAAATCAAAATAATCCTCCCTTTGCTACTCCTTTACCTATGAAGAGTGACTACCTTGCACCTGATCACTACTTATATTGGAAAATTTAAAATTAGGTAGATCAAGGGGCTAGGGGTTATGAGGATGAGATGCTAGAGGAGGAAAATAATCAAAATAATATTAAATATTGGATTTATGCATGTTAATATAATCTTGAGTAATGGAAGGATTAAAATTTACATGAGGCTTCATGAACCATTCCAAGGTTTCCTCCATTGGATTCGAATCTTGGAAAGTAGAAGAAGATTGAGGGGATGGATCAAGAATTTTATTTCTAGATTTACCAACTTCACAATTATCACAAGGAGGCACCCAAATTTGTCTTAGAAAAGGAGGAGTACAAGGAAAAAAAGGAACATCATGGGGCTTCAACTCATCGTGTAAAGAGATTCAAAACACACTTTCAAATTTCCTTTTAAGGAAGTCCCAATCCATATATTCTCTAGGAAACTCACAATAGAAGTGAAGGAATCTATGAGAAAAATACTCAATTGATTCACTAGGCTCCATTCTAACTTGATTAATTATTTTTAAATCATCTTGGTAATCATACCTATCAAAACGTCCATTTTTCAACCATATTTAGTGGGTTTTTTTATCCTTGAATTTTTTTTTTTCCAATCAAAATATATTAATTGACATTTGTTGCAAATGCATGGGAGAAATGACACATGTGCATCAGATAAATGACATGTGCATGGTTTATCTTAAAGTTTGACTTAAGTTTTATGGTAGAATTCACATCTACAAATGAGATGTATTAAATATTACATTGCCTAGAGTTTAAGGGAGATTTATGACACATATACATGGTTCATGCATGGTTTTCATGAAAGTTTGCCTTAAAATTTATGGCAGAAATCACATCTACAAATGACATGACTTAAGAAAGGATGAGATCCAAAGGCTACCGAGCCCTTTACAAACTGCTTTAGAAATTGTAGAAGTTAAGACTCAACCAACAAACTAAAATGGGAGAAAGTTTTTAGGTCTTAAAGTTCCCCTTTAATTAATGGGAGAAAGCCATTAGTTTGTGGGAGAAATGACATTTACATGGTTTGAAAAATTATTTTATGCACTTAATAAAACAACTAGTTATGGTGGTTGATGAAGTTATGTAAAAAGTCACACCTTTATGAGTTTGTGGGAGAAATGAAATAGAAATGACACATGCCTTAAAGTTTTCCTAAAAGTCTGTGGGAGAAGGGAGAAATGACATGTATGTACAAGGTTTGCCTTAGTGTGGTAGTGGTTTATGGATATTAAAATGAAGAACTTCTATTTCTGTTCCAGAGATTGACTATAGGGGCATTTACTGGATATGTCACCTTTGAGAAAATATGAGATCCAGAGGCTATCTAGCCCTTTACAGACTCTTCCTTTAGAACTTGTAGAAGTTAAAACTCAACAGAAAGACTAAAATCCTATGGAAGTTCAAAATCCTATGGAAGTTCAACCACTTTAGGTTCAATTTTTAGGCCTTAAAGTTTACCTTGAATTAATGAGAGAAAGCCTTTAGTTTGTGGGAGAAATGACATTTACATGGTTTGCAAAATTATTTTATGCACTTACTAAAAACATGCTTTAAATTTAATGGGAGAAAGCCAACATGACACATGCTTTAAAATTTTTTCCTAAGAATTTATGGAAGAAATGACACATGTACACAGTTTTCCTTAAAGTGGTTGTGGTTTATCGATATTAAAATTAAGAAATTCTATTTAGATTTGTTCCAGAGATTGACTGTAGGGGAATTTACTAGATATGTCACCTTTCAGAAAACATGAGATCCAAAGGCTACCTGGCCCTTTATAGACTCCGCCTTTAGAACTTATAGAAGTTAACACTACATGGACCTTTACAGACTCTTCCTATAGAACCTTGTAGAAGTTAACACTCAACAGGCAGACTAAAAGCCTATGGAAGTTCAGCCACTTTAGGTTCAGGTTTTGGGCTTTAAATTTTTCCTTCAATTAATGGGAGAAAGCCTTTTGTTTTAGAGTAACCTTATAAATTGATTTAATGTGAAGATAGTACTTTACCTACGAAACAATGGAATTGAAGACTGTGCTTATATATCCGAGTTCTGTTATGACAAATTAGTTATGTCCTTAATAAGAAGTATGATTTAGCACTTATCAAGTTGTTTAATCATTTATAATAATGTCATTTTTGGCTTGTACTATCATTCATCCTTGATATGTACAAGAATTTTACAACTTCAACATCAACCTACACTATCATCATATCACTGTAGCCATGTCAATCTAGATTATTTATATCCATTACATCATAAAACACTCCACTTTTAACATTTTAAAATAATAAAGCAACATGGAAGGTGTTAATTTAGGTACATTAATACACTCCACTTTTAACATTTTACAAGAATAAAGCAACATGGAGGGTGTAAATTTAGGTACATTAATAAAATACAACCATGTAAATCTAGATTATTAAGATCCATTACATCATATTTAACACAATCTAGATTATTTATATCCATTACATCCTAAAACACTCCACTTTTAACATTTTAAAAGAATAAAGCAACATGGAAGGTGTAAATTTAGGTACATTAATAAAATACAACCATGTCAATCTAGATTATTAAGATCCATTACATCATAAAACACCCACTTTAATATCAATGTGCTACTCATTTGAGTTTGTAAATCCATCCTATGGGTTAAGCTAATTTCATTTTTAGGCATCAAATTATGCCTTTGAATTAATGAGAAAGCCTTGAAAATGACACATGCTTTCAGTGGGAGAAATCCAATGAAACATGCTTTAAAGTTTGTCTTAAGAGCTGAGGAGTGAAATGACATGGTCAAGGAGAAAATGACATTTACGTAAACAATTTTCGTTAAAGTGGTTGTGGTTTATGGATATTAAAATGAATAACTTCTATTTAGATCTATTCCAAAGATTGACTGTAGGGGCATTTACTCGATATGTCACCTTTCATAAAAGATGAGATCTAGAGGCTACCTGGCCCTTACATACTCTTCCTATAGAACTTGTAGAAGTTAACACTTCCTGTCCTAATTATACCCTATAAAGTGTGTAGAGGACCCGTGGAATCACTCACACTACTTTACGTAGACATAAGGGTGTATAAGAGTGTACTAAGTTTAAAAATATGGTCATATTGTTGGATATCGTTCCCAAGAGCCCAAATGTACTCCTTAAGTATATGTGGGGTCTATATATCCATATACAAAAACAAGTGATTCTTTCCAAGCTAAGGATAATGTATGAGCCATGTGTATATGCACATTATCTAGAAACCATAGGCCAAAATAAAGGGTACTTAAGTGGTTTGAAGAAAAAATAGCACCAAGAAGCTTTGAAGGAGGGGAATAAGAACTGGAAATAGGAGGATAAGAATAAAATAGCCACTACACATCCATGCAAGGGTAGTAGAAATAATTCTAACCATTGCAACATTGATGGTCACATTAAGGAGAATTATTGGATGTTTGGTATGTGCTATATTCTTTATGTGAATACCCCCATGCACTATATATTTTTCTAAGCATAGTGGTGGGAATAAAATGGGAGGAAAGGACCCCCACTTTAGGGTTTCATATAGATGAAAAATTCCCCACACACAGGTGTTCAGGGGTAGTGCCCCAAAAAAGTTTTTGGGAAAAAAAATTCTCCCTTTATGATGGTTTTCATCACATGGTTTTTTCTTTTAGCATTTTTCTAGTGCATGGTAGTTTACCCCATGGTTCTACAGTTTCGGTTAAAGAACTAAAGTTTTATCTGATCCAAGGTAATGGATTAGTAGTTTATAATTGTCGTGGGATATATACATATATACATACATACATATGTGTGTGTGTGTGTCTGATGGTCTAAAAATTAATATACTAATAAAAAAATGATCTTCTCATTTTGGGTTTCTCGAGTAAATTATATGTTAATGCATGTGTTTTACATTGAATATTTTTCATTTTATTAAGAATCTATTTGAAACAATTAACTATATAAGGTTAAAACCTATGTTTTGTATCAAATTAATTTTGGTTTCAATGGGAAACTTTTATGGCTAATGTGTTTTTCTCGAAATGTGATAGACCCCATTAAAATGAGAGATATATCGAATTGATTCCTATGGTGAAATAAAATAGTTGAGTAGTTTAAAGATATAGATGCATAAATTCAATGAGCATATTTTTGAGATATATAAGTCCAAAATGGAATAGTTGTTGGTGAAAAAATATCAGTGGATCACTATGGATATATCTGCTTCATTAAAAGGGATTTTTCTAGAAGGATGGACTAAGTTGGAAAGAAGGGAAAATATCACAATACAATTGTGTCTCTTAGATGTTGAAGAATGTAGCTAGGTTCAGTCTTCACGAGCATATTTTTCTAAAGTTAAAAAGTTATTAACGACTTCAATAAAGCATGGGTTTCATGTTTGGGTCATATTTAGATTAAGGAACCCAATGTGGAATTCTAGGTTAGTCATTACAGATTTAAAATGATACATTTTGGGGTTTTAAATAATGTAATTAGTATTGAGCCAAAGTCAAATTAATGGACTCCTCTATCAAGCCATTTTATTTTGCAAGGTCATCATCCTCGATCTCCTCAAAAAATATTCTTCAAAGCCAACCTTCAAGTCAACCTTTCTCAAAATATACACAAACTCAACAAAATATTAGTCATTCATGGAGACACAACTCTTTCACATCGTCATGTCATCATTTACTGAAAATTAACATGTATACCCACCGAGAAGCTTTCATTACTAAATAATACAAAATTTTGTACTAAAATTATAGAGATAGTTCAACCTAATCATGTTTTATGATTTTAGGTTTCTTGTGACAATTACAAAGGACTAAATTGCAAAGCAACATAAAGATGCAACTGTATTGTTTGTATTTATTCAAAGGATAGTTTTGGTGTTATACAATTTTGATTCTATTAAGTGTAATTGTAGTTAATTAAGGCCACAATATTGATGCTATTTATGTCTCATTACCCCCGCAGAAAGGAACTTGGATAAGAGAAGATTTCAATTTTATCTCATTCACTGAGTCACTAAGTCATGTCAGCTCATTTACTATGGAAAACTAATATGTATACCCAGCTGAGGTTTTCGCATTACCAACACAGAATTTTGTATTAAAATCATAGAGATAGGTTCATCCTAATTACAAGTTTAGATGGGTTACTTTAGGCTTTGGTACAATTATAGAAGGACTAAATTTCATGCTAAATACAAAGATGCAATTCAGACAAAGTTTGAATTTCTTAAAAGATAGTTTTGGTATTATTCCGCTGTAATTAAATTAATCAGCCATAATATCGTATTATTTATGTTTCATTACCACCGCTTAAAGGAGCTTGAGTAAGAGAATATTTCAATGTTATATCATTCATCGTAGGCCACCAAGTCATGTTTCGCTTCATTTATCAGAAATTATATGTATACCTAAATTGAGGTTTTCGTGATTAATAAATACAAAATTTTGTACTAAAATTATAGAGGATAGGTTCAACCTTAATAAAGGTTTAGATGGGTGACTTTAGGTTTGCATAATTGATAAAGACTAAATTTCAAAGCAATAAAAAATGCAATTCGTATTGTTTACTTTAAAGGATAGTTATGTTATACAATTTTGATAGAGACCAATGTAGCAATTGTAGTTATCAGTGTTTACAATATTGGTGCTATTTATGTTTCATTATCACTACAGAAGGAGTTTGGATAAGAGAATATTTCAGTGTTATCTCATTCAATGAACTCAGTGCTACAAAAATCAGTGCTAATACAGTCAAGAGTTTCCACTTATTGGACATAGCCATACAAAACAATATCAAGACATGTTTATAGAATTTACATCAATTGAAAGTGTGAAATTCGAAATTCAAAGCCAACCTGGAAATTCGAAATTCGAAGCCAAGGCTGAATATCAAGACTCTGCCAAGACTGGAGAGGTAGAAAAAGACGTAGATGCACCCGAAACACACAGCAGACACAGACGAAACACGATCACTTATTGGACGCGGCCACACAAAACAATATCAAGACAGGTTTATAGAATTTATAGCAATTGAAAGAAGGAAATTCGAAATTCGCAGCCAACCTGGAAATTCAAAATTCAGAGCCGAGGCCGAATAGCAAGACTCTGCTAAGACCAGAGAGGTAGACATGTCAGATGTAGACACATGCCTGAAATACATAGAAGACGTAGACGAAATACGATCAGAGTAGACGCAGACTCTAATGAGCCCGAAACCCATTAACGGCTATGGGCTGGTGTATTTATAAACTAAAGTTCGACCGAACTATTTTAAGAGTTCAGCCGAACTAGTAGTTTAGCCAAACTAATAGTTCGGTCAAACTTATGTTGCCAGTTTTTGGTTTTCTAATCTCTGGCCAAAAATAGTTTTGCCCACGCCGTAAGTACGTTGTCAATGTAAATGGCAGAATCAGTTTGGCCGACATAATTTCGAAAGTTCGGGCGAACTCTCTAACAATTCGGCCGAAATTTTATAAAAGCTCAACCGAATTGTTGAGAAAAAATTTTTACACCCCCAATTCTCACAAAAGTGTAACCCAAATTCATGTGTTTACCTAGACTTTTACTTATCTTAAACCTTTGTCTCAACTGGGTTGTCATCAGAATTGACATGCATGCAGTTATTAATAGTGAATCATCAATTACTTGCTATATCACTACTTGTGAATTAAATCTATTTTAATTCACTTGATCTTCCACTACCTCATCAAACACTTAGAAATAGTTAAATTGATTTTAACTCAATTAATGTCAGTTAACTGATCCTACTCACACCACACTAGTGCTACAACTACCACTGGACCCTGTTAAAAATAAAATCACTCTACACATCATCTTGATACTCAACCTTGTAAATTCTTGAGCTAACTAAGTCTATCACACTTAGTTAACTATTACAAGTTTTTATGAGATAAGATTAAAATTTAATTTTAATTTAATTATGGATAATTAAATCAAAAGCCTCACATAGTAACCATTTTATCGGTGCCATTTTCTAGATTTTCTTTTCTAGATGTCAATTTCATTGTTTGTTGTTGCAAATTTCAACACTCGCTGTCAACAAGAAAGGAATCAATTTTTTCTGATCTACTACCTTTGGAATGTTCTTCATGCAACACTTATCTAATGTTGTTCACACATGAAACTCTCTTAAAACTAAATAACCTCCAAACAATTGAATCAATATGCTACATCTATCATCAGAGTCTTTTGGCTGCTACTAGTTACTGCACATGTCTGCTGGACTCTCTGCGCTGCTGCTGACATCTACGTATGTGATCTCTACACTAATGCCAACTCTTATATATGCTCGAGTATCCAACACCTGTCACTCTAATTTTTTTCAACCTGACATCTGACTGCATCGATCTAACTGATCCTTCCTACTACCGTTGTACTTTGGGCTCCACGTAGCCAAGTTCGATCCATGAGACACACCATCTCAATGGACCCTGCCTAAATTTCTTCTTGGGGTTAATTTTTCACATTTCCCCACCTCACACCTAGAGGTATAGCTGCTTGTACTCCCTCTACCCATCTAGCTTGAAATTTCCCCCTCCTGGAGCTCTCTACTTGAGTGGAATATTCCACTCGGCCTCTTCTCTTCTTCTCCAATAATGGCTGCTCCACAACCTTTTGAGACTACTTCTGAGGATGCATGTTGAGAGATAATTTCTCCCTCTCAACCACTAAGTCATTAACCACTACTTTTTTCCTCAAATGTTTGCATGCATCCTTAACCTTTAGAGCATACAGGTTCTTGACTCTTGAACCGATCTGCTTCACATTTCCCGTGGCTATGTGTTTAAGGAACACCCTTTCCTTTTTTTAAACATCCCCTCATAACCATGGTCTTCCAATACCGCTACGAGAAAATATTCTTCCTTAGGCCCGGAACATACAAAACATCCGCTAGTCCGAGAATGGAGCTAGACTCCCTCTAAAAGGTAACTGTCACCTATTTCGGTCACGCTATACCTCCCATCATATCCAAAGTCTATGTTCTGTTGGAGGTCCTTCTCCTCCAAGTCACCGAAGAGATCTCTATTCCCTATCATATGGAATGAGGCGCCGCTGTCTAGATACCACATGAATCTCATTACGGTGCTAGCCGTGCATGCAATGAGAGTAAAATCAAGCTCAAATTGTGAAGCCAATGCTTCATCCACTCGCAATTGTAGGCTCCTTCTTGTTTTTCTTCTTTCGTGGACAATTCGAAGCATAGTTCCCATGCTCATGAAAATGAAAACATCCGATCTTAGAAAGGTCACTCTTGCCCTCTTCGCCTTGGAATTTCTTTCCCTTGGCTTTCCTTTGTTTTTCCCACTAATGCACAATATTATTCTTTTTTTTGTGCTGGAGGTCATGTCTTTGGTGCTCCGCCTTAGCTCTTCTATTACCAAATCCGACCATAGTCTCTCCAAGTCTCGGTAACTTCTCCCTCCTATTCAAATAGTCCCTGTAACCATGCCGACTCTTGGGAAGGCCTAGAAGTGCTAGGCTCACCAAGACATCATCGGTTATGGTCACACCGACACTTCCAAGCTCATCTCGACATTGAGTGACCTTTGCCAAGTATGTTGGTATCGTCTTGCCCTCCTCCTTCTTGATCTTTCTGAAGCTGGTCCTTCACGCCAAATTTCTTTAGTCGTCGTTGTTCCGAAACATATCCGTCAAGGCCTTCCACATAGCATATGGGGTCGCCTTCCCATGGAGACTCGAGACAATATGATCTCAAACTCCCGCTAATTTTTATGTAAATAACATAAAATATTTATCTCATAAATTATAAATAAATAAAAAATATTGTGCTTAATTTCACTTTATATTTATATATTATTATTTTATACTAATTTGAAAAATTTTCTAAAATTTTAATTTATAGTAATTTAATCTTAATACAAATATTTGTATTTACGATTTTATTAAAAGAAAGAATAATTAGTTATAATAGGCTATTATTTGAAAACTCGTGTAGTTAATTATGATTAATACTAATAAAAAAATAAAATAATTTAATTTTCAAATATTTTTTAAATTTACTTAAAAAAAATAAAATTAATTTTGTTTTAAAAAATATATATAGCTTGTTATTTAAATTTAGTTAAAACTTGTTATATATATATATATATAATTTAACTTGAATTATAAAAACAAAAATGATTATTTACTTAATGTACTGGGCGAGTGCTCCGCGGTGAGAAATTATTGGACTAGAAGGTGGTTGAGTATTTGAGCCTTGCGGATTTGGAATCCTCTCTCGCCGCTAGATCCTCTAGCAGTCTTTTCCATCCGGCAGAGCGTAGAGGGTTGCCTTATCCGGGGCTCTTGCAAACGAGCTCGAGGTCGGTATTTCTTTTTTTTAAATTTGGTTAATGTTGTGGGAATTGGGGCTTTTTTACGACGGAAGAAGAGGATTATGTCATTGTTTTTCTTTTTTTCTAAATTTAACTCTAGTGGTTGTGAGAATTAGGTGTTGCTTCGTAGACGAGGCGACGAATGCGCTAGATCCCATATCGACTTAGTGCATCGAGGAGTCGATCGGCAAGTTGAGAAGGGACAAGGGGATGACCATTATCATGGTTTCCCACAATGTGAAACAGATCCGAGAGAATCACAGACTCTCATATTTTCTTTTGGTCGATGGGCAGATTGTGGATACTCGAAGCCCGACCAGACTGAGCAATGCAGAGCATCCCTGGATTCATTGAATTGATCCCCTAAATTTCACCATCACAAACAAAACACAATTGAATGAAATTTTATGAAATGAATTGTAAATTTGTAAGCAATTCAATAAAATGAAATTTTATGAAATGAATTCCTCTCGGGCTAATTTTATGTCGAGTGTGTGTTGAATAAGAAAGAATTTGCAATTGTTATGCTTTGTGATGTTTCAGTTTGTGGTTTTCGAGTTTTTTTTTCATATATTTTTTAGATATAATTTGTTTAAAATTATTCTTTGTGATGTTTTAGTTTGTGGTTTTGGAATTTTTTTTGGCATATTTTTAGATGTAATTTGTTTATAATTACAGTTTAAGTTTTGAATTTTTTCATAAATATTTTTTAAAAGTGTTATATTCATTTTATGCATTTAACAACACATTTAAAAAACAAAAGTTCACAATTGGGCAAAACAATGTTTTGTTGAGTTTGAATCATAAATTTTAAAACATAGTTACCAAATTCGTGTGTATAGAAGCAAAAAATTTAGAAATTCATCAATTCAATTCGAACAATATTCAATTTTTTTCGGTGTTTTGTTCACTTTAGCCCTCCTCAAAGCAACAAATACTTCATGTTTTTTTAATCCATTAGTTTAACAACTATCGGCCAACTTCCTACAACATAACTCGGGTGCATGAACCCCCGGAGCCTATCCGATTGGTGCATGAACAATTTGATAAGGCCTGGATGCGACATATAAGTTATGGCAAGAAAAAATATCTTCCCCCTTGAGGGATTAAATACGAGGGTGAGGGTGCTAGTTTTGGATCTCACCTACTATCAAAATTTGGCTATATAGTTGGTTAAGTTAGCTTACCTTATTACTCGGGTATGTTGTTGGGTATGAGTCTACATCTTATATTGAACAAAGTTACTCGATCAAACGAGAACTATTACCTCAAAATGAGAATTATAAACAAGAAAAACATGAAAAACAACTCGGAAATGAAAAGTCTTATTCTCGAATAATCTATTTTTTTCGATGTAAATTTTCAACATTTTTTAAAAATGGAAGTAAAAGCCCAAGTATTTTTTGTGCAGAAAAACTCCCCGAAAACAAAAAGTGTTGATGTTGGAATAACGTCACCATTTTTTTTGTGTGGAAAGGACACCCTAAAAATGAAAAGTGTTGATGTTATAATAACGTCTACAATTTGTTTTGTGAAAAAAGACACCCTAATAACGAAAAAGTGTTGATGTTGGAATAACATCTTTTTTTCCAGGGGTAAATTGTTGACATCTTTTAATAATGATGTCAAAGATATCACAACTCGAGAAACCTTAAAATTCCAATGATAGCCATGACATTAAAGATAAAATTTCAAAATTTTTAAAAGTCCAATGATTTTTTAGGCATCGTATTAAAGATAAAATATCATGTCTCTCAAAAGCCTTAAAATTTCAAGGATCACATGAAAGATAAAAATATCACCTCTACCAAAATCCTTTAAATTCCAAAAAATTTCAACCACGGTGTTAATATTATTTTAAGAAATTATTACCATTTAATTTATGTTAATTTTTTTATTTTTTAAGTATATCATATTAATAAAAAATTTATTAAATATAATATTTTTTTATATATAAAGTACGATAGGAAACACTTCAGTCATGATGAATGAACAACTTTACAAAATAAATGAATTTATATGCGATTTTTGGAGTTTTTGATACTTTTCCTTAAAAGATTTGATTTTTTGGAAATTTTTGTAAATATTTTTATTTTTAAATAATTTTAAGATTTTAAGATTTTCAAATTGTTTTTTTAAAAATTATATTTCATCATTGAGAAATATATAATTTTATAATTTTATAATAATCATAATAATAATAATAATAATCTAATATTAAAATTATACTTTTTTATTTTTATTTTTAATAAATCAAAGCTAATAAACATATTAAAGACTATTGACCATACACCATCAACAAAAAAAAGGTCTTCTCCTAAACTTTATATATATATATATATATATATATATATATATATATATATATATATATATATATATATATATATATATATATATATATATATCCAATCAAATATTTAGAATATGAATACATTGAAAAAAATAAAAACTAAAACATGACCATAGAAAAAAAATACAACATAAAAAAAAGACAATAAAAAAAAACCAAAATAATATAAATACATAATAAAATAAATTAAAAATAAAGAAAATATTTCAAAAAACAACATAATTTAAGAAAATAATTTAAAATTTTGACAGAAATAAATAAATAATATTGATGAGATAAATTAAAAAAATAAATAAAATAAAAAAAGTAATAAACAAAATTACAAACAAAACCATTAAAAAAAACACTTCAAAAGAAATAAATAAGAAAAAAAAATTATAAAAAATTAAACTTATAAAAAAACATTAAAAAAAATAAATTGAAAAAAGACAATAAAATTATTAGATAAATATTTTGAAAAAAAACTTTTGATTTTTTTTCTTTTCTTCGAGTTCGATAGGCCGCATAGTTCCTACTGGACGTCAATAATCATCATCATCATCATCATCACACACACACACACACACATTTCTTTTCTTTTCTTGAGGTCCGATAGGCCGCATAGTTCCTAGTGGGCATCGATAATCATCATCATCACACACACACATAAAAAATGATGACATTTTATGCATTTTAAGAAAAAAAAATAGACAATAAAATTGAAAGTAAAAATAACCTGAAAAAAAATTGATAAAAAAAATTAACATACATTAAAAAAAAACAAAAAAAACAAAAAAATTAAAAATTAACCAAATAAAAAATATAATTAAATTTATTAATAACAAAAAAAAACTTTAAAAAACCATTAAAACCATTTAAAAAAAATAGAAAAAAAATAACGAAATAAAAAAACATATGGAAAAAAAATATAAACTATTAAAAAAATAATTTAAAAAATAATAATTAAAATAAGTATTAAAAAAAATTAAAATTAATAATTAAACAAAAATTAAAAAAAAATTAAAACATTTAAAAAATAAAAATAAAGAAAATAAAGACATTTTAAAAAAATATAAAAAGTTATAAAAAATAAAAAAAAATAAAAAACATAAAAAATACAAAATTATTTAACTTATTAACTTTTTATATTTATTTCTTAATGTGTTTTTACAAGAACGGATATGAGTTTATATTAGAAAGTGGCCAAATGCCATCATTGGTTACAATATATCGGGCCTAGCCCTTAGTCTTTCGCCACGGTCCCGATCGTAGGCCCCCGAGTTTTGGGAATCCACAATTTTTACACGAGACTAGAGAGTCTATCTTTGTTATTTTTCCTAGCTTATATAAACACACAAACCGTTGTAAGATGATGCGGAAAAACATTGCGGCTTTATGGGATAGAGTCCCACTCCTCGGGTTTCGTCTACCGTAAGGGAGCCTTCGAAAGGGACACCGCTCCTGTTGGCTTCCAAATCCGCATCTTTATTGTTTTCTCTCAATACATGGAGGAAGCTTGCAGTCGAAAAAGATTTCACCATGTTTCTAATTCTTAAGATCGCTCTAGCCAATGTAAGATCCGCAGAGAGGAGTCCTCCACTAAAAACTTTGATGATAGACCGAGAATCTCCTATAACACTTAAATTTGAAGTACCGATGGCCTTTGCTTGCTTAAGACGGCTGCAAGTGCCAAGGCTTTAGCTTGGATGTCGGTTGAATGCCCAAGACCCCAAGCATACTTGATCACCGTTATGCCCTCCTTGTTCTTTATAATTCCTCCCGCCCTCAGCCCTAAACCGGGATTGCCTTTCGCAGCCCCCATCGAAGAATAAACAGAATCCGCTTGTCTGGGTGAGCAAGTCCGAAAGTTCTTGCTCATTTCCTCTCGAATTGCCACTCTTTTATGCTCTTGTGCTCGCCTTGTTTCGCCGAGAATTGAAGACCCAATGAGGCACCCCAATCTAAATCATTTTGATTTAAGTTGACTTCCGATAACTCGTTCACCCAAATTTTCTTTCCGTAGGCTTTTGACTTTGATGGTGATGAGCCGAGGATTTAATTTTTCATCCCTAAAAACTAATCATTGCGCTCAAGCCCGATTTGCCGACATATGAATTTCGGCAAGGAGAACCATGCTCGCTTTAAATCTTTCGATTTTTTGGAAGAGTTCCCTGGATAACAAATATGCCAATTAGCAAATAAGTCCGAAATATACACAGGGAAGAGTGAACTACGTTTTCCAATAATTCAAAAGGATCCGCCAAATTTCTCTTGAAAATTTACGGTCCCACAATGATGTGCTTGAGCACTCTCTTCATTTTCGTGAAAGATAGGTGGCATCCGGATGGGCCTTGAAAACCTTTTTTTCTTCGCTTTGTCATCCGTTAAGATTCCTCTATGGCAAAGCAACCAACGAGAAAATGTCGACCTTTGGCAGAGACTTGTATTTCCACAGCCCTTCCATACAGCGAGGATCGGGGGCGACATAGGGGCGTTCTTGAAGACACTTGTACCCCCGCGCAACCGTATACATACCGGGGCGGATCCCCATCCCCGAGCATCTTTCTTACCCGTGCGTAGAGGCGCTTTGCCATTTAACAGTGAGAGAAGGAGTTGTTTGGCCCGAGATAGTTCGCGAGGCATGGGAGGAAGGCGCCATCGCCGCTGGATGTTGTCCGACCACCGTGAAATGTCCCACAAAGTAACATACCTTGCGTAATCCATCCAATGTCGCGGCGCATTCGGGGGAGCCGTTCGACGCTAAGGGAGGTTGCGGCATAATGCCGTCGTCCCGGATCTTGATGTCTTTACCATTGCACTGGTATCCAAAACGCTCTATCTTTGATAAGAGCAATCGCTTTATGAGAGCGTTTAACCAAATGCGTTCCCTGTTGTGGGAAGAGGATTATCCAGGATCTTTTCCTATTCCCCATGAGGTATTTCCTCCCAGAGGGCTCTTTGCGCCCCAGCCCTAGATGCGGAGCGATGATTCGCCGAAGAGCTTGGCCCCCATGGCGATATTTTGAAAGCAAAAATCTTTGAAGTTAAGGCCTCCTTCCATCAAAGGCTTACAAATTTTCTCCCAATCGACCAACGGGATTTTTTCTCATCATCGAGATTGCCACCTTTCCAAAAAAAACTTGCGGATGTAGGCTTCCATTTTTTTTATGATGCCGGAGGGTGCTAGGAGCACGTAAAATTGGAAGATGGGGAGATTGCTGAGCATGCGATTTTATTAGAACAAGTTTGCTCGCGAGGTTTTAACCAAGAGAAACCCCAAGCCCGAAATTTTGCCTTGAATTTATCCAATAGAGGGGCCCAATCTCTGCTATAAACGGATTGCGAAAGATGGGAAGACCTAGTATATAAAGGAGGACCAGATGAGGGTGGCGTAAAACCCGGGGTTTCGGAGATGACGAAAGAGTGAGAGCGGAAATATTCTAGCAAAGATAGCTTTTACATTTGCCTTTGTTTAGACCGCTTCCCCGTAACTTCACTAAAATCATCTAAAAACCTCCTTAAACCTTAAGGCGAGATCTAGCCGAGGCAGACCCCCCCAACATGTAAGGGTATCATCTCGCAAAAAAGAGTGTGATTTACATTTTTCACCCCTCTAGCTATATTAAGCCCCAAGATCTCCTCGTTTCGCACAATTTCCCGATCAAGGAAGAAGCTTAGGGGCGCAGACTTGGAGAACGAAAAAGCACCGGGAGAGGGGGCAGCCTTGCTCGAGCCCTCTTGAAGCTTTGAAGAAGCCACTGTCTCTCCCATTCACCAAGGGGGCGATCCATGGGTCAGCAATACTAGCTCGAATCCAATTTACAAAACCCGATCCCAAAGCCAAACTTTTTTCATAACTTCCCAAAGGAAACTTTGCTCGACACGATCGAAGGCATTTGCCGAGTCTAATTTAATCACCATACGCTTCTCTTTGTGAAGTTGACTCGAATGGATCGCCTCTTGCACCAGGATGTAATTGTCGACAATCTGTCTCCCCGAACAAATCTACCTTGATTCTCGAGTATGATCGCTGGAAGGATGCTTGTTAGCCTATTTCCGATTACCTTTGTGATTAATTTGTATCCAATGTTGCAAAGAGAGATTGGGCGAAACCGATTGAATTCTTTTGCACCCTTTTCCTTGGGAATAAGGGGCAAGAAAGGTAGAATTAGTGCTCGCCCCCAATTTTTTGACAATTTTGTGATTTCAGGATCATCTTGAAGAGATATTTCTCCACAATCCGCCAACAAGTTTGAAGGAATCTGTCGTGAAGCCATCCGGGCCCGGGGCTTTGTCGGGCTCCATACTGGCTAGAGCATCTTTTATTTCTTGGATGGAAATCTTCTTTCAAGTCTGTCGGTTAATAAGAGGGGAGATCCTTGGAGGTATCACCTCCGTAAATTTGGAATTTGGATCGGTCTCACCCTCTTCTTTATACAAGTTTTTGAAGTGATTGTAAGTCGCATTCTTTATGCTCTCAAAGTCTTTGTGGATCAAATTGCCATCTTTGATTTCTGCTATAGAATTAAAGCTTTTTCTTGCTTCGAGCTTGTTTATGAAAGAAGGCGGAATTTCTATCTCCCAGCTTTAAGCCATAGACTCCTAGATTTTTGTCTCCAATGCTCTTCCTCCGATAGGCAGAGCTTTGTGATAGATTTGTTGAAGCTCCGCCTCCTTGTCTAAAACTTCTGTAGTGATTTCTACATCCTCACTTTGGGCTTGATGCTGTGTAAGATTATCTTGGGCCTGCTTTCTTTCTTTTGTAGGAGTGGGAAGGCCTTTGGCCCATGTTTTGAGGACAGCTTTCAATCTTCTAAGTTTTTCTTCCTAGATGAAGAAGGGAGAACCCTTCACTAGCAATTTCCAGCTGTCCTGAACCAAATTCAAAAAACTCGAGCTCCTTAACCCAAAGAGCATTGAACCTCGAATGGAATGGGACCAAGATCCTTGTGACTCGACATCTCTAACAAAATGGGCTTATGATCCGAGACATCGCATGGGAGGATGTACAATCTGGATTCTAAACCGAGCAAAAGAAAAGAACTCGCACCAAACATCTATCAAGTCTAGCGACAATATGACCAGGGGCCTATTCTCTTATTGGTCCAGTGTACTTACCATTATCTCGGGAGGGGTATCGAGTAGATCCCGGTGTCTGCATGAGATCTTCCACCCACTCCCTTGTTGGGTCCCTTACGATTGTGCCTCCTCGCTTTTCATCCGTGCGAAGAGTGAGATTTAGGTCCCCCGCAATAATGATGTTTCCCGGGTTCTTAGTCTCCGCTGACTATCTAATGGAGTCCCGACTCCCACTTTTCTCCCCTATGTTAATAGGTACGTAGACATTGAACGGGCGGATAGTCTCCCTTGATTCTATAGAATGTAGCTTCAAGAACATCCAATGGCTATTAGTGTGCCTCCGTGACCGGGATGTACTTGAGGGGGTTCCCGAGAGAGCCCAATCCCCCCGCAGGCTCCCCTTGATGATACTGCTAGTCCGCTACTTCCCTTCCGGAGCTTTTTTGCTGATTTGGAGGAACTCCCTTGTCCTCCATTTTGGTCTCCCCGGATCGAAGAATGTCACGGGGTTTCTCTTCTAATAAGACTTCTCACCGCTTCTTCTTTTACTTTACTCCCCATTCCTCTGCAGTTCGTGGAGATGGTCTTCATCATTTGTTTCTTTGGTGAGGGGGCTCCCCCGGAGCCATGAGCTTGATTTTTAACCGTCTTCGGATTATTTCCAAGGAGTTTTTCCAGCGTGGGCCGACTACCCCGAAGCTTGTCTTTGTAGGTTTCTGATCTCTCTTTTCTCTTGCAGATTTCCGGCCCCTTGCGGATCTTCTAACCGATGTCCGCGTATCTCCGATTTCTCCATCTTCCTCGACTCCTCCGAGTCATGTTCCTCCTCGTAGGCTTTTGTTTTCTTTTTCCTTGTCCCTTGCCATGATACTCTCTTCGAGTCTTGTTCCCTGCTGAGTTCGATTTTTCTACCGATTTGACAAGCCTCTCCTCTTCCCCGGGAATTTCTTCCGCAGAGCTTAGGATGTCGAACTTATTTTCTTGACTTCTTGACGAGGATACATTTTGGGCAGCGGCAGGATGAGATCCTTGTGCCCGGATTTCTTGTGGTTTATCTTTGATCTCTTAACTTGGTTCCATCCTTCATCCTTTCCTTTTTCTCGCTTCACCTTTGTTCGGGCATCCTCTCAGCAAAATGGCCGTAGATGTGGCATTTGCGACATTTGAACGGAGGCTGCTCGTAATCCGACACTTGAACATGTGTCCACCGCCAACCTTTATTTTGATGGCCTCGGGAAGACCCACCTCTAAGTCTACCTCGACACGGATCCGGCGCAATCATATTGATCGTTGTTGTTGGCTCGTCTATGAACTTGCCCAATGTGTTGCCAAATATGTTTAAGGGAATCCCAGTTCCAACAGTGAACCGGTAGGTTAGGAAGCCGAACCCAAACAGGGACTGCCGATGGAACATCCACAGCCGGATCAAAGTCTGGAGTCCATTTGTTTAGGTAGAGACCCTGTGGTCCCATGAAATAGGGCCCATTCCTGAAGATCAGGTCTTTATCCTCCTTAGTATTGAATTCAAACAGGAAGTAGCCTCTTCCAAGAAAATATGAAGTGACTTTATTCTTGATCATCGGGATCCAATTCTTAACAACCCAGTTTTCCGTTGTTTTAGGTGAGGGCCAGAGACCCGTGAATTGACTGACCAGGGCGCGATCTGCTAGAGACAAGGCAACCTGGATCGGTCCCTCAGGAGGTAGGGTTACCTCCGGAACATCGTCGAGCTTCTTAACAAACTTAGAGGCGTCAGACTTCTTCTTCTTGGGTAACGAAGCAATCAAGGAAGAGAAGGCGGCTGAGGCATCCGGAGGAGAAGACTGAGAGGGCCCTAGAGGTGATCCTTGGGTCTCCATAGTCAGAAGAAAAGATCAGCAACTCACCCGACCTACTCCAGACAAGAGGCGAGGCATCGCCGGGACCAAGTAGCAGAAAGAGCAGGGGTCAGATCAGAGGAGCAACGCAGGATCTGGGCAGCAGATCAGTGCAGAGGGGCGCTGCTCTGGAGGGGCCAGAAACGAGATCTGGAGAGGTAGATCCGATCAGATCCAGCCAGGATCGAGGGCCCCTAGGGCCGAGAGGGTCGTAGCAGCAGCAGAGGAGGCCGTGGGGGCAACGCTCTATCTCAGGCTCGCAGGCCAACGCAGCAGCACATACAGTTAAATCTTTAATCCAAAACGGAAATCCATTTCCCTCATCATTAGTTGACAATTCTTAATGTGTTTTTTTAATTATTATCATTTTTTTAATAGTTTTAAAAATATATATATATTAAATTTTTTATCGCTTTTTTTTAATTGCCTTTATTTTTTAATTATATTTTCTAATTAAAAAAAATTATTTAATTTTGTATTTATTTTTTTATATTTTATGTATTTATTTTTCTATTTTAACTATTACTTTTTATTTTTTTTATTGTTTATTTCAATGGTTTTTAATTTGTTTTTCTAATATGTTTTCTTTTATGTTTTTTACTAAATTTTTTTTTTAATTTTAATTTCCTTTAATAGTTTATAATTTGTCTTTTTTTAATATTTTTTTTTTAATTTTAATTTTTTTTATTATTATTTTTATTTGATTTTATGTTTTTTATTTCTTTAGATTTTTTTTATAGTTTTAATATTTTCTTATTTTTCAATTTATTTATCTATTGAGTTAATTTATTTATCTTTAAATATGTTTTGATGTTTTGTTTTGGTTGTTTTTTTTAATTTTGAATCATATTTATTTGGAAGAAATACTAAAACTGTCATCATCTTCAATATAAAATTAATAAAAAATAATAATTTTTATTTTTATTTTTTATTCAATTTTTTTTGAATTTTTTTATTTAACATTTTTTTTTAATGTATTTAAATAAATATTTTTTAATTATATTTATATGCAAAATGTGTATTTGTGTCAAGTGTTTAAAATTGTTATCTTTTAGTGACAAATATTTTATGTGTATTGAAGTATTGATTAACGATATATAAATATATAAAAAATCATGACTTCAAAATATTAATGTTACTATTTTTTTCAAATTTCACAAAACAAATTAAAAATTTCGTTATAAAAAAACATTGCAAAATAAAATAAAACATACATGTTTGGAAAACCCTTGAAAAATAATCTTAAGACGAAAAAAAAGAAGATGAATAAGACAAAAATAGTAAAATAATCAACATTTGAAGAAATTTATTTACAGTTAATACATTTGAAAATATAAACTATAAAAAATGAACCCTTTAAAAAAAGGGGGTGATGCTGCATCATAAATTTTCAAAATCAACATGAAAATTTGCTCCAAAAAAAAAATATGAATAACCACTTTTCAAAATCAACATGAAAATCACTAACAATTAAAAAATTTGATACATAAAAAAAATTTAAAGTGCCAAAAATATGCTAACAAAATATATTATGAATAACCACTTTTCAAAATCAGCATGAAAATCACGAACAATTAAAAAAAATTTATACATAAACAAATTTAAATTACCAAAAATATGCTAAAAAAATGTGATTATGCATCACCACTTTTCAAAATCGGGTGTTTTTTTTGCTACCTCAAAATTACGAGTAAATGGTAATTTTCTCATTTGATTTGTGACTATGTTGCTGGTGGAGTGTGCCACCTGAGGCAGAAATTGGGCTTGAAGCGCGTTCTCTCACCAACCCAATGAGTCAACTCTTAATGGTTGTTGGTGTTGATTTTCTAGTGGAATATGAAACTGATAGATATGCTTGGATCACTTTACTGAGGATTTGTGGGCATATAATTCTAAAGTCTTAATACATATAGATAACGGTGTGTATTTAGAAAACTTACATAGAAATGAAAGGAAAATATAAACAATGGGAAAATTGAGAAATTTATATGTTTCAAATCTGGTCTTGCTTTGGAAAGGTCGGAAAGTCAATAAAGCAAGAAAAATAAAGAATGAGTGAAAGTTTCAAATTTATTTCTATTTTGAAAAATACTACATAAATGAGTTTAGAATGGTGATTTTTTAAATATGTATTTATCTATTAGATAATAGGTGGAGAGCCATGTTGGATTTTTTAGACTTTAGATTTAAGTTCTCTAGGGAAAAGTCGGTGTTTTTTTTTTTTGGGTGAATTGCATCTCTAAGGTTGTTATATTATCTAGTTTATTAGAAAGTATTCAAAATTTAAAATTAATTAGAGAGAAAATGATTAGAATACCTCATTGTTAATATATATATATATATATATATATATATATATATATTCACGTCTTTAAGAGGTACACTATCAAATTTTTTCTTAATTGAAAATTTTGCATTCAAATTTTTATCATATCGAATTTGAATTTGAACTTGGTAACTATATTTCAAAACTTAAAATAGTTGCACAATAAAATTTATCTTAAATATTTGGCACTACAATTTTTATTTCCACGACTTACTTCCACCTCTCCCATGAATATTTTTTCATTAACAACTAGGTTGGTCTCCACCACCAAATGAGCTACCTTCTGCGAGCTCACTCAGTGTTAAAAAATTGATTGGGATATATTCAACCATTTTAATAATAATTTGTTTAATTATTTTATTTATGTATTTATTTATTTTTATTATTTATAAATTCTAATTCTAATAATAATAATATTTACTATAGATTATCGTATACTAAATATATCATCTTCCATAAAGAACGTCACTCAGTGGCCAGAAATTTCAGCAAATATGATCCAAAGCCTACAAGCTAGAATGGACATCACAAATTATAAATTTTTTGCTTAAGTATCTATGTTAAATGCCTACATTATTCAATTGTGTACGTGTTGTATTCTCTAGTTGTTTCAAGAACATAATATTCATGTTATATTGTCTTTTTATTTCAGTCAATAGAGCTTCATACAGAGCACATATCAATGATCATCAGAGGAGTATGAGTCTTTCTCTCTACTTTACTTCTTATGGAACCATGTTCAGTATCTGTCTAGAAAATTGTATAGCTTTGAAAATCTGTAGTTATTTTATTCATAATTGTTGGAATTAATTTCCAACTGCCCGAAGAGTTGAGACGGCAACAGACTTAAGGCGGAAGTGAAGTCTGCGAGGGTCAATGAGGCAGAGCCGACGGAGGAGAATACCCCCTCGGACTTGCTGACGTCACCTACAGCCGGGGGCCCACATATATTATACAGCCCATATGATATATGTTTTATAATAATCGCCGGTTAAAAGTTTTAATACGGCATTTGTTTTAAAAAAAAAACACAAGTCTGTTTTAAATGTTTTAAATTTTATTTGTTTGTTTTTAATATATGTGAATTATATATTAAAAAGGGCCCGTGAGGCAAAGGAGTGCTGTTGTATTGCAATACACAGTAAATGTTATTACACAGGAATTTTTTATGAAAGCACAGCAGTGCGGGAAGAGAAAAATCAGCAGTGCCAGCAAACCAATTTGTGATCAATGCGTTCCAAGCAGTGCTGACAGAGTTAATGCAGCCATAAATATTTCTGAAGCGGTGATATTTTTGTGGTTGAATGTCAATGAATGGCATTAAACAGGGCTGGGATATTTTGTTTTGTAATATGCAGAAATAGAGTGCATCTTTGTATTGTAATGTGAGATATATGCACAGCAGCGTATTGTTAAAACAGAGAGACAGAGAGTTGTAATTTTTAATTACACAGAACAGCAGAGTGTTTTTAAAATTACAGAGCATACACAGCAGTGTTTGTTTTTATTTTAGAAACAGATTATTTCTCTGTGTGAGACAGAGAAGAGTGATTTGGACACTGTGTGTGAAGCAGTTCCATATTTTTGTAATCTCCCAGCAGTGGAAAGTTATTAGATTGTAACAACAGTTTTTTTCTATATGAAATAGAAATTTTTTCTGAGTTAAAAACTCTGTCTGTGAATGAATTCTTAATATTTTTCTGTGTTAAAGAAGGGACATTTTATTGTTCTAGAATTCTGAAAATTCCAACAATAATGAATAACAAAAAAATAACTATTTACAGTGAAAAAAAAACACAGGCAAGATAATTTTTTGGAGATAACTTCATCAAATCTCAACATAAGAGTTCATACGATCTTTCAGAACATAATACAACACGATCTATGGTCAGGGCTTACACACTGAGCCCCAGTATAACTCGCTCTCTCTCTTAGATTTTTTTACCCAAAATTTCTCCTTCAATTATTGTAGACAAGCAATTGATATTCTCATTGTGATTGTGTTGCACCTCAATTGTATCATTGGAACTCAATGGTAAGTACTATTCACACCCACTCTGTATTTTTTGTAAGATTATTCGTCAGTATTGTCTTATGATTATTATTATATTTGGGGTTTTGGGCTTCAAATAGTTGGGAGATGAGTAGTAGATGTTGCGTGGCATCAATGAGGGAGACCTGGAGGAGGGGTTTGTATGTAATGGTGATCGTCATCCGGAGATAAGTGTGAAAAATATTTGGAGGAAGATGATGCAGGGGACGAGCCTTCTGTCGGGCGTGTCAATTGACATATGGAAGGGAACAATGGTGGGTGTCATAGGGCCAAGAGGGAGCAGAAATTCGACATTCCTGAGGGAATTAAATGGGCTCTGGGAACTGTTCGTCAACTCCACCTTTCTCGACAATCACGACATCTGTAACCTCTTGATTTTTATTCAAAATTTCAAATATTAAATCTTGATTTTTTTTTCAAAATTTCAATAATTTTAAATATTAAAAATACATAAAAACAAAATTTCCATTAATCAAGGATATATATATTAATTAAATAACAAAGTTAATGTTTTATTCAAGTAGTTAATTTTTAAAATAAAATTACTATATTTATTATTAAAAAAATTAAAATATAAATTAATTAATTAATAATAATAATAACAATTTTTTATTTGATATATAAAGGTTCATTATGAGACCGGTATAGATTATGTTAATTTTAAGCTCCTAATGATACTGGTTGTCACAATCTCTAATCTAATATATAATATAATAATGCTATATGCAATGGGAAATTAATTAATTAATTTATTGGATGTAGTTTGGTTGTTCAGTGTTTTTGGAAATTTTTTTATTAAATTTGTTCAAAATTTGAGGATATGTTAGAATCATAAGTTTGAATAGTGAACTTTGGTGAATCTATTTATCTGTTTAAAAATACACTTTAAATAACAAAAAATCAAAATATGTTGAAAAATTATTTCACTAAATTCCTAAGAAAAAACTTCAAAACCTAAACAATTAAAAAATAAATTTTACCATTCAAAATAAAAAACAAATCATAATAAGCATACTATTATTGCAATTATTAAAAACTTATACTTGAAATGAAATAAAATTTAAAACCTAAATTATAATTATCTATGGTTTCTTGATGGTTTTCAAGGGTTCTTTTCCTTGTTATTTTTGTGGTTTTCTGTGATTTTTGTATGGTGGGTTTTCCTTTAAAATTATTATTTTTTAATTGAAATAAGCAAAGAATGGTAGGAAACCTACCTCCAGTTCCAGATAGTCGTTGGGTCAAGCTTTTGGCACATTGGTGAGGCCACTTGGTGGTTAGATCGAGCTCCCCCATCCTTAGTAGAGATGAAATTTCACTTGTGGTTTGCCCAAAATGGCATGCACAGATCGCGTGTGGGTTTTTCATTAACAAATAGAGGCTTGGTCAAGCTTCTTTTTTACATTTTGTGTCCAAGTTCTATTGGCAGGAAATTTCAAAAAAGAAGTTCGATTGAGCTTCTAATAAGCTTGGGTTACACTGGAGATTGATTGAGGGTTTTTTTTATTGCTCGATTGAGTTGCTTTTCTTCACCTGAAAGTTCCCTCACTTGCTGAAAAGTGTAAAAAAACTTCATACATAGACCCATTCAAGGCTTAGTTGGAGCATATAGGGTAAGTTGTTTTGTTGAGGTTATGTGGAAATGGCCATGTTACTATACCTACAATCAAAATCAACATTCGTAATGGCCAACCATAACCTTCCCAAGATTAGAAGATAGCTTCTTATAAAAGACTTAGGTTGTAGGATAGTAAAATCGACAATATATTCCTATAAATCTATAAATATCACTACATCTTCCAAAATTCCTTTTTGTTTGATGGTTAATATTTTGAAAAGGATACAAATAAATAGTTAATGGTCTTAAAAAATTATTTAAAATTTCTTAGGGTAAGTTTGTTGAATATTTTCGAAGTGTCATTGGGTAACTTTAATCAATAAAATGAGAAATATTATATTTTTAAAATATTTTTCACAAAATGAAATTTAAAGCATGTTTTATCTAAATAAAACATGACGTAAGACACACAAATACTTACTTTTAAAAAATTATAAAAAGTTACGAAATTTGGAAAACTCTAGGGAAAAAAATTACTAAATAAATTTATGATATAATTGATTTTAACTTCAATGTTTAAATTTTTTTATTAAATTTAAATTATGCTAAATTTAATTTTACATTAAATGTTTTTTTATCATATTTCTTTTTAACTGGTTTGCATGAAAGAAAAACAAATTATTGATATATATTTTGAAGTATTAAGATATGAGTGAAGAGAAAGGATGAGAAGGAAAAACTTATTATAATTTAATTATTAAATTAATAATGAGAAAATTATCAGTAGTTGTAATCTATTAATGCAAATTGATTCATCACTATTAAATCATGCACATAAGTTTTCACTTTTAGGTTTTTGACTATTAACTTGTTTCCTTACTTTGTAAAAAGACAAACTCAAAAAAAAATTGAACATATAGTCATAGTCCTTATTTTTATGATCACAAAACATTTTTTTTTTCTAAGTAATACTATTTCTATTAGATCATCAAACAAAGTTTACATGTCGCATCCTCAACCATAGATAAATCCATGTCTGAGGGATAGTTCAGAAAACTGCTGGTCAAAACTAGACTGCCCCGGGTGGGGAAATCGGCCAATATAGTCCAAAAATACCAAGCTACCCTTGGCGGGAAACCAACGTTTAACATTGTACAAAAAGAGACTAAACAGACAAACAAGAGATGCATCCAAATCTGGCAAACTAAGAAGCTTAACAAAGACCTGCTAGGGAAGGCTTCCATGCTCGTCGCTGGATGGAGAATCCTCCTCGGGGATGCAACAGATGTACCCATAATCCAACTGATCAATGTCTTCATGCTGCTCGCGAGGGGAGGGCGGAAGACCGATCCTTTCCGCAGGAATGTCTGGACGACCAGCATCCTGCAGAGAAGTAGAAATGTCCAAAGCACCAGTAGCTTGGAGAGTTTCCTTGCCTTTCATATAATTCGATAAACTAAGCCCTGGCATTTGCAAATCCTCATCTGGCCTGAAGTCATCGTTGTCCAAAGAGGGGCTGGAGGCTGGCTACACTGGAAGCGCCTTGAGCTTGTGAGGAAGGAAGGGCGGCTCAGCCGAAAAGGTCGACTTGCAGGCACGCTTCTTATCGTGGGAACAAGATGGTGCAGCTAGAGGAGGTGAAGGCAAACCAGAAGGGATGAGGGGGTCAAAGTGCGGAGCAGGCACGGAGAAGGGAGGAAACAGATCAACGGGGTCCCAAGAGGCCGAAGATTTCAAGTCCAAAGGGATATCCATGGGTAGGGGAGGACGCAAGGGGATTCCTCTCCCCCCTCTACGGCTGGGCTGGCGATGGCGACGCGGCATTATGGCCAACGCAGATGAAACTCACGAAGACGGAGGTGCACCTAAGGAGGCAGGGGCCCAAAGCCGCCGCACTAGAACCGAAGAAGGCTGAAGCAGGAGGAGCGGAGGAATAACAACTAGGGAGGGATGGAAAGCCAAAGGCGGGGCGGAAAGATAGATCACCATACTGATCAGTGGAGTAATTATCCAACTTGCTGGGTACGTATGAGTTAAGGTGGGCATGGGAATTTAAGTCCCTGCCCACACGAAAATTGATAACACTGAGCGGCCCAAGGGAGGGGCACATTGGTGCGCCATGTGGTGAGCCACATGGCCGCCTCATGGAGGTCAGACAAGCTGTGAACCACCCACATCTGGAGATGATCACAAAACATTTATTTAAAATAAAAAAATACAATTTAATAATTGTTAAAGTTATATTAAACTAGTTACTAAGAGGTTTTTTTATTAAAACCCTTTTAAGTATTTTTATATCACTTTTATATAGTGTTTTCTAATAATGTGAAGTTAAAAACCATGATTATATATGATTGTTGTTGAAAATGATGGACTTGATTAATAACTACAAATTATATATGATTAATGTTGGGGATCATGGTGAGAAAAATAGATTTGTAAAATGTTTAATTTTTATTTTTATTTTTAAATTTCTATTATTATAGAAATGTTAGAATAATGTAAGATATCTCTTCAATGATATAAGGATTATGTGAGAAAAGTTTTATGAAATGTGTTATATTATAAAGATGAGCGAGACAAGGTTTGTCTTAATTAATATAAGGGATATTTTAGAACATGTTATATTATAGTATTTATATTAGGTGTGGTCTAACTTATAGATGAAAAATATTTTTTCATTAGAATTTAGCAAAACGATTTCAAGAAAAATTGTCTTGGTTTTGTTATTTAAAATGCATTTTTCAATGCATAAATAGATGCACTTTATAGTTTAAACAACTTAAATTGAAGTTTTTAAAAATTTCTAAGATCTTAGTTAAAATTAACTAAAATAGTCTTTGGGGTCTTGGTTAAACGGTAATGACACAGGCTAGTATGACACTCATTTCAATTTAGGCAGGCTAGTATAACACTCATCACAGGTTCAATTTCCGTCCCCCATTGAAGTGAAGATGTAAAGATGTAGTCCTACCAAACTTACAAATAAAAAACCAAAATAAGTATCTTAAAAAAATCATTTTATCTATAAATTAAACTATATCTTTTTATTATTTTTCTAAATAATAAAAATATACTTTATATTAAAAAGAATATTAGATAACTTAAAATATAATAATAATAATAATAATTATATTATTTTAATTTATAAAATTATATCTATGACATACAATATCAAAATATTTTTCATTGTGTACTTCATCATACAATATTAAAACGTTTTTCATTGTGAACTTCATTTATATGATACGTAGAAATGTCTTTTATATATATATATATATATACACCGTTAAAAAAGTTTTAATTTGAGGATATTTAAAACAACAAAAATCAATTGCAAATCATATTTGTTTAGACTACTATAAATAATTAGAATGGTCCACGAGTTTCGAATTTAGAGTCCTAAAAAGAGAATTAACTTGAAAATGCAGATAATAAGAAAAATTTATTAAAATAAGAAAATTTTGAATATTTAAATAAATTCACAATTCAAAAAATTGCAAAAGCCAGAATTGCGATCGGATCTTTAATCAAATTATAAAGGAAAACCCATTAAGTGACACGATATCTAAGAGAACTGTATCATCCCACGCTGTATATACGTAAGACATGGAAAATTGGATCGTGACCTAATTTATGTGGGGTCCACAACAACGTGAAGACAACCACTTGCAACAAGCGTTCTAGAGGTAACTTCATACAATCGCTGCATAAAAGTTGATACGATCTTTCAGAAGCTACGGCCGGGGCGTCCACACTGAGCCCCAATATAACTCGCTCTCGCTCTTCCACAGTTTTACCTAAAAATTGCTGCTGAGAGGCATGTGGGCTCGCTCTGCTACGGAGTGCTCGCCGTCCGTCGCCGTGTGGGCATGCTCTTCCAAACGCCTGCCCTCTTCGAAGGTCGGTAATAATTTTGATGCACAATTCTCTTGTTCATGTCCATGAATTGTGTGGGGATAATTTTGTTTGTACACAGGAAGCGTTGCGGATAACATAAGGTACGGTCCGGCACTCCGCCGCAAGAAATTATCGTACGAGAAGGTCGTTGAGTATTTGGACCTGGCGGATTTGGAATCCTCTCTGGTCGCCAGATCCGCCAGCAGTATGTCCGTGGGAGAGTCGCAGAGGGTTGCCTTGGCCAGGGCTCTCGCGAACGAACCTGAGGTCGGTCTTGCTTTTTCTGAATTTGCTTCATGTTGTGGGAATTGGGGCTTTTTTTCGGGATTCCGTCATTTCTTTCTTTTGTCTAAATTTGACTCTGGTGGTTGTGAGAAATAGGTGCTGCTGCTGGACGAGCCGACGAGCGCCCTGGATCCCATATCCACTGAGCGCATCGAGGAGTCGATCAGGAAGCTGAGAAGGGAAAAGGGGATGACTATTATCATGGTCTCCCACAGCGTGAAACAGATCCAGAGAATCGCGGACGTCGTATTTTTGTTGGTCGATGGGCAGATTGTGGAGACTCTGCAACCCGATGAGCTGTGCAATGCAAAGCATCCCACGGCTCTCAGGTTCCTTGAATTGAGATCCTGAGTTTCATCATCACAAACAAAACGCAATTGAATGAAATTTGATGAAATGAATTGTAAATTTGTTAACAATTCATCAGTATCGGAGCAAAAAATTCGGAAATTCGTCTATTCTATTCGAACAGCGAATAGTTTGATGAAATTCCATTCGGTTGGTTCAGAGTTTTGTTCACTTGAACCCCTTTCTTATTGGTTCTGAGTATAGATCTTGCGCTAGTGGAGTGTGCCACGCAGAAATTAGGCTTAAATTCTCTAGCCAGCCAACCCAATGAGTCGATTAATGCTGATGGAGTCTGACTGTTGATGGTTGTTCGCGTCCATTTTCTGGTGAGATAGATATGTTTGGATCACTTTGCTCAGGATTTGTGAGCATATCATGCTAAAGTCTTAATACATATAGATAACGATGTGTATTTAGAAAAGTTAATAGAAATTGGAAAATTTCAAATATTTAAATTTTTTTTGGATTGTCAGAAAATCAAGAAAAACAAAAGAGAGGTGCAAATAGATTATTATTAATTTTTTAAATATATTTTTATTTTGAAAAATGCCACAAATAATTTCAGAATAGTGATTTTTAAAGTGTAAATGTGTTTTTTTTGTTTATTTGGGTGAATTGCATTTTTAAGTTATTTTTATTTTAGGGGAAAGAAAAAACGATGCTTTATTATAAAACCGTACAAAATCTCAATACATATTACATTATATATAGTCGAGATGTATGAAAGACATTTTAGAAATAGAGAAACCATGTAAAAATAAAGACATTCATGGCTCCCATCTAACCATCACTATGAAATATGTAATCACCATGATGAATACACAGTCCATATTATGTTCAATACATAGATCAAAAGATGTATAAACATAGCATCAAAAGATATGAAATATGTAATCACCATGATGAATACACAGTCCATATTATGTTCAATACATAGATCAAAAGATGTATAAACTATACGCATTTCATACAATGGAGCAACTGCATAAAATAGCATGATCAATCCAAGGAGCAGAAAAATAAAACTACCAGATTAGAGAGATGAGATGCATCGGCTCATTATATAGTCTTTATACAGGCTCGCTTGAAAATATATGAAGAACCAGCTCCATATGAGTAAAGTCCTGCAGGCTCATATGCAAAAGGGTGAGTGAATACAAAAAAGGATAACAGTGATTAGGCTCGCTTGATATGTCAAATGACAGGCTCGCTTGCAGAAAGAGAGTAACCAACATCAATATTATAAATTTGTGCAGGCTCACTTGAAGAAGTGTGAAAATAAATACAGACTAAGGCAGAGGAATGACATAAGAGTCCACGAGGGCATAATTCCTGTAGTGTAATATATGAATAGAACCAAATTGTGCTTGGAGGCCCTTTTTTGAGAGTAAATCAGCTCTTGTGTTGTTCTCCCGATAGATGTGCTGCATAGTAAATGAATGGAATTTTGAAAGGATATACCGAATGCAGTCAGTCCATCCACAAAGCAAAAAATCCTGTAATCTATTCTTTCCAGAAATCCCATCAATGATGGTCTTAGAGTCGCCATAAATGTGAACCTGCAAAATATTAAGATGATATATGACCCTAATCCCACACCATATTTCCATGATCTCAGCGATATTGTTTGTACCAGGACCACCATTCCAATATATTTGATAACGCTCCTCAACCGATAGCTTGATCAAAGCCCCAAAACCACATACATCATCCTTATGTGCCCCATCAAAGAAAATAGCAGGGAGATTAATGTGGTGGGGTCGTCGTCTTACAGACATGTCAACCACTAAAGGTACTGAATGACAGTTCTCCCCCAGCCATCTCGTAATATTACAGTGAATCCTAGATATGTCAATAGGAATGTTTTGAAAAATTAAACAATCCCTGGCACACCAAATCTCCCAAAAAAACATAAAAGGGAAGAGATTTATGTATACCTTTTGAGGCACCCCACACTAGAATGGTTTGCATAAAATCAATGGGTCTCCAATGTGGATCATCCTGGAAGGCATTAAATAATCGTCATATCGAAATACTTGTCTTACTTAAAAAGAATAAGTGGTCAACTGATTCCTCCTATTCAAGACAAAAGGGACATTTTCTGGGACCATGATACCCATGTTTGATAAGGGAATCCCAAGTAAGGATTTCCCTTTTCCATAATAACCATACAAAAAGGAAAATCTTGGTAGGGATATGCCACTTCCATACCTGATGAAATGGAGATACAGAATGATCTATTTGCCTCACCTTTATTATATGCATATATAATTCTTTCACCTGTATGCTACCATCCACCTGAGAGCCACTCCATATAATTTTTCCACCATCATTCCTATAAGACAAACCCGACATTTGAAGTCTTCACTTGTATCTATCCCATGCATCTGCGTCCGCTCCATGTAAACCAATCATCTAGGCCGATTTCCAAATCGGCGCGCCAAGTTCCCATTGAGAGATGATATTAGAAACATAAAAAATACCCCTTTGATTTAAGCGATGTAGAAGGGCTGGATCCATCATATCAGTCCCAAAAATACTAGATAATCTGTCAACTCCCAAAAGAATCCTCTTCCTATTGCCAAAACTCCATTTCAATCTGCTTCCTAGGATTTTTATGACTTTTTATAGGCTCCTCTAGATCTGAGAAGATCTATAGATTGGCCACGGATCTCCGGAGTACAGACACTGAAATGGATCTCCCTGAATGTATTTGAAATAGACGATCATAGACCATGCCCCTAGTCTATTTAATACTCTCCATAATGATTTAGTAAGAAGTGCATTTGAGAAGCTACGAAGGTCTAAGATACCCCAGCCACCGAAAATCTTTGGCTTGGAAATATGTGATAATTTGCATAAGTGTATTTTCTTGTGGTCCGACCCGCCTGCCAAAATAAATTGAGATATTATAGATTCTAGTTTGCTTACAATATAAGCTGGCAGATAAAACAGATGGGTCCAATATACCATGAGTTGTGGTCAAACAACTTGAACCAATACGAAACATCCACCAAGAGAGAGAAATTTGTTTGCCCACTTCATGATCTTTTTTCTAAACCTATCTAGAAACCATAGCCAATCACTATTTTTGTAAGCACATGGCTTGAGCGTGAAGCCAAAATAGGTGAGGCCAACCATAATGTGACTCATTCCTACTCCCATAAAATGAGCAATGAAATCAATCTGATCCGCATCTCCCAAGTCATAATAAATGATCGATTTCCTTTTATTGATGCATAGACCCGTAGCCACACCAAAACGGGTGAGGATGAAGTGCATATAAAACCACTAGTTCCTAAGAAGATAAATATAGACCTTCAAAATAGCCCGCATTTTTTTCCATCTTCAGTATGTTACTGAACCCATCCATAATGAGAATAATTATTAGCGGGGATAAGGCACAACTTTGCCTCAGTGCACAACTAGCCAAGAAGAAATCATTTGGAAGAGCATTAATGAGGACAACATACCGAACTGAGAAAATGCATGCCATAATCCATCTGATTGACACCATAGATAAACCTACCTTTAACAGCGAAAGCCGGATTAAGGACCAATCAACAGAGTCATATGCTTTGTGCAGGTCAATCTTCATAATAAGAGCCTCTAGCTTGTGTTCATGAATCGTATGCATTACTTCTTGTGAAATAGCCACTACGTCGTGAATTGATCTCCCTTTTAGAAACCCATATTGTTCAGCTGCTATGGAATTTGATAAAACCTCTCATACGATTTGCAATGATTTTTGATGTAATATTGTATAAGACATTACATAAAGAAATCGGCATATATTCATCAAATGAAATGGGATCAGAATATTTTAGAATCATGGCCAGAAAGGTTGAATTCATCTTCCCAGGAACATAACCACTCACCCAAACCTGTTCAATCACATTATGTAGTTCATCCTTTAGAAGATAAAAAAAAAGCGCAAAAAACTAGATCGGCCAGCCATTGGGCCCCATACTTTTGTTATGGGCGAAGGATTTTAGTACTTCCTCAATCTCCACTATTGATATATCTTTCTCCATATTCTCATTTGAAGATTGATCAAACATTCGAGGCATATGCTCAAGAATCCACTTTTGACCTTTTGAGTCAATCTCCATATCCTGTTTATAAAAATCAAAGAAATACTTGTTAGCCTCCTCATGAATTTCTTTAGTGGTATGTTTTATTGTCCCATCCGTAGCCTTAATCTTCCAAATATAATTTTTGTTCTTTCACCCATTTGCACAATTGTGGAAAAAACATGTGTTCATATCGCCCTCCCTCAACCACTGGATCCTGCTTTTTAATTTCCACGAGGTCTCCTAGAGTTTTAGAATCTCTGTTTTGCGTGCTTCAAGTACTTCAAGTGTGTTATATATATGAGAATCCGAAGGACATGATATCATTCCATTATATATTTTAGTAATACTATCTTCAAAACATCGATATTCCATTTTTAATGCAGTTTTTTTCCTTTTTTTAACAATCATCTTTAGTCTTTTGAGCTTGTATGTTAATTCATCCCATCCACTTAAACTATCCAAAGCACTATTCCTTCGCCAGAAATCAGATACCAACCAATTGAAATCCGGGTCCTTAAGCCAAATTAGATTAAATTTGAAGGGTAACCCAATAGCCTTAGGTTCATGGCGCCAATATCACTACAAGGAAAAGACAATATAGCAGATGTTTTTGAGGAACCCCACAGAAAAATACTCCATACATCCGTTTCTAGCGGAGGTTACTAGAGGAGGTTGGTGGGCGGAGGGTTTTGCGGATGTTTTATGATCAGTGCGCTTATCATTAAACGTCGCCCTGGTTCTCTACAATACTGAAAGCATCGGTCGGCACAAAAACATTGGCACACTGGACACCGTGCACTCCCTACACACCCACCTGGTGCATTGTATTATTTTATAGCACTAGTGTGTCCCAGATCTTCCGTGTCGGTGCATTATAAAACACCACGCCAAAACCAAAACCACCTAGTGCGGTAGAACAAAACTGCACCGGTGCATCATAAAACAATGCACCAAAACACAAACCCACCGGTATGTTTGTTAGAAACAGCACTGGTGCGCCTATAAACCCCGTGCACCGGTAAAGGGTTAAATTAAAAAAAAATTACGGCAAAAAACCCAGAATTTTCACTTTTCCAGTACTCCTGAGCTCTCAATTACCGGTGCGCATTCTACCATAGAATGCACTGGTGCAAACAAAACACTAGCACCCCGGACAGAGTGCACGACGTACACACCCACTTGGGGCATCCAATTACGGTAATGCACTGGTGCTTCACTACTCTTCTGCATCGGTGCATCATAAAACACCGTGCCAAAACAGAAATGTACCAGTGCATTCTTATCCAAGAGTACCAGTCCGCCTCCAAAACGCGTGCACCGGAATAGCGTTAAATAAAAAATAAATTAAGGCCAAAAAACCAGTTCTTTACGACTATTCCACACCGGTGATTTACAAATATTTTTCCCCAGTGCCCCATCAAAACAACTCATGAAAAATGAAACATCCCGGTGCAGTGTTAGCGAACCGCCTCGGTGCATTATAAACAACGCGCCAAATGTGGCACTGCCTGGTGCGCTGGTAAGTAAGCATATCGGTGCGCCTATAAAACCCCGTGCACCGGAACAAGGTTAAATAAAAAAAAAATTATGACCAAAAAACTGCATTTTTTAGTTTCCTCAGTGCTCTAGAGCTCTCAAGCATCGGTGCCATTTCCCATTCTTTGAACCGCCCTGACATCGGTTCCCTCATTGTACCCATTGCACGCACTGCTGCTCTGCATTGGCCACCAATCTCCAGCTTGCATTTTCAAAAACGGTGGAGAAATTTTCTTTTCCAAATTTTACAGCCAATATGCCTCCTCGGCGGCGAAATGTACAGGTATTTTTCTGGTTTTTCCATAATTAAGCCTTTTAGAGGATTAGAATTTGAAATAACCATTAAAAAAAAAAATTGTCGCGCTATGTGCCGGAGCCGTTCGGGTTGCACCGGATTGCGGTGCTGCCTGTAAAATTTACAGGTCGCACCGCCACCGGTGCTAATAGTATCTGCACCGTTTTTGGGGCGGTACCGAAAGGCGCCCGACATAGTTTTAAATTAAAAAAAATAAAATGCGGTGCGCTCATTTAGCCAAGCACACCGTTGACTAAGGGAATCCTAGTGCAGTGTGTTGACGGTATTATCTGCCCCAGTATATGTCAGCGCACCGCATTATTCATTCCAAGAGGATTAATGGTGCAACCGAGTAAAATACCGCACCGTCGACTATGTAATTATTATGAAGTCGGTGCGCTGACATAACTATATGCTCGGGGGCATATATTTCAGTCACCGCACCGCTATTCTGAACCTAGATTTAGTCAACGGTGCTTGAAAAATAGACAGTTGCACCGAGGCCGGTGCATTGTATCTCATTAGGGGCACCGAGAACAGGGTGCTACAAACTTAAGCTGCATTGCCCCCAGTGCATGACTGTTTTTGTGGCACACCGACTGGTCTATTTTTTATTTTCAAATATATATATATATATATATATATATATATATATATATATATGTATATTCCTAAATACATGTATGTTTTAATAAAAAAAATTATTTAATATGTCAATGATTCAGAGAGAAGAGAAGGAACAACGACAACAACAGGCTAAACAGTATGACATGATTCTCCAATGGGAAGTTCGAGAGAGGGAGAGAGATGCATACCCTCGGCCTATTACAACAGATACTCAGGGGATCCTTAGGTAGGTAGGCCTCCTCAAGTTCTATGAGGAGGCTACTTCCCTAAATGCCTATAGTGTGTTTCTGAGATATCTTATCTGCAGGTGGAATGCCCACCGACAGGCTTTCTAGGTTGGTCCTGACCAGTGATACACACCCACTGAGGAGGATATTTATTTTATTACAAGACTATCGAGGGGAGGGGTGTATTTTCCCTCATTCCCAGACGTGCCAGTTGGTTGTGTAGTAGGGAGTTAGTTAGTTTAATCCCAGAGATACATTGGAGCACATGTACTGTCTCCTTCAGAGTTTTAGGTACTTGGAGGTCAGTTACATATAGGTGCATTTGGTAAACAGGACGTGCAGTGCCTCTGACTTATCATTTTGACTATTTCGCACAACACCAGTGACAGGAAACTCATTAGTTGCTCGCTTTTATATTATGTTAATTCTTTAGTACAACAACCATGACTTGTTAGGTGGTCTGCCATTTTTTTGCTGCAGTTTTGTAAGGCCTTAGATAGATGTCATGCTCATGCACAAGGGATGGTCAACTTCCCTTTTGCGTCAGAGCTATTTTGTTTATTTTTTGAGAGGTTTCCAAAGATGAGACCTAGTTTTGTTCGACAACCTCGTAGACCGATGTTCGAGGCCTAGATGCACATGTGGGGGCAGATGATGCCCAAGAGGGGAGACACTATGTTTCCAGCCAGGATATCGCATGATGCAATGGACTTACTAGCCAGTGCTGATGGTCTGCATCGCTTCATTTTGGTCCCATGTCCTTATGCTGGATTAGATTGGCGAGGGTGTCCCAACATCCTCTTCATAGATGATGAGCCACCAGATGATAGAGGTAATATTAGTACTGTTTTATTTATATTTATTCTAACATGTTCTTTAGCTTGTTTTTATTAAATTGTGTAACTAAATTGTCTTGTTATTGTTGTGTACTTGTATATATTTTGCAAACATTGGCTCTTTTGATGGTGAGGAGATGCCAGATCCACCACATGATCCAGGTGTCGATCCTGATGATGATGAGGACATGGCCGATGACGAGGATGATCATGATCATGATGAGGCTGGTGCAGCAGAGAGACGTTATCCTGCTCATGGTGCACCGGTACCGCCTTTTTCTAGGCGCGGTGGACCTCAGACTAGATATAGGATGGAGTTAGGAAACCAACTCTATGCATTGATTGTTGATGCGGGCATCAGGCTCGCTCATTACAAAGACATACGGGCCAATGATAGGCTATTATGGATGTGGAGAGGCATGCCACGTGATATGTACAACCTGATGCGGCATGTCGTAGGAGATATGACAGCTATTACATGACTAAGGAGGACTTTCTGTAGCTATAGACGTACTAGTCGAGCCGCGACACATGATGGACAGTTCACGAGTAGCGACTCACATGAATCTCATGATCTTTCACCTTGCACCGCACCTAATGAGCATGAGGCTGATCCACTAGCATCATCTAGCAGTCATCATGGAGATGCGGCTGGACCATTAGCCACATCCAGTCAACAGCCTACAGCGCCATCCATCAATACTAGTCATGATCATGAGCAGGGTGGACTGTCGACTGTTGAGGCTGCACTATTGACTGAGCAGGCCTCCACTACTGCTGCTTATATTGATGTTGTACTAGTACCACCAGTTGATGCATCCATCAGTACTAGTGATCATGATCACGAGCAAGCTCGACCATCTACCATCAAGGCTGCACCCTTTACTGAGCAGCCCACCTCCACTTGTACTGCTATTGATGTTGTTATACTACCACCAGCTGATCCATGACATTTATAGTACATTTGTATATTTTTAACATTATTTAGTTATATATATATATATATATATATATATATATATATATATATATACGTATGTATGTATGTATGTATGTATGTATGTATGTATAGTCCATGTATTTTATCTTCATGTTGCAGTTCTACTTAATTTACATGTTGGTGATCATCATGATGTGGCGCATATTGTTAGGTCATGTTAGATATGTTCATTTAATGTTTAGCTTGCATAGAGATGTGTATACGTGATAACACGAGTTATTTGACATGAGATGCATATTTGATGTTTGTGTTGTGATGATGTTAATATATAATGTTAATTTGATGTTTGAATGTGTTTTTTAGTCGAATATGATGTTTGTACGATGGTTATCATGATCGTGATGATGTTTATTAATTAATTTAATATTAAATGACCATGATATTTATTAAATATTATGTTGTGATTGTAATTTAAATTTAAATTTAAATTGTATGTAAAATTGTAAAATTGTATTTTTATTTGTACTAATTGTAATTGTATGTAAAATATTTATTAATGCAACATTTTAATTGTAATTGTAATATTTAATTTATTGGGAAATGATTGTAATAGTATATATTAAAAACTGTAAAATTGTAATTGTAATTCTAATTGTATGTAAAATTGTAAAAATGTAATTGTAATTTTAATTGAATTGTATGAAAATTGTAATTGTAATTCTATGTAAAATTGTAAATGTAATTGTATGTAAAATTCTAAAATTGTAATTGTATTTGTAATTGTAATTTTAATTGAATTGTATGTAAAATATTTGTAAAATTGTAATTGTAATTGTAAATGTAATTCTATGTAAAATTTTAAATGTAATTGTATGTAAAATTAAATTTGTAATTGTAATTCTAATCGTAGTTCATGTCTGTGAAATTAATTTAAAATTGTAATTGTAATTATAATTCTAATTGTAAATGTAATTTTAATAGTAATTGTATGTAAAATATTTGTAAAATTGTAATTGTGATTGTAAATGTAATTCTATGTAAAATTGTAAATGTAATTGTATGTAAAATTAAAATTCTAATTCTGATTCTAATCGTAATTCATGTATGTGAAATTAATGTAAAATTGTAATTGTAATTCTAATTCTAATTATAAATATAATTGTAATTGTAATTGTATGTAAAATATTTGTAAACTTTTAATTCTATTAATGTGAAAATTATAATTGTATTAATGTGAAATGATTTTATTAAAATATTTAAATTTTTAAATTTGCAAATAATTGTAAAATAACAAATCTAGAATAATACGAATTTTTGTGACGTAATAAAGTTTAGAAAATAATGAAAATAAATTCATGTACTTTAGAATTATCATTATTTTATTATGATCTTACATACAAAAAGAAAAAACTTTATACAGTTCGATGTGCTTAGCATCATAACACACACTAGTGTGTTGTATTATGAAGACACCCTGATGCTTCCCAACTCTTCCGCACTGGTAACGAATAAACGCAAATAAAAAAAACACAAATCTATTTTCTTTAAGAGAAAAAAAGTGGCAATTTGAAAAATGGGTGGCAAAATATTTTCAAAAATCTAATTTCATAAAATCATTCTTTAAATACAAAACACTTTTCATTATTTCACTATTTTTGCTAAAATTTTTAGCCAGATATTTGTAGGAGATAGACCTGGAGCAAGAGAGCATGAGGGCACTGTGGAGCAGCAAAATACTTTCGAACATAAGTATTAAGACAATAAAAACCAAACCTCTAGCGATTCAAACCCTGTATCATAGAATTTCAAACCATCTTGTGATTAAATTTGATTGTTTTTTTACTTTTTTTGTGCAGTGTTTTTACTTTTTCTACAGTTTTATCCATTATTACCCTAAACCTTTCATTTTTTTTCTTTTTCCCTTTTTTCTCCTTATTTCTGTGATTTCAGAATTAGGATTTTTCATTTTAGATTGATGTCCAACCCACGGAATGACTTGCATAGTCGGATCACAATCCATTCGGCCATTGCGTGAATTTTTGGAAAAAATGGATTTTTTTTAATCGGTGCGCCCTGCGCACGCTACCGCACCAGTGCGCTGTATTATACAGTGCACCGCGCAAGTACTGTGTAGTAAAAAAATTGAAAACAACTTTTCTAAATTTGTGCGCCATATCTGAAATAGGGCACCGGTGCTCCATCTAACGAGGATAGTACCATACGGTGTATTACACCGTTTTTGCGGTGCGTTATTAAGACCCCGCACATTGTATGGTCTATTACACTATTTTTGTGGTGTGTTTATAATACCCAATGAACCGTACCGTCCATTTTCTTTTTTACAGTGCGTTTTTAATATACCCACGCACTAGCTGTGGTGCGTACCTCATGAAAGGTGCACCAATGTCTTGAGATTTATTTTCTACCTGAAAATTTGGGAATTTATTAATAAATATATTAATGAATGGTATGTTACAGGTTTCAAATTGATAAAGAAATGAATGATAGGAGATCAACTAACAAAAATACTGTTAACACATCAAGAAAAGAAAAAAAGGCAAGTTCTTTGTAAATTATTTATTAAAAAATATTATTTTTGAACTATATGTAAGTTTATCTAATATGTATTGTTTACTGTGTATCATGCAGAGCCACAAAATGATGAAGTTCGATATGATTATTTCTGATCTAGGACCAGAAGAGCGTAAAATTTTAATTGGAAAATTGCAAAAGGATGAATCAGGTGAATGAAAAAATACTATTGATCCAATATGAGTTTATTTTTTTAATTATCATTAATAATATACTTAAAATTATTAGATAACATGGGTCAAACAGTCTACTAATTCACATATGTTTAATGTTTTATAGGGACCAACAACTCAGAAAATGAATGTTGTTCTATGAAAAGAAAAAAATAGAACATGCAAATGAAAATGAATTGCTCCTTAGCTCATCTGGAGTGGTGCTGGAAGTTAACTAAAGGGGGAAAAACTTTTACAAAAGTTTGAGGGATATAGTGGAACGAATGTATAGACGTTATTTCCACTTACAATACAAAAATCAATCCAATGATTCCAAGAACCAAATTTATCTAAACTACAGGAAGAGTTTTCAGAGAATTGTTCAATGAGACGTGTCAGAATTTTAATAGCAAAAACGTACAAAAAAAGATAAGAAGGAATGAAAAAGTAATATTCCTTTAAATGTTTGTCTAGAATTATTTATAAATATCACTTTTGTTATATTTACTTTTCATATATCAATATAAAAATTAAATATTTTATTGTCATGTTACATGTTCACGAAGATTATGAAAATATCAAAAGATGAACGAGTTGATATCATAAATATGCCAGTAGGAATGTACAAAAAGGTGTAAAAGGAGATGGTCAAAGAAATGGACAAAATTGCATCGTAGGAGGAGTCATCTCAACAACAACATGCTTCAAATGTAATATGTAATCATTGAATTTTTCGATCATTAGGTACAATAAATAAAAAAATTAGCATTAAATATTAATTTTCAAAAAATTTCTTGCAAAAAAGAAAAGAAAATGGAACCCATTCAGCACATAAAACAGGACAACAAGGAAGAAAAGGGTTGATCTCTAAGTTTGTGAGTGATTTCTACTTCCTTATGACAACTTAACTGGATTTCATTTTTGTATTTTTTAAGTTGTTTTACAAAAAACATCATTGAATGTCTTCAAACAGGTGCTAACATACAAAGAAGAACCATCAGACAAATTGATTGAAATTGGGTTAAATATGGGTTGTGAGTATATGTTGGCATATCAGAATTTACTTGTGGAATTTGTAAGCATCTATCGATCTTGTGTTACTTAGCTCCGTCTATTATTAATAGAAAAAAAACATCTTTTATATTAAATATATGATTTGTTATGGGGTATAAAACTTGCAGGAACAAAGTATGGAATTGCGCCAACAGATGAAATTTTGAAAGATGGCATGGTACATGGTTTTGAAAGAATGTGTATAGTTTATGAGTCAATTGTTGCTATCGTACGTCATTTTTCTTTTTTATTTACATTGATGTATATTATTTAATATTGCAATTTTCATTATTCTCACCAATGTATATACACTCATTTTAGTTTATTTTTCTGTTTGTAGATGGAAGGTGAGGAAGAAGAAAACAATTAACACCGTTAACGAAACATTCCTGAAAATAACCCAAGTCATGGAAGTAGCTCTAGCAGTGACAACAGTTCAAGCGAAGAATGATGATCACTATGTTTGGATATCAAAGCAAGACATTTTATTTTTTGAAATATGTCTATGAAATCATGCATTTTGTTTAATGTAATGGACATAGTGTCCCAATTTAAAGACAAAGGGATACGAATAACTGTCCCATTTTGTAGGATAAATATTGTCTTATATATATATATATATATAATCATAAATTAATATTTACTCTATTGCGTTCTCCATTGTCGTTCTCAAATGTACTAATAAAAATTTAATTCATATGAATATTGTTATAAGATATATAAGTGTCGAATTTTGATGAATAATGAATTTTAAAAAACCACAATAATTCTGATATGATATAAAAAATTAAACCAAACATTCTGATATGTTATAAGATGTGTCGAATTTTGATGAATACTGAATTTAAAATAATCACAATAATTGGAGTGTCACAGGTCAATGTTTCGAAAAAGAAAAAAATGAAAATTGGTGTGTGTTAGTAACTGCTGACCAGTGCGTGTATGTGTCTATATGCATCGGTGTTGTTGTACGATCTATGGGCACCGCACAAATACTGATACTAGTTATAAATATTGGTGGATTTGTGTGATACTGCGTACTGGGGATTTTATGTATCTATAAACACCTGCGGATTTGTACGATCCATGGGCACCACATGAATACCGACACCAATTATAAATCTCGGTGCCTTTCTATGATACGACGCACTGATGCATCATAAAGGCATATGCACTGATGCGTTGTTACAACCTATGGGCACCACACAAATCCCAAGACCAATTAGAACGACCCCGTGCATTGTATGACCAACACTACACCCGATGCAGTTTTACATCTAAATGTCCCAGTGCATTCATTCGACTGAGGAAGCCTCGAGGCGTCGTCTTCATGTACACACCGGTGCGTTAAATCCAGAGTAGCGCACCGATGAAAAAAACATCCGTAATAATCTCCGGTTGCCAATTTTCTTTATTTGTGTTGAATTTCCATTAAAACCTCTGCCAAAACCTCCGTAACCATAAATGAATGTTGTAGAAAATGTTTTCTTAACAATTTTGGCCAATTTTATAACACTAAAAACCTCCTTTATAACCTCCTCTAGAGGGTCTTTTCCTTCTAGTGGATAGAGATATGGCCATGTGATCAGACAGAAGTGTTGGAATCACCAGAGACTGAGTGTTACCCAGAATCCGGAGTAAAGAAGATGAGATCACAGAGCGATCCAGTCTCTTGGCGATATACTCAATGCCTTTGCGTCTATTATACCAGGTTGGCATAATCAGAATATGTTTAATATCCATCAAACCATTTTCATAAAACATTTTCCCAATCCTCTTAGAAAGTGAATCACATCTAGCCTTCATTCCCCGTGATTCATCCAAGGCTAATGTCGAGTTAAAATCACCCATAATCAAGAGGTTTTTTATGGAGTAAATCCCTGATTGGTCCATACGATCCCAAAAGGCCACCCTGTTTATACAAGGAGCATATAGATTTACAAGAGAAATATGTTCAATAATCCCCCTGAAAGATCCATATATAAAAATACCCCCAAAAAATTTAAATTCCTTAAAATTTTGCACTTGTGGGTTCCACATACTGAGCATAGTATTAATAGAAAATGATCTAGTACAAAGGGTTTCTTGTAGTAAAAATACGATTGGATGATATTCAGAAAATATCTCACGGAGGCAAAGATGTTTAGTGGGGTCGCCCATCGCCCGAATGTTTAATGAGATGACAAAATTAATTTAGAACTTTCAATTAGGCTTCTTGCTCTAAGGGCCCGACAGTTGTCAACAAAAGAAATTGGTACATCACAAAGGTCAAATAACTCCCCCTTAATAAGAGATTTGGTTTTGTTCCTACCACAAAATTGAGGGGTGCTTGATTTAGCACTCTGCTGAGTGGTGATATTAGAGGCAGAAACAGGTGATATGGATGGTTGGGGTTCATGAGGGGGCTTATAAAATACAGTCAAGGCGGCCATATCAAGCTTAGGGTTCTGTGGAATTGAGTCTAAATCACTCCCAAAAAATTTCTTAGGAGAGTTCGGAACATTCTCCAATTCAAGTTCAGGAGATGACAAAGGTGAAGCCCATTTGAGCAGAGGCATCGATGGGGAGGCTAGAAGTGGTTCATTCGGATGAGGACTGGTAGGATGAGCTGTAGATTTTTCTATGATACATTGTCCACTCGGGTCATAAATAAGCCCATATTTATGATTTATCAGATATTTATAAGGAGGGGGAGTGACAAATCTATAGTGCTACGCAGAGCAAATGTAGAAGGTTCATCAATAGGTGGGTCGAGATGGTGATATAGAAGCATTTTTATGACATGGTTCAGTATAATCACTATCAAAAGAGGATGGTGCAGACTTACCCGAACCATCAACATCCAAAGAGAATAATGGAGCCTTTGCTCGCTAACGCTATGTATATAATTTATCTTGTTGTTGCCTCTTTATGTGTCGGAATGGACATGTCTGTTGCATATGCCCAGTCTGGTGGAAAATGAGACATCTAAACGGAACCCCCCAAAAATCAATTTGTTGTAGATGACGACACTGTCCTCATATCAAGTCAAAATCCCCCGACAATCCACCCTGAAAGGATACTTTAACCGGTACCTAAGCTATTTGTTTGTCTTCAGTACCTATGCTTCTGGGATCTATGTATCTGGTGGTACCAATAGAGTTTCCAATTGCTCCCAAAGCTTTGATGGCCTATAATTCTAATGGAAGTCCAGGGAGCTTTACCCAGACAATTTTACTTCTAGGAACCTCAATAACCGGGTTAAAACCTAAGAACCACGGCAACAGTTGCATAAAACTTCTTTCCCTAACCCATGTGCACTCCATTACTCGCTTACAGTCTACTTCGTGTAAGAAATGAACACTAAACCATTGCCCCATCAATCTACTTACTTTTGGAAGATATCCAAGCATCGGGATCCAGAAATTTTTGACCCATTTGGTCATGTCCACCTCCCCCATTTCAGAAAATAACCACCTCCCTATGAGAGCCCGCTTTTGCAGACTAGTCACCCTTCCCCAGAGATCATCATATTTCATTATTACCTCCTTAATGACAAGAGCATGTTTATAGCATCACTCTTTTTTTCCCCTTCCCACTGCAACACAGTTGTAAACCTTCCCAAATCATGTAGTCATCATGACACAGATATTCATGCTGGAATACTTTCTCAAATTCTGTTGTATTTTGGTCAGATGATATATGATCCACCCCCACTTTAAGACCAATATCTCTTACCACCACACGATTCCTCTCAGCCAACAGTGTAGCAGCAATAAGCGCTTCATGCGTCGAGGTATCCGAAGAGAGAATGTCAACCATTTCTGCCATCTTAGATAGCCTTGTCAGAGAAGAGAAAAAAAATTTAGTTGCACATCCTCCACGTATACAGTCAGGAGAATATTTAATATTCTAGGGAGAGTACTTCAGTTAGATGTAGATACACTCATTCCGACCAGATCCCAGCCTTCAAATGATGCCAGATGGAATAATCGCCCCAGAAATGTGTAGATGATTATGAGTACATACGACAGGGATTGTAACTAGCCAAGATAGAGACAATACATAAATCTAGATACTTACTATGGATGTCAGATATCTCTAAACCGTCATAAATAGGAAGCCTTCCCAATGACCATGACAAGAGAGAGGTCCATACAGAATATGGAAGACGTTTGAAAGTCGTACCCATTATGCCCTGGGAAAAGAGAAAAATTACGACGCCATCAGATATAATTTAATCCTTTAGTGCAATTCCTCAATCCCGTATGATATTTCATCAACCCAGCATGATATTAACCTTTTAATATCATTAATACCTCATACAAGACTTTATATGCCAACAACCCATATTAATACATTTACATCGTCAGATCAAATCATCTACTCCAAGTAGATCTCCAAATATGATGAATTAATTCTTGGGACCATGTGCATTCCAACTGCTAAAAAATTTGAAATTCCAGTCACCAGAAATGTTCTTATTCACCATCTACAGCACCAAAAAAAATAGTGTTTAGAGGTCACAATAGCAACATATACAACCATTACAACGCCACCAGTGATGACATATTTGAAAACCAAAATATTTTCATGGTTGTGATATTATCAAAGAATCCCACCACCTATTCCAGACGATAGAACAACTTTTTTGAATGGAGATAATCAAATTGACCACTCTGCTAAAATTCTCCATTCGAGAAGAACTGTCCTCTATGTTTTGCATATTGCATTTTCATAGTATAACGAAAGTGACTAGATATAATGGCATGCATAATGACTATGGAAATATAAAATTATTTTCCCAACCAAAAAAGCTTCCTATGACATGATACTATCCTAGTGGTTCTCTCCAGCCTCAGTCATGTATGGCCACCTAATATTCCTTCTTCCTTATTTTGCCAAGAAAAAAATGGTACCTTAGATACATCAATCTTGCCTATCCCACTAAAAAACATCCCTCGAAAGCTCTTTCATATTCTATGTGACTATCATCAACAGGACACCAAATATAAACAACCATCCTGGTTCTGTCTTTCCGTAAATCCTTCCCCTACAGCTCCGAGCCAGATCTTTATGCTCTAATCTGGACACGCTCTGGTTCAATATATCAATAAATTCAATCTTGACAGGGGACAAAATGTTAAGCCGGATCTTTATGCTCTAATATCTACACGCTCTGGTTCAATAAAGCAAGAAATTCAAGCTCGACAAGGGACGATTAAGATCGGATTGGGGTTTTGTTCCTCCACGTCTGTGCCTCCTCCCTGCCTGAATTCATTCAATTCAATTTTATGGGCTCGAAAGGCCGTTGAATTTATATAATCTGAACCTTCTTCTCTTTGGTTGGAAATTTTCACCGATTTATTGCTCTGGTTTCTTGCCTCTTATTTCCAGAACATTCCACAAATGTGCCCGTGTCTACCCTACCGAAGTAAAAAACCTTTAAATTTTTTATATTGTGTAGAATTATTATAAAATATTCCAAATTCAAAATAAATTATAAAGAAAATGATTAGAATATCTCATTGTTACAAAAAGGAAAATAAAATATATATCTTCAAATCTTTAAAATGTATATTATCCATTTTTTTCTGAATTAAAAATTTTCCATTTACTTTGTAACTATACTTCAAAATTTAAAATAATTACACAATAAAAATTAGATTAAATATTTGATGCTACAATTTTTATTTCCACAACTTACTTCCACCTCTCCTATGTATATTTTTTCGACCCGGTCTCCATCAAAAAATGAGTTGGCTTCTTGGTTTGTGATATATTTAACTATTTCTATAATTATTTGTTTAATCATTTTATTTATATATTTTTATTATTTATAAATTCTAAAAAAAATAATCATATTTACTATACATTATCGTGTTTTATATAAAATATTATATTTAGTGTATTATAATGATATAATTATTATTTTGTATTTGCATGTAAGTGTGTGCATTTGAAATCATGAGTCGCATTCAAACATTCTTTTTTATCTTCTTGTCGTTGCTATGATATCAAGAGAAAATATTTTATCTTCACCATTATCTGTGTTTCAAACATAACATTATCCATCAAGATAGAGAAATCTGGCAACATCTCACGCGCAGATAAAACCTTATTATTTTAAGAAGGTTTGTCCAAAGACTTTCTATCTTGCTACAGACAAGAAATGGGTGATTTAATTTTAAATAAAACTATTCTGCTACGGAAAAAAACATGAAATTTTTTGGAGAATGGTTGGTCAAAATTCAGGTCCCCTAGATTGGGTTACTAGGGTTATATGTTGCCTTTTCAAGGGATCCATTATGTTTAGATTTTTTTTAAAAATGGATGCAGATGCAATCTTGAAGGGGTTGTGGATGTGGATGTGGGGTCAAGTCTTCTTTTAAGATGTTGGTACTTTTTTTCAATTCACAAAACAAAGTTTTTTTAATTTGACATGTTGGGCTTCTTTTACTAGGTTTGTCGCCACAATTCAAGAATGTTAAGGACCTAAGGGTTATTGGTAATTAGGTTGGAAGCACCTTATTTTTTCATGAAGCACAATTTATTCAAAAAAATTGGTGAGTAGCACGGGCGACTTGTCAAAGTTGATATTTCCAAAGCTCTCGTAGCAAAATTGGTTTAAAATGCAGGGATTATACTTTTGTGCAACCCATTGGGGTGTGCCTGTTTGGTGTGAGTGATGTAAAAATTTGGGGCACATCATGTATGATTACTCCTAGAGGCATTCCTCTCCGAAAAGGGTAGAGTAGAATGTGAATTTGAAGAAAGTTGAAGAATTTGTAAAAAGTATGGACTCGATGATTATTGAAATATCTTAGGCGATTATAATTTTCGATTCAAAGGAGCGCAAGATAAGGTTATGTGGGAGCATAGCCTCCAAGACTCGCTAAAGATACCCCTTTCTCACTCAAATGTCATCTCTAATGATAACCGTCTGCATAATTTAGAAGTGGTTAAAAATGATAGGGTGCAGGGTGACATAGGGGTTTCATCCCTTATTATTCAAGTATTTAGTCCAACATAGAAAGGCCCTGAAGGAATTGGCTATGAAGAAGGAGATCCATCTAAATCCCGATTTAATAGGCCTTTAGAGGATTCAATTCAGGTTAGTGATGTTATGGTTATGAGTACATAGGATCCATTAGAATATAGTGATGATGTGGATATGGGGAATGAAACTAAGGTTGTTGAAGCATACATTGATATTAGCAAGAGTATTGGTGAAGGAGAGCTTTAAAATTCATTATCATCGAACTTGGGAGAATTATCGCGAGTATTATCCTCTTTAGTCCTATTTTTGGAAAATAAAGGTGAGGACAAGGAGGATTTATTGTGCATCAAAAAGAGTCCAATTTTTGAGGTGCTAAAATTTGGGTTGAAATGGGATTCTCAAAAGCTAAAACAACCTAAAGGTTGCTTCTTTGAGTCTTCTTTGTGTAGTGGGTATTTTCTGAAATGACTTTCTTATGTGGAAGTTAAGGGCTCGTGGATAGTTTATCATAATTTAAAACCCTCTGCTTATAAATTTATTTCTATGGAAGGGATAAATGGAACCTTCTTTCCTCTAGGAAGTAGGGCAAGGGGTTTAAATAAAAAGGCTTTAGTTTGTTCTAGAAGGTTTGACTTGTACTCCCAATACTTTTTTAGGGCCCTTAGAGTATAGTGATAAAACTAGAATGGTTACCTACTGAATATATTATCTTTGAATGTCAAGGGGTTTGGGGGTTCCCCTAAGAGGAATGGCCCCTTAAGTGTTTTTTCTCTTTTCATAATTGGGATGCCATTTTCTTGCGATAGACTATGTGTGTAGGCTTGAAATCTATTGAATGTTTATCCAACTTGTTGGTGGGGTGGAATTTATTTTCTGTTGATACTAGTAGGAATTTAGACGGTCTATTGTTGAGTTGGTCCCCCTCGATTGGTCCTTCTAATTTCTTTGTCTTCAATGGTACAATTTTAATGGAAGGGTTTAGTTCTTCCCTTGGGATGAATCTCTCTCTTTTCAACTATTATGGCCCCTATGAAAACAAAATCAACGTCTATTTGGATCTATTGGATTGTGATTTCATAAATAAGGATAATTTTATATTAACAAGATATTTTAATTTCTATTTATCCCTAAGAGAAGTCTAGGGGACAACCAACAGGATGCTCATACAAGATGTTTTTGTCATTGGATAGAGATGATGGATTTTGTGGATGTTGAACCCCCGAAATTGGTTCCTACTTGGACCAACCACTAATAACGGGAAAATGCAGTTGGGAAGTGACTTGACATATTTTTAGTAAAGGAGTCTTACTTTTCTAAAGCTATGTTGTATCATCCTATAGTGAGCTAGGAATCTATATTTGATCACAAATTTATCCTCTTATTTCTAGGGGATGCGAATAGAGACAATATTTTTTTCAATTTAATAAATGGTGGTTGGATGATTAGAGCTTCAAGGATTTGGTTAGGTTTGCATGGATTCATATTGAGATCTCCAGTATTATTTGTCCAATGGAACAATTCTCTAAGAATTTTAAATTGCTAAAGAGGATTGTTAGTGAGAGGCTAAAAAAGAAAAGGAATGTGTAATTAGGTGAACTAGAGTTGATTGAAATCAATTTTCTAAATTGGTTTTCAGAAATAATGGGGCATTAACAAATTATGAAAGAGAGAAAATTTAGAATTTAGAAGAAAAAAAAGCAGAGCTCCTCAGGGCTCGAGAAATTACTTGGAAGCTTAAGAGTATAGTGAATTGAGTTGCTAAAGAAGACACCAATTCAAAATAATTTCACTAGTTTTCTAATCATAGGCATAAAATAAACCATATTTGGTAAATTCAATCACAAGATGACACTTGGTATCTTTTTTTGTATGGGGATATTGTGAAGGAAGGAGATTATTTCTTCAAAAATTTGTTTCTGTATTGTGGCCATACAAATATAGTTGATGAGATGAGAGTAATCAAGTACTATCAATGGTTTTTCTCTTATGAAGAATCATATTGGATAGGAAGTCCTCTCTTTGAGGAGGTTCTAAATATCTTGAAAAGGATGCCAAAGGACGAAAATTTAGAGCATGATGGCTATTTCATGGAGCTGTTTTTGGCTTTTATTTTTAAATCTTATGGGGAAGGACATTGTGGATGTCGTAGAAGAATCCAAGAGGAGGTAATTTTTTTTTGGTAACCTTAATGAAAAATTAATTACATTAATCCAAAAATCACTGAAGCCCAAGAATTTCAATGACTGTCAACCAATAAATTCGTGCAACAATTATATATATAAAATCATTTCAAAGGTGCTAGCTAAAATGTTAAATATTGGCTTGCCAATTCATATGTCTTTGGCCCACTTTGTTTTTTTATTCCATACACATGTCCATGATGTTATTGGGTTGGCCCATGAAGCCATGCACTCCATTAAATACAAAAATATTCTGGAGCTATTGTGATGAATATTCACCTATGAAAATCTTATGATAAAGCAGGCAGGTCCTTTATTAGGTGGTGTTGCTTCATATTGGTTTGAATTTTGATGTGATTTCCTAGATAATGGATTGTATTAGATCAACCAATTAGGTTTTCCAGGTTAATGGTGATCCATTAGATTTTTTTAGAACTTCACATGGCATTCATAAAGGTTGCCCCTTATCACCTTTTCCTTTTTTACTCATCATTGAAGGATTGAGTAGACTAATAGTGGAGACAAAGTCAAAGGGTAGGATTAAAAGAGTAGAATTTTGTTGAGAGATGGATATAGCTCACATTTAGTTTATATATGCTGTTTTTTTCTTTGGCTTGAGGATTGTTGAGGAATGAAAAATTTTCAAAGGTATTTTGCATTGTTTCTGTGTGGTGTCGAGCATGGAGGTCAACCTTGGAAAATCGTCTTGTTTCAACAACAACTTGGATGAAGCCCAAGTGAACTTGATCCAATAAATTTTTCCTCTCATGTACGATTCTTTAAATGATGGCTTTAAATACCTTGGATTTTTATTAAAGCCTAATAAATATCAAACCACAAATCATGTTAAAAAGGTGGAAAAACACATTTTTTTATTGGTGCAATCAAAAACTTTCATTAGGATTCCATCTAATATTTAATCAAATGGATCTTAGAAAGAATCTCAATCTTCTAGTTGACTTTATCAAAAATTCCTAAAAGTATTTTAGGTGCCATAAAAAAGTTATGTATTTATTTTCTTTGGAATTGCAAGAAGAGGGGAGAGGAATTGCTTTGGTGTCTTAGAAAAAACCGGCGCTTCCAAAGTCTTTGGGGGATTGGAGTTTACATAATATGGAGAATTTTAGACTAGCTCTTGTATCCAAGAGCCATTGGTGTATGAATTTTCACAATATTCTATGGATTCTTGTAATGAAGGTGAAATATTTCAAATCCATGTCGGTTATATATTTTCTCAAGTAAGAGCTAAAAGTGACCATGGGAGGTTCCGTGATTCGGAGTAATTTAGTAAGTGATCTACAATATTTGGAGAAATGACTCTTGTGGAAGGTTGGGAAAGGGGCTAAAGTTATTCTTGATCATGACACATGGATAGGATGCAATGGTTTCCATAAAATATTTGGTAGGTTGGTGGAGTTTAAAATCATTCACGTTATATTTTTGTTATGGATTTTGTTAGGTAGGTATATGAAACTTTAGATAATAAAGAATGGTTTTTAGCTCAAGATTTAGAACTTTCTAATATTGATGCATGTGAATGGAGCTATTTTCGATTGATTTTGGGTAAATTTAGTATTGTAATTAGCTGGGAGGAGGAAGACATTATCAGGTGGTCTAAGTATAAACAAAGTGGAATTATGAAAACTAGATTTGGATATGATGTGCTGATTCAAGACAATCCTCTTTCTTCTTCAAAATGGTGGCAAAAATTAGTATGGAACGGAAACTACCCCCTTAAATGTAGGATGTTTCTTTGGATATTGTTGGAAGGAAAAATATTGACTTGGTATATTATTGTTTAGCGATGATGGGTAGGTCCTGGATTTTGCATTATATGTCGAAAGAATGAGGAGACTATAGCTCATTTATTTATTCACTTTCCTTTTGTAATTTCTATTTGGAAGGTGGATTTTATTTGTTTTAACCTTGATTATTGTTGGAATGGAAGCTTGGTTGAAGACTGTATCTAGAGTTGGAATCAAAGGTTCATTTCTTCTTCCCTTAAATTCCGTTTGGTCTTTGTGTTGTGGGGAATTTGGCTAGGGAGAAATTGTTGTTTGTTCAAATATTCTACGATTTTCTCTAAAGTTATACCACACAATGCAATATATTCTTATCTTGAGCAAGTGAAATTGATTAAAGGGAAAAAAACCAGGTTAATCAAAGATGTCAAGTTTTCAATTTGTATAGTATGGGGATTATTTCACAGACTTAGTTAGAGGGATGTTTGTGTTGAAGTTTTCAACAAGAAACAATGAAATTGGCATCTAGAAACAACATGACAGCACCTACACTAAGTTTGGGACCAGGAGTTCCAAGCAGCACCTACACTAGTGTGGGACCACAGGTCTTAGCAGCACCTACACTAGTGTGGGCTAAATCTGGTTCATGTCTATTTTAGTTATCCCTTAATTAAGATGTATAATAAAATGTAATCTAATCTCAAAATAACTTGTAATAGTTAACTAGGTGTGATAAACTTAGTTAACTCATGAATTTTGAGTTGAGGATAGTAGGTAAGGCATGCAGAGTAATTATAGTTGTAACAGAGTTCGAAGTGCAGTGATGCATTAGTTAATGCATGTTGTAATCAGTTTAACTCAATTAAGTGAGTTAAAGTAAGTTGTGCTAGTTGTAACTGTTTGTTGCACTAGTGAGAGATCAAGTGAATTAAATGTTATTTTATTAATAATCAATGATCTAACATGAAACTGAATATTTACTATTATTAGCTTCATTAATGTCAGTTCTAGTGGGGACCCAGTTGAGATCTAGGTGAAAGAGAAGTGTGACTATCAGTTGTGATATTAGTTGATTGCCCAGGTGCAGTTAAAACACCACAAGATGCCCATGATACTTAGCGCAGTTGAGGAAGGATTAAATTCCTAAAAAACGGGGATTGCATTCACCAGGGATTGCGAGAGAAAAGCAGGTTGAAGACAGGCTGAGAATTGGCTGTGTATTGGCCCATTTTTTTGTGGATCAGTGTGAGACAATTAGTTGAATATAGGAGGGCTCTTGTGAGAAGAGTTGTATGTATTTTGAGATGAAAAACTCAGAATATCCACAATCTTCATGTTTATTCGACGTTTCGAGTCTAAATCAAGACTCATCTTCAGGACAAACCTGCTAAGAAGAGAATAGATTAGGTTAAATAAATAGAGGAAAGAAGGAGATGAGAGATTCGACCGATTCTTGATTCCTCGTGGAATATACAATAGAAGATAGTGGGGTTTTGAGTAGTAAGCTTTCCCTAGGAAATTATATGTTTTGTGTTTTGATTGATTCTTCTTTGCTTCATGTGATTGGCAATTGTGTTTAATTTCCACAATTTATTTGTAGAAGTGATTCAGTTTTTAACTCTAGTACATTGTTAGAGCGGATTGAATCCATGATATACATTGTTATTGTATAATTTCTACATGGCATCACAACACAGGAAATCACAATGGTGAAGGAGGAGCTGAGTTTGTGACTGGATAGAATTCGAATTTTCATAAATACTTTCTTGGTGCTACAACTGATTCAGGATCGAAATGAATTTCAATGGCTTGATATTGGAGTATGCACTTGAGGGAATTTTTAACTGTATTTCTTGGAAATACAAGATGGAGGCAGTAATCAAAGAAAATTTGTTGAAGGAATTCATTGACAATGATGTTCCTAAACCCGTTGTGACAGATGCCGCAAATCTTGATGCATGCCAAAAGAAAGTGACAAGGGCAAGGAGGATCTTACTAGAGGGAGTACGAGACCACGTTGTCTCAAGTATCCATCGTAAAGCCACACCATATGAAATTTGGGAGGCTTTGACAGATCTATTTTAGAGCAGCAGTGACCATAGGAAATTGGCACTGAAAGATAAACTCAGGAAGATCAAGATGGAGAAGAATGACACTATTCTAGTATAATTAACAAAGTTTGTCCAATGTCGGGATGAGCTTGGGAGTGTAGATGAGCTTGGGAGTGTAGGAATTATTGTCGTTGATGATGATTTTGTGAGCATATCTCTTCTAGGACTTCTCAAGGGATGGCATAGTTATCAAGACTCTGTCAATGGAAGGGAAAAGCTGTCAGATTGGAAATGACTGTGGTTGGATTTGGTGCAAGAGGAGTTCAGAAGGAATACCAAATATGGATATTAATCTAAGAATGAAGATGAATAAGATTTTTCTTTGGTTGTGAAGGTGAAGAAGGGGACAAGAAAGAAATTACATTCCAAATCAGAGACCGGTGAAGAAGGCAAGGAGAGAAACATGTCCAGAGTGAAGTGTTTTCACTGTCACAAGCATGGACATTATGCTACTAACTGTCCACAAAAGAATAAGAACAAGAAGGCTTCAGGATCTTCATATGGTGAGGCTTTGGCCTCACAATTTAAGGTTGAATTCTCATTGATCGCATGCATGGTGTCAAGTGCATTGGGATCTGTGTGGTATTTGGATAGTGGTGTTTCCTTTCACATGACGGGAGACAAGGAAATTTTCAGTAGCTTGGAGGAGAAGGATATCTAGATGCATATTGAAACGGGTGATGACGGGTGGTACAGTGCTACTAGGATTGGTACCATTACCTTCTAGAGACAGTCAAGTAAACCCTTTCAATTCAAATATGTAATGCACGTACCAGGTTTGAAGGAAAAATTATTCTCAGTTGGAATGTTGGAGAATAGAGGCTATGATGTTGTTTTCAGTGAAGGAAAAACTTTCTTGTGACACAAAACAACAAGAAAAGCCATGAAGATTGGGATTTGCGTGAAGAATCTCTATATACTTGAAGTAGATGTTATTTCTACATAGCTTCCAACCATTGGGAAGTGTGATAAATCCATTCAATTGTCCCTTGAGAGGGAGCTTGATTTGCATGAACCTCAAGACCTGGAGCAACAACATGCGGAGGATCATGGAGTGGCAGAAACCACTCAAGCAGAGAAATTTTGAGCCATATGGGCAGAGGGAGTGCATGCAGCTATACCTTTAGGTGTGAGGTGGGGCGACATGCATGATTGATCCCAAGAAGGAATCTGGGCAGGGTCCTAGAGATGGTCTATCTCATGGATCAAACCTGGCTACGAGGAGACCATAGTACAAAAATAACAGGATCAATTATATTGATGCAGTTAGATGTCAAGAGGATATAAATCAGAGTGACATGTGTCGAATACTGGAGCACATAACAGAGTTGGCAGTAGTGCAGAGTGCATGGATGCAGATGTCAACAATGCAAAGAATCTAGTAGACATGTGCAGTAGCTAACAACATTCAGAAGACTCTGATCCCAGATGCATTATACTGATTTAGTTTTTTGGTGGCTATTCAGTTTTGGAAGTGTTGCATATAAAGGTTGCATGTGTTAGAAACACTAGAGAAATATTGCATGCAAAGGTTACATGTCTGAGAAACACTAGAGAAGTGTTGCAAACAAGAGTTATATGTCACATGCAAGGGTTTCATATCGCATGCAAGGACATTCCTTTCTTGTTGAGAGGGAGTGTTGAAGTTTGCAACAAGAAATAGTGAAATTGGCATCCGGAAACAACATGAGAACACCTACACTAAGTGTGGGACTAGGAAGTCCAAGAAACACCTACACTAGTGTGGGACCACAGGTCTTAGCAACACCTACACTGTTGTGAGATAAATTTGGTGCATGTCTATTTTATTTATCACTTAATTAATATGGACAATAAAATGTAATCTAATCTAAAAATAACGTGTAATAGTTAACTAAGTGTGATAAACTCAGTTAAATCATGAATTTCAAGATGAGGGTAGTTATTTTTCCTTCAGTTCTTTACACCTAACACAATCATAGTTATACTTTCAATTCACTTGGAAAATAATCAATCCTATGTTCAGATCAGGGGTCTCCCTTAAGAGTAATGCCCCCTTAAGTGTATATTTTATTTTCATAATAGGGATGCAATTTTCTTCCAATATACTATGTGTGTAGGCTTGAAAGCTATTAAATGTTTATCCAACTTTTTTTTGGGTGGAATTTTTTTCTGTTGATACTAGTAGGAATTTAGTTGGTATTTTTTTAGGTTGGTCCCCTTCGATTGGTCCTTTTAATTGCTTTGTTTTCAAGGCTAGGATTTTAATGGAAGAGTTTAGTTCTTCCCTTGGGATGAATCTGTCTCTTGTCAAATCTTATGGTCCCTATGAAAACATAATCAACTTCTAGTTAGATCTATTGGATTGTGATTTCATAGATAAGGATAATTTGATATTAACAAGACTTTTGAATTTCTCTTTATCCTCAGGAGACTGATGGGGGCCAACTGACGGAACGGATGCTCATACAAGATTTTTTTATCATTGGATGGAGATGATGGGTTTTGTGGATGTTAAGTCCCTGAAAATGGTTCCTACTTGATCCAACCACTAATAAGGGGAAAATTAAGTTGGGAAGCGACTTGACATATTTTTAGTAAAGGAGTCTTACTTGTCGAAAGTTATCTTGTATCTTCGTATAGTGAGTTATGAATCTATATTTGATCACAAACGTATCCTCTTATTTCTAAGGGATGAGAATAGAGACCTTTTTTGTAATAACTTATCTTGTTGATTTTAATAATGAAAATAAGGCCGAAGGGGATTTTAGAAGTTTCTTTCCCCTTAGATACATATGTGTTCTCATGTATGTGATTGATGTATGGTTGCATAATTGATAAATCTTTGTGCAAGTTTATGGTATGTGTTCTTGATCATGAATATATTTTCCATAGATGGGTAGAGTAGATTTGTGTCTTGTGTTTTAGTAAATTACATGATAAGTTTAATAACTACACATTAATTTATATAAATTATGTGTTGAATTCTTATGGTTCATATTCCTTATGATTAAATTTTTCTCATGTTTTATTGCTCATGCTAATATTTACTGCAAAATGTGTTGTGAATTAAATGATGGTTTAGTTAGCAAAAAAAAGTAAAATTACTAATTGCATGAAATACTGATTCACTCTCCCTCTTTTTAATTTCTATCACAAATGTGAAAAGAGAGTAGAGAAATATGAGATTCCATATGGAAAGGATGGATTCCCACTTGGCTCAAATTGAGCGCTATATTCCAAGCATAACCACTTCTTCTGCATCCCCTGTATCTAGTGTGAGAGATCAGGATCTTGTTACTTCGTCTAACTCCTAGTTCTTTCATGTTTGTTTTTAGTTTTTTATGGTTTGATGACTTCATAGACTCTTTGTTTATGTTGAAAATGTTACAACTTCTTCAGTTTTCGACTAGAAATCTATACGTAGATGGTAAAAAATATGTGGTTTCCCACTACGTAGTTTGAGACCATCTATCATAAAGAAGGATGTTAGTAAATGGTTGAACTATGTGCTGAGATCTTTGCTTTATGAGACAATAAAATATTGTCTTGCAAAAAAATTATTATAATTATATAAACTTTATTTTGATTTTTTTTTTTCCTAAAATATTCTACTTATGAAGATGGAAACTCTAATGACTTCAGTTGCCACTCCGTTTCTGGGAGATTTTCAGCTTAAGGACCCTTCATTTTTTCCGAAACCCCCCCATTTTGGTGCTATTGCTACATATCTAGTGCACTTGAAGGAAATTATTTTGCAGTACGGTTATTATTGCATGGACAAGTTGAGGACATTAATCCTGATCTCTCAATATTTTCTGTCTTTGTGAGCCCAATCTCCGAAGGCACATTTTTCTTATAGGATATATCCATTCATTTTATATTTTCACTTGCAACTAAAATCCAATATTAGATAGGAATTCCGTCCATCTTAATGTGGTCCTACATGGATTTAAGATTGTTCAAGAAAGGAACTCACTCATGGATTACATCATAGAAATGGTCACTTTAATATTCCTAGTTTCAATACTAAACGGTGGAGTTAAAAGTAGGGATGGGTCCTTTGCATCAAAATCTAGATCCTTCAAGGATTCCCTAAACCACAGCTCTCATAACCAAATCCTAATGATCTTTCAGGGCTAGTCATCATCATGGAACATGCAAAACATTTTCCAACTATTGAGGTGACTCATCCCCAATCTGTGATTTTTTGGACTGGTTATGATAAAAATTCCATTATCTTCTATTTTAATGGGTTCTGGCCATTGAAATCTCCAAGAATGGGTGAATCACACCTATTCCCTAAATACATAACCACTTTTTTATTTGAAGGGTTGCTTTGTGGTACATTTCAAAAATCTAGAGGATTGTTAAAGGTTTTTTTATTAAGAACCCTGTTTTGGGGACACGATCTTTCATTTTAGCCTCATTTCCTAAATTTAACTCTTTATCCATGAAAACTATATTACTTCCTATTTGGGTAAGATTCCCTAATATCCCCATTCCTTTAATAAACCCAAATATCTTATATGGTGTAGGTAACGCACTCGATTGTTTTATTAATATAGACACATACATGCTTGAGAGGGGTATTATAACCTTTGCTTCCATATGTGTTGAAAGAGATCTTACTAAATGGTTTTCAAACCAAATCCTCATAACAAATGGACTCTGAAAACACAAATTTACACTTTAGGATATGTTAATAACCAGATGATCTCCAAAATTCCCATCCTTCTTCCCAAGGTCTTTCTCCCCCCATCAAGGCTAAGAAAAAGAATCAAGGATGAAAAATCCCACAAGACCCAAAAGGATATATAAGTTCCTTAATTTTCAAGCATGGTAATGTGCAAATAAAAAAATATTTTGCAAATAAATCAAGTCATTCAGCCTTAGCTCAATAACACAATGCCATCTCATCCCTTAGACGTTGGAATCCAACCCATGGATCGAGACGAAGGAGATACAACCATGATATTGGCCTCACGAATAAGCGGACACAATTTTTTTCATAAAATAGATCATTTACATAGTCATAAGGAAGCAAATAATACTATAAACCCTTCGGAAAAAAATAATTTTCTCAAGGAAATTTAACCATTGTCTCCCCTTATTTGTTCCTAACAACTCCTCAAAATGGATAGATGTTCATAAAAAAAAGGGTGACATGAAATTTAGAAAACCCCTTGATCATTTCTAGCCTCAAAGACCAAGACCACAATAAATGTATTGGCATTTCTAATCTCAAGTTAGTTTGTATTTTTCTTTTGGCTTTGGTTGGATTCCCTAGAGATTGACCATTCCAAATTTCTCATTTTTCATGTAATGGTAAGATATCTTGCCTCTTGAATTTGGATTTGATTGAAATTCCCCTCAGATTAACCAATCCAAAATTCCCTATTTTCATGTAATTTGTTGATCAAAAGATTATACAATTTCCAATTTAAAAAAAATGTATAATTATTAGTTTTTATTATTAATCAAGGAAAATGTTTTTCTAATATATATTTTTAAATTAAAAAATAATAATATTATTAATGTTTAAATTACAATGAATAACAACTATTTTTTTTTTTTTTAAATTTCGTCAAAACAAATGGATGTGGTTAAAATTATGATTTTTCAGTTTTAATAATTTTAATTGAAACTTTGACAAATTATTCAATCTTTATGTCATATTCACTATTAAAATTATAATAATTAGTTTTTTTACTTTAATTATAATAATTAAAATTCCCACATGGTATAGAATAGATGATGATGGTTGTATTGTTAAGATGCTCCATGATGTGAAGGTCATTGTTTTGAAATTCTATGGGAAAAAATCTTCTAACTTCTTGATTTAGTTTTTACTTTTTACTTGTTAGATAAGTTATTTAGACATAGTCTGAATTAGAATGAATGAGGAATTGTTAAAGATATTAACACATGACCTTTATTTTAAAGAATTTAATTAAATGACAGTTTTTATTTTGAGTAAAAGGTGAAAGTAACTATGTGGTAAAATATTCCAAGAAACCCAGGAAGAGGTTGATACAGTTCTGACAATTACCAATCCCAAAAAGGATTTAAAGGAAAATCCTAGGAGCGAATGGGGTTCTATGAAGAAGAGTTATAGGGCTAAGCATTGTATGCTGGTTCTGAGTTGTCCAGAGCTAGTGGAAGCACCAGTGGAAATCAAGGAACTTACCTTGAAGAAGCTAGACTAGATTTCTGAATCCTGAGGTCAGACTTTTTTGTCTCAAAAAAATTCCTCAGACCTGGTGTGGAGCAAGGGGGGAGCAGAAGACGTAATCACCTCAATCAAGGTTGGGTGTACCGGTAGTTACTGAGATAATATCCTAAACTTTGAAGTAGGTACATACAACACTTAAGTTATTGTTTGATGTTCTGTATCTATTTGCAAACTTATTAAATAGATGAAAGGAAATGTGAATGTGATAGGAAATATCAGTATTATTTTCTGTTACTATGCAAGAAGGTAACGTGAGTGAATATAACATAGATTTATTATTATTCGGTGCAATAACAGAAATGAAAATATATGAATATGTGTAAGAAGTATATTTTCTATTACTATGCAAGAATACAATGAGAATGATATTATATCAGAAATTATACTTTCTTTTACTGTACTAGGACAGAATGTTAATTATATGGAAATATAAACCTGAAAAGCTATTTATCATGTACTGCATAAAAAGTAGGAATTCCATATAGCATAACAAATTAGGAAGTAGATGAATGGGTAAAAAAACTGACTTCCTTGGAAATTGGAAAAGAAATTCAGAAAGGAAACTGAGTATAGTCCTTAAATTTAAATAGAAAACAATATTTAAAACCTCGATAATTTCTCTTAGTTATTTTAAACAATAGTAAGGTAAGGAAATAATCGATAACACCCAGAGAAGGTAGAGTGTCGATTATTAGGATTTACAATCTAGTAAACATCTATTCAATAACAACTGTAAAATAGAGAATAGGAAAAACAGACTATAACCTGTGCAAACGACAGGATAATCTTCAGCTGATGAGTCGTTCTATGAAAGATTACAGTAATTTTATGTGGGTTTAGAGCTAGAACCCTAACATAATTTCTGGTTCCGGTCCCAACATAATCATTACCAGATCAATGAGAGGGCATATTAGTCTTAAACGAAGAATCAAAATAGTGGAACTAGACTGGTATGCTTAAAACAGGAAAATACAAGAATGTCGATCCAAAATTAAATAAAATGTGTAATCATTGAACTATTAAACTTTGAACAGAAAACCAGAGACACAAAGTCCTTGTATTACAAAAACGAAACCTGAAAATGGCTAGTTAATCATTCTGGCTCGATTCGGATACTATCTATTGAAATAAAATAAGTTATACATTAGTTAAGAAGTACAAGTAATATTTCCGAGGAAATCTTAAAGTAATCATCTACAATGCCAAGTAAGGCATCGCCTTAAAGGGGAAAATGAAACCCTTGATTAAACTGAAAAATATCTGAGCGTAGATAGAACTTGATTTATACAAAAACACAGTAAGACCGATCCATGGAATTATGGCTTCCATTCCTCAATAAAAAAGTAGAATCTAGGCTTGCAAACCAGTCATTCACCGAAAGTATGAGACCTCACTTGTAGGGTAAGCGGAGGTGATTAGTACAACGCAAAACTACAAAAGGAATTCCCGGAGGAAATGAGGGAAACTACTTACCATTGATAATTGAAGAGAAGGTCATTTTCAGGTATTCTAATAGGTTCACCACAAGCACCGAGTTGTACCTAGTCCAAAACCCGCAGAATATTAGTAAGGAAATGAGTTAGAAAAGGTTGCATGAGTGTAATGGAGGTGACTTAAATTAAAATAAAACAATATGAACAACATAGTAATATTTGTTAAAATAAATGTAGTAAACAACTTACCTTTTTGCCGTAAGCTCGGAGACCAGTTGATGGCAAAGAGGATTTTCACGAAGCCACGGTGAGACATTGGAAAAGTAGTATGCTACCGAAGGAAACTGAGAGAAAAAGGATTTTCCATGCAGAAAGATCTGCGGAGCCATGGTATGGTTCCAAAGGAGGTTACCATACGTTCCTTAGAAGAAACAGGCGGAACAATGGAAAATAGTATATGGGAACTTAAACTAAAACCATAACAATGGCGTAAGACATATAATATTGGAGAATGAGGTTGCAAGCCAAAAGCCCAATGGCAACTAATGCAACAATGAGACAAGGTTGAGATGGGGTGGTTACCCTAACCCACCCTATCCGTCCTAAGCACCGTTGATCACGAGAGCCTTCAACAATGTTATCGATGAAATAGGTAACCACAATGTTACCTACTTTTTTTTGGTAGCATAAAAAGCACCCGATTTTGAAAAGTGGTGATGCAGAATCACCATTTTTTTTTTGTGCACATTTTTGACACTCTAATATTTTTATTTATGAAGTATGAATATTTGTTTTAAAATGTTAGTGATTTTCATGCTAATTTTGAAATGTATTGATGCAACATCAACTTTTTTTTTTAGAGCGGTGATTTTCATGCTAATTTTGAAACGTATTGATGCTGCATCAACCTTTTTTTTTAGAGTGGTGATTTTCATGTTCGTAATAAAACACAAAACTTAGATAAAAAAAATATATAAAAACAATAAAAAAAACCAATAAAAATGTAAAAAAAACAAAAATAGCTCGTAAAAATAAAAAATTTAAACAAAAATAAATAAATAAAAAACAAAAATATTTGAAAATTATATCAAAGGAAATGACAAAATTTGAAAAAAAAAACACATAATTTAAAGAAAAAAAACAAAAATTGACCAAAAAATTAAAAAAAAAAAACATCAAAAACATTTTTTTTCTAAATTATTAAAAAAAACCATATAATAATATATATATATATATATATATATATATATATAAAAGATTAAAAATAATTAAAATCACAAAATTAAAATTTGGATAAAAAAAATAAAATAAAATAAAAAATTTAAATTTAAAAAGCTAAATTAAAAAAATAATAATAATAAGAAAAAAATTTACAAATTCTAAAATTAACAAAAAAAACAATTAAAATTGAAAAAAAAAATTAAAATAAAAAAAAACTAATCAGCCCTCGGCCCAGGCAGGGCCGTGAGGCCTGCTGTGCCGCCCCCGTGGCGCTGCCCGGCCAGCCCCTGGCGCCCAGCGGGCGGGGTCTCCGCGCAGCCCCGTCCGCTGGGGGCCGGGGGCCGGTCGGGCGGTGCCACGGGGGCGGCCCACCGCCACCACCACCACCAACCGCCAGCCCCGATGATTTTTTTTTTAATTTTTTTTTTTTAATTGATTTTTATTTTAAATTTTTTTATTTAAAATAAAATTTTTTTTTTTTTTTTTAATTTTGTTTTTATTTTTTTTTCAAATTTTATTATTTCTTTTGTTTTAAATTTTATCATTTTTTTTTGAAATAATTTTTATTTATTTATTTATTTTTTTTGTTCATAATTTTTCTTTATTATTAAGTTTTACGTTTAGTTTTTTAGTATAATTTTATAAAATTTAATAAATTTTGTATTTTTTTTTTAAATTTATTTGGATTTAATATTGTTTTTTAAATGTTTTACTTTTTTATTAATTTTTTTTTGTTAATTACATAAAATTTTTATATTTTTATATTTCAATTAAAATTGTGTATTTAAAATTAGATTTTTTTTAATTAAACTTAATTTTTTTAAATTAATTTGTTTTTTAAATTTTTTTTTAATTTAATATTTTTTTTCTTTTCCAATTTTCCATTGTTAATTGATTTTTAAAGTTTTTAAAGTTTTTCTTTTAACAATGTTTTTTTTTTTTTTCTTTTATATTTAAAATTTTTTTTTTCTTTCAAAATTTATTTGTTTTTTCATTTATTTATTAAAATTTATTTTTTTTGTTGTTAAATTTAATTTGTTATTTTAATATTAATTTTTTTTTTTTAAATTTAATAAAATCTGATATATATACATATTTTAATTTAAGTTCATATATATATATTTTATTTTTTATAATTTAAATTTAATTTATTTTTTATAGTTTATTTGTTTTTTTAATATATATTGTTTTAAATTTAATATTTTCATTGTATTTTTTTTTTTAAATTAATTTTTCATTTTTTTACTTTTAATTTAAATAATGTTTTTTTTTTTTAATTTAATAAGCATTTTTCTTTTCTTTTTGTAAATTTAATTTATATATTTTATTTTTTATAATTTCCTTTTTTTAACTTGTTTTTTTAAACTAGCTGATATGGTTATCTATTCATTTATTTATTTTTATTTGTATTTTTATTTATTTATTTATTGATTTTATTTTTATTTATTTATTTATTTATTTATGTATTTTTTTTTTTTTTTTTTTGTATTTTTTAATTAATTCATTTTTTATTTTTATATATTATATTTTATTTTTATTTTTATATTTGGGAAGTTTTATTTTTATTGTTTAGGATCAAACTAGTCGTTAGTGTACAACGGCTAGTTGGAGTTTCTTTTTCTATTTAGCTCTGCTTTTTCTATTTGAAGCTTTTTATTTGATTTATTTAGTTATTAATTTTTATGGTGAAACTAGCCATTATTGTATAACGGCTATTTGGAGCTTTTTATATTTGGAGCTAATTTTTCTGTTTCGAGCTTTGTTTTTATTTCTATTTTGATTTATTTAATGATTTATTTTTTTGGTTACAACTAGCTGTTAGTGGTATTGTTTATATTTTATTTTATTTTATATATTTGTGATAATTTTAATTTTAATATTTTTAATTTTTTATTTTAGTGTCAAACTAGCCGTTATTGTACAACGGCTATATGGAGCTTCTTTTTCTATTTAAGTTGCGTCCTTGATCGGATTTCGTATCTTGTCCTGATGATGAACCACACTGGCTGGTTCGAAACGCGTCGACACAAAATTCTCTATTGTGATTTTCACCGAAAGATGTGATAATTAATTTTATTTTGTTTTTATTTTTATTTTTTTATTTCTATATATTTTGAAATTTTAACCTTTAAATTTTTTTTATTTTTTATTGTTTTTTTTTTTCCTTAAATTTTAGGTTTTTTTTAATGTTTGAATTAAATTTTTTATTTTGTTTTTATTTTGATTTTTTTTTTATTTTCATATATTTTTAAATTTTAAGCTTTTAAATGTTTTTATTTTTTAAATTTATTTTTTTTCTTAAATTTTAGGTTTTTTTTTAATGTTTGAATTTTAAAAATTAAAAAATGTTATTTCTATTTTTAAAATGCCAAAAGTATGACACAATTTTGTTTTTGTTATTCCAGCATCAACTTGTTTTGTTTTGAGGGTGTTTTTTCAATCCTTTTTTCAAGAAACAATTTTGTTTTTACCATAATTTTATAAAATGTTGAAATTTGACCTTCAAAAAAAACGAAGTGCATTCTGGAATACACACTTTTTGTTTTTGGGGTGTTTTTTCATGTTTTTTTAGTCTTTTTGGGCTAGAGTTCCCGTTTTGAGGTCAGGTTACCTATTTGATCGGTAACAGTGTTCCTTGATCCAACAATGGAGGAGGCGTTATTTCATCAGGACAACTGGTGACCATAACATCGAACACAGGTTTAACTTAAATGCTAGAGTGAAATCCGAGACTAGATCGTTGAACAATATATATTATTTAAATGGTAACCGGGGTAAAACAATGGTTAAGGTTTACTTTGCAATTTTGAATTGATTGCAATATCTAAACAATGTACGCGTGAAATGATCTAGGGTACCCAAAAGTTAATTTTTGGTACCGCAATGTCAGGATTCTTAAAGGTTGCAATGACAATCTTAGTAAAGAACTTAAACATATACTTACTATTATACACTGTAAAATAATATATGGTAAGATTAGGTGATACATGTGCATTCTCGTGATTAAATAATGAAAGTTAATCATGTAGGTAATTTGTAAATATTTTTTTTTCTATAGTAAATGTAACGTTGTTATTAGGTTAAGTTTTACAAGTGGTATCAGAGCATAAGTTATAAACTGGGCCAAACGTGCCAGAGCCATAATTATTGTTGTGATGGGAATTTTATGAAATTTAATGATTTGATATTGTGATAAGTACGGGAACGAGATTCTTGTAAATCATCATGAGAAGAGGATCAAGTCAACACCCACCCAGAAACACGGGAGAGACTCATCCTCTGACCAATCCTGAAGTCAATCTCGAGATGTAGGTGCAGCTCATTATGGACTAGCACCAACAGAAAAGCAGAATGCTAGAAGAATAGAAACGATAGATAAATAGATTACTGGATACTATTCAACAACTACAAACAGAAATGCTTAAAGTTCGTAGTGACAATGAAATATTGATGAGAGAACAAGAGAGGAATTGAATAGTCTGTCGGATAGACATAAACCTCCCAGTGGACAACCAAGCACTGAGAGAATACTCAGAAAAACATGGATCAACGCCAAGGAGTACATGATCATGTGGAAGACAGTTGAATGCCAAAAATCGATAAAAGTTGAACCTATAATGAGGCTAAATCTAGAAATGTTATGGAAGAGCAGGAGTTGAAAAAGCAGAAAGTGGAGTTACAGGGAGAATTTCGGAAGATCAAGCCTCCTACCTTTGATGGAGAGGCAGAGGAAATGGCAGAAGCATGGATTATAAATATTAATAAATACTTTCAGGTGTATTAGTATAATGACAAGCTTAAAGCTCGCCTAGCTATCTCCCAGCTGCGGGAGAAAGAAACGTTGTGGTGGGAGGAAGTGAAGAATGTAAGAGGAGTAGACGACCAGAACGTAACTTGGGATGAGTTTCAGCAGTAATTTAAAGACAAGTATTTAACTGAAAGATTTTATGATGAGAAGTCCCAAGAGTTTCATGATTTGAAACTGGGCCAAATGACTATGGACGAATTTATTACAAAATTGACGTCTTTATTAAGATATGTACCCTAACTACGTGATGAAAAACCAAGGTGCAATGTTTTTTGAGTAGTTTTCTAATTCATATGAAGGAAAGGATTGATTTGATGAATCCGAAGACTATGGATGAAGTGATTAGGAAGGCACGAATGTGCTATCAGCAGTCTAAGGCTAAGGGGGAAGTTGGGAAAATTTGGCCACCTCAAAAGGGGCAGAAAAGTTTTTCCAGTAACAAAAATAGCAGATCCAAAAATTTCAAGAATGTTGCAAGACATCCACTCAGCAAAAATAATGGTAAAAACCAAAACATAACTAATTGGACGAGGGAAGAAAGGCCTAATGAAGCTTCTAGTAGACCATATATTGGGCAACCCTAGAAACCCTCATTGTAGTGCTGGGGATGTGGAGAAGCTCATCATTTTAAGAACCGTCCACGTCTGGGATGGAGTGAAGTGGAAAAAAATCTGCAAGAAGCGTCAACGGTGTGGGATGTAGCTCGAAACATACCCAGAATCAACGTAGCACTGGAGGATGGACAAGTGGATTACCAATCGACCATGATAGAATTAGAAGGTAATATTCAAACCCAAGTTATTTCTATTTTAGTTGATCTTGGTACCAATTTGAGCTACATACATCTTCGTGTAGTTGAAAGCAGTAAATTGTAGGAACAAAAATTTAAAAATCCATGGCTGGTTCAACTAGCTACATGGAATAGAAGACAGGTTCATACTAAGGTACCTAACTATGAATGAAAAATTGGGGACCATCACATAACTGTGGAACCCAATTCTCTACCATTGGGTTCTTATGATATACTGCTAGGGATGGATTGGATGGAAAGAAACTGGTATTTGGTGGACTATAAGAATAAGGTTATACATTTCAAGTCTAACGATGGGTCAAGACAATAACTGCAGGGCATTAAAAATCCTTTGAAGCTGTGACCCATTACTGCATCACATATTAGTAAATGTATAAAAAAGGGCTACCAGCTTTATGCAAATCAAGTTGGGTTCACCAATACAAAATACAAGACTGCTATGTTAGAAAATATTCCTGTTGTGCAAGAGTTTGAAGATGTTTTTCCTGGGGATATTCCAGGGTTGCCACCAAAAAGAGATATTGATTTTACTATTGATTTAATACCTGGAGCAACACCTGTGTCCCGGACTCCCTACAGAATGAGTGTGTTGGAATTAATAGATTTAAAAATGCAATTGCAGGATTTAATGGATAAGGGTTATATTCATCCAAGTGTGTCCCCATGGGGAGCACCGGTACTGTTTGTAAGGAAGAAAGATGGTACTATGCATATGTGTATGGATTATCGTCAACTACGTTGGAAATGTTGTCATTGATGGCAAAGGAGGCGACAAAGACGAAGAACGGATGAAAGGAGACGGGCGGAAGGAACTATCGAAATGTAACGGTCAAACAACGAGACGGCGAAAGAAGCAATTACGGAGACGAGAGAAGAAGCACGGCGAAGGCGAGAGCGAGCCTGGCTTAGGAAAACAATGAGTACAAAGGAAGAGAGATGAATAGAGAGACGAGTGCAGATCCGTTATCATAGTAGAGGGGTATTGGCGCGGCGGAGGAAACGATTTCATACATAAATTCCGGGAATCTTAACCCAAGCGGCAGGTATATATATACAAACAAATTCCGAGAATCACTACCCCCGCTGGGAGATACACTGAAGATTGGAGCAGCAAAGTATATATATAAATCTCATTCCGGGAATCGTTACCCACGCTGGAGGAAACACTGAAGCTGAAACATAAAGCTTATATATATGCAGCGCATTACATATATTGCGCCTTATACACAAAGGTCCAAACCATAGATATTTATAGGTTGCGCAATATATAAAGGCAGGGTGCAATGCATCGTGGGCCCGACGAGAAATGTTAGTCTTAAACCATTGGCAAAGTATATCTATGGGTAGCGCGGTATATAAAAAGAACCTATGAACTTAATCCAAAGTTAACTCGCTAGTGGGACCCTCTCAAATCGCATCGGAGAAAGTAGCAGAACATGCAAACAAGAAGTTGCGATTGCGATTGAAAGCCCAGACCCGATGGGCATATAAACTACAATTCATATATACTTGAGTTCCGGTGAACAGTGACTGATCGCATCGGAAAAAGGTGGAATATCGGAACATGCAACTGGGAGTTGCGATTGCGATCAATCACAATCGGAAGCAGTGAAAGGATAATACACTAATCGCATCGGAGAAAAACTGTGCAGCGGAACATATAAACAAAGAGTTGCGATTGCGATTGGAAGTTCGAACCCGATGGACTTATAAACTATGATTTATACAGGCTTAAGTTCCGCGTCAAAGCAAATGATTCATCGCATCGGAAAAATTGAGTGAACAGGGTATCAATCGCATCGGAGCAAGGTAGCTGGCGATTGCGATCAATCGCAATCGGAAATCTGTGGAGGGTATCAATCGCATCGGAGCAAGGCAGCTTGCGACTGCGATCAATTGCAATAGGAAACCTCTAGAGGAGAAATATATCGCATCGGAAAGCGTGGCAAGTGGGCCCGAAAGGGCATCTGTTAAGTATTAACGTGATTCTTTATTGTTCTAGTGGAAGTGGCAGTTTGTTTGTTAAAACTTTATATAAGTATGCCAAGTATTGAAATGTGCTGCGTGGTCTGTGGACCCACGGGCCTCGGCTTAAGGTGGAGGGCGATTGTTAATATAAAACGATTGCGATGTGTGCAATCGCATCGGGCCATAAAACAAAGGCCGTGGTGTATGTATGTTCCGCTTGCGGAACTCACCACATCAACAAGACACTTGTTGTGTGTAAAGCGTTGGAATTCGCCCAGATTTGAAGTCAGCAGTTACATATATATATATATAAAGCACAGTTACAAATGTATGGCATATGGCAGTTACCCTGCGACAGTGAATAAGGAAACAATATTTGATAGAAAGGGAAAAATACACGATCGAAAGAAATCTTATTTGCTAACTTGAGAAATTTGAATGAGTGAGTTGGAGTTCTCATTGTAATTGAATGTAAATAATTTTAATTTATATTGTTGTGATGCATTGGCAAGTCTCTGGAAGAGAAAAAATATCCCATTGTAATGTTAAATTGATACCTACAGTTATATTTTCTGAATGAGCAGATAAAAGGAATGAGAAGACAGAAGCCAAAAAGTCATGACTGTTCACTCCAAATTCCTAGTGAGATACAAACAGTCATGTGAGGAACTCTATATATAATATCAACTGGATATGCATAAAAGAGTTAGAGAGAGTAAATATATAGAAGGAGAGTATAGAAGAGTGAGGCAGAGAACATTAAGAAAAGAAGAGTAGAAAGAGATGTTACAGAACAGAGCTTATATCTGAGGTAAATCAACAAACATTCAGTTTGATAAATTGAGGAAGTTGGAGCTTCCCTATCAAGTTGCAGCTTGATAGCTGTCAGTTGTAGCTGACTGAGGTTGAAGCCTCCTGTAGGTTGGTGCCTGTAGAAAATTGAAGGGAGTTGGTGCTTCCTTGCAAGTTGTAGCTTGCAGAATTGAGGTTGGAGCCTCCTGTAGGTTGGTGCCTGCAAAAAAACAGTGGTGAGAGGGAGTTGGAGCTTGCCTTTGCATCACAACAATAATAAGATGTGGTTTTTTCCCTTTATGGGTTTCCACTTATATCTGGTGTCTCTGTGCATGATGTTTATGTGTTGATCTGATTTATATCATCTGCTTAATACCTGCTGCTCTCATATTAAGTCTGTTGTTATATTATATTAATACTTGCTGCTCACATTCTAATATTACTCACATATTAAGTTGGATATGAAATGAAGGTGTAAATAAGGTTTCATAAAAGTTTAAAAGATCATGACTGTGTTAAACGGATTCACCGCCCCCCTCTCAGTTTAACTAAGGGTTCAACAATTGGTATCAGAGCCAAGTTCCTTTGTACAAGTCGAACAACTGAAAGGAGATCCTAGGTTCCCAAGATGGCTAGTAAAGAAGGATTCTCAACCAATAAAGCCCCTTTCTTCACTGGTGAAAATTATGCTTTCTGGAAAATCAGAATGAGGACATACATAATGTCTCTAGGAATAGAAGTCTGGGCTGCTGTGGAATTAGGATATGCCCCAAAGGCAACTGACTCAGAGAAAGAAACCAAACAAGATTTTGTAGCTAACGCAAAAGCCATGAATGCCATCTTGAATGGATTGTGTGAAGCAGAGTTTATCAAAGTAATGCACAAAGACACTGCCAAAGAGATGTGGGATACTCTGGAGAACATCCATGAAGGAGACAAGAAAGTAAAGACTACCAAACTTCAAGTCTATAGAGCCTAGTTTAAGAACTTAAAAATGAATGATGATGAAAACATTGACAATTTCTTCCTAAAAGTTGCAGAAATTGTTAACAATATGAAAGCTCTTGGAGAAACCATGCCAGAAAGTATAATTGTGCAAAAGATTCTAAGATCTCTTCCATCCAGGTTTAATCCCAAGGTGTCTGCAATAGAAGAAACAGTTGATTGGGAGACCTTGACCATGAACCAGCTACTTGGAAATTTAATAGCATATGAGATGAGGCTCCAACAGAAGAAGCCAAGTACGAGGGAGGCAGCCTTTAAAATAGAAAAGAAGAAAGAAGAAGAGGAAGACATATGCTCTTGCTCGGATGAAGAAGAGGCAAAATTTGTCAAGAAATTGGATAGAGGCTCAGGTAAATACAAAGGTAAACTTCCTTTCAAATGCTTTAACTGTGGAAGAGTTGGACACTATGTTGCTAAGTGTCCTCACAAGAAAGTAAAGAATCAGGCTCAAGAATCAGAGAAAAATACATCAAAGAACTGGCAGAAAGGAAAGAAGTTCAACAGAAAATCCTTCTATGCTCAACAAGACAATAGTACATCTGAAGACTCAGATGAACCTTCAAGTGAAGAAGGAACCTCTGAATTTTTATTGATGGCCATAGAAGAACTTGAAGGTCTCTTGCTAGAAGATGAAGAAGAAGAAGGTGAAGTTGACCTTGAGGGGGAGCTAAGAAGTGCTCTGGAAGAGATTGATAGACTCAAGCTGAAATGCAGAAAACAAAAGGACATTCTCCTCAAGTATGTACGAGAAGAACATAATTCAGAAGTCCTTATGCAGCTAAAGATAGAGCTTGAAGAAGCCAAGAAGATAGAGGACATGTTACTTAAGAAAATCAAGGAGAAAACTCAGGAACAAGAGAAGTTGGAAGAAGAAGTAGTATGTCTCAGGAAGAAATTAGAAAATGCTCAAAGGAAAGTGGCTATAAATTCTTCTCAAACAACAAGCTCTAGTAAATTGAATGAAATTCTGGTTGCTCAAAGATCTCCTATTATAAAAACTGGAATAGGCTATGAAGGAGAATCAAGTAAAAGAAAAGAAAAGGACAACAGAGAGATTATTTTTGTAAAAGCAAAGAAGGATGATGAAGCAGCTCAAACAAATCCTACAAAAGAAGGAACATGTAATAAGGAAGACAGAGATCAGAAGAAACCTCCAGTAACAAAGAATGCAGTAAACACTAAGACAACAGAAAAAATATCATATGCCCTTGAGTATGTCAAATTTGGAAGCCATCAAAGGAGATTCTTTCCTCTTATGAAGAACGCCACCTGTTATGTCTGCCACAAGTTGGGACACATTGCTACATATTTTCATGCAAGGATGAGTAATTCAAACCAGCAAAAGATGCAAACATTGAAGAGACTGCCTCAAGCAAACAAATGGAAAAGACAACCTTACATCAGGTATGCAAATAGTTTCTATGGTTACTGTTTTTATTGTAAGGAATTTGGCCATAAAATCATTGAGTGTAGAAAGTATGGACAAAGATTGATGTTTAACACCTCAAGGAGGTTTATGAATCAAAGAAATTATGTTCATACTCATAATTCTACAAAAATTATGATCCAATGTTGTGTATGCAATCAAGTTGGACATATACCTTCCAAATGTCCTCTAAGAAGATGTAGTTCATCACCTCACAAAATATACCAAACAAAAGGGTGCCTCCAGTGGATAAAGAAGGTGAATAAATGTGACTTGGCTCTAACTGCTCAAGACCTGAAAATCCAGTGGTATTTGGATAGTGGCTGCTCAAAACACATGACTGGAGATAGAAGCAAGTTTATAACTCTTGATGAAAAGAAATCTAGCAATGTTACCTTTGGCAATGATAAATCAGGAAAAATAAAAGGAAAAGGCTCAGTCAGCATAGACAATGGCAGAGGAAAGGCCCAAGATGTATTATTTGTAGATGGGCTAAAAGAAAATTTTCTAAGTGTCAGTCAAATGTGTGACAAAGGCTGTGAAGTTCTTTTTAGAGCACAATATTGTGAAGTCATATCAAGCACCACAGGTAAGACTCTACTCAAAGGAGTTCGAACAGAGAGTAATGTTTACATTGTGAAAGAGGAAGATGAAGCATGTCATCTTAGCAAACTTGAGGAGTCATGGTTATGGCATAAAATATTGGGACATCTCAGCTTCGATCACATCATCAGACTAAGCAAGAAGAAAGCTGTCAGAGACATGCCAGAAATAAAGAGGCCTTCTAATACCATATGCAAATCATGTCAATTAGGAAAACAGACTCGCACATCCTTCAAGGCCAAAGATGAGTTATCAACAAGAAGACCACTCCAGCTTGTGCACATGGATTTGTGTGGACCTGCAAGAACTAAAACACCAAGTGGAGAATCCTACTTCATGCTGATAATAGATGATTTCTCCAGAATGACATGGGTTGCATTTCTCAAGAATAAATCGAAAGCTCTGGACAAATTCAAAATATTCAAAGCATTAGCAGAAAATCAGACAGGATGCAAGCTAAAATGCATCAGATTGGACAGAGGAGGTGAATTCACAGATTATGACTTTGCAGATCTATGCAATGAATATGGCATAAAACAACAATTTACTATTGCAGGGACACCTCAGCAGAATGGAGTAGCAGAGAGACAAAACATATATGTTCAACAAATTGCTAGAGCCATGATGCAAGAGATTAATATTCCTCAAACCTTCTGGGCAGAAGCGGTACACACAACAGTGCATATCCTTAATAAAGATCACTTAAGGCCAATCAGTGACAAGACTCCCTATGAACTATGGCATGGAAAGCCAGCTTCAATCAAACATTTTAGAATTTTTGGAAGCAAGTGTTATATAAAGAATAATGATGAAAATCTTGGGAAATTTGATGCAAGAGTAGATGAAGGGATTTTTCTAGGATATGCTTCCAAAAGTAAAGGGTACAGGTGCTACAACAAGACTCTTCAAAAAATAGTAGAAAGAATTGACGTGAGATTTGATGAAGAACTTCCAAACAATACAAGAGATACAGACTGCTGCAGACCATCAGACAACCATGAAGAAGGAAACCAAGATGATGAGGAAACAAGCAAGACAACAGAAGATATAGAGCTGAGTTCTAAAGCTCCCTCAAGATATACTCAGAAGAACCATCCTGAAGATCAGATCATTGGAGATAAGAGAGTAGGGGTCAAAACTAGAAGGCAGCTAACTGAACAGACAGAAGAGGTATACATAGCCATGTTATCACAAATAGAGCCAAAGAGATTTGAAGAAGCCAGTAAGGACAAGTATTGGGTGAATGCTATGAATGAAGAATTGGACCAAATTGAGAAGAACAATACCTAGGAACTAGTTCCTAGACCCACTGAGAAAAATGTCATAGGCTCAAAATGGGTATTCAAAAATAAAATGAATGAAGAAGGACAGGTAATCAAGAATAAAGCCAGACTTGTCTGCAAAGGATACTCACAAATTGAAGGACTTGATTACGATGAAACATTTGCCCCTGTAGCCACAATGGAAGCTATCAGAATGTTCCTGGCATTTGCATGCTACCAAAGCTTCAAGGTATATCAAATGGATGTAAAATATGCATTTCTAAATGGATACTTAGAAGAAGAAGTCTACATGGAACAACTAGAAGGCTTCTCATTAACAGACAAATAAGACTATGTATGCAGACTGAAGAAGGCTCTTTATGGACTAAAACAGGCTCCTTGTGCTTGGTACTCAAGACTAGATAAATATTTGCAAAAACAAGGCTTTAAGAGAGGTGGAGTAGACATCAATATGTACATAAAAGCCCATGAAAATGAACTCCTGATTGTTGTATTATATGTTGATGACATTATGTTTGGAAGCAACTGAGATGAACTTGCAAAAGAGTTTGCTGAGGAGATGAAATCATAGTTTGAGATGTCCATGATTAGAGAACTCATTTTCTACTTAGGACTTCAAATTCAGCAAAAGAACACAGGCACATTCATCTCACAGGAAAAATACTTAAAAATAAATGTTGAAAAAGTTCAAAATGGAGGACTGCAAACCTATGTAAACTCCCATGATCACGGGATGCAAGCTGTGTGCTGATGATGGGTCTGCAGATATAGATCAAAAACTCTATAGATCCATGATAGGAAGTCTGCTGTATGTGACGGCATCAAGACTAGACATCATGCTAGCAGTAGGACTAGTGGCTAGATATCAAGAAACACCTAAACAAAACCATCTTCTGGCAGTCAAACGAATATTTAGATATCTACAAGGAGCAACACAATATGTACTTTGGTATCCTAAAGGCAAAAGCTTCACTTTGACAACATACACAAATGCAGATTGGGCCAGCTGTGTGGATGACAGGAAAAGCACAAGTGGAGGTGCTTTCTATCTAGGAGAAAGTCTGGTGGCATGGTTAAGCAAGAAACAAACATCTATCTCACTGTATATAGCAGAAGCAGAATATATAGCAGCAACAGCATGTTGTACACAAGTCATGTGGATGAAACGAACCCTCCAAGACATGAATGTAAGCATTGATGAACCTATCTCAATCAAATGTGATAATACAAGTGCTATAAGTATATCTAAAAATCATGTGCTTCAATAAAAAACTAAACATATCCCAATCAAGTATCATTTTCTCTTAGAACAAGTGGCTCAGAAGATAGTAAAACTGGAGTATGTACCATCAAAAGAACAGACAACAAATATATTTACTAAACTGCTTGCCAGAGAACCATTTGAATATTTGAGAGACAGACTAGGGGTAGTATCTGTAAATGCTACTCTCTAATATGAAGAGAAAGAAAAGTTTTAGGGGGAGAACAGAAACGAAAATATCATTCTCAGGGGGAGATCAACCAGCAAGGGAAGCATGAAAACAGGTCCTCAAGATCAAAAGGATTATGGCAAGAATACATTCAACATAAAAGAATCAATAAAAGGGCGAAAGGGTCAGTGGTGCAGCGAAAGAGTGGTGAACCTGATGTGAACCGAACACAGAAGAGTAGTGAACCTGATAAAATCACAGGATCAAAGAATAGAAGCTACACTAAGAATTCAAACCCCTTACCATTGATGTCAAAGGGGGAGGAAGAGTAAGCAACAAGAGAAAGGATCCTAATAGGCAAGCAGAGGAAGTGTATTGCCATCAATGCCAAAGGGGGAGACTGTTGGAAATGTTTTCATTGATGGAAAAGGAGGCAGCAAAGACAGAGATAGACAAAGGAGGCAGCAAAGAAGAGAGCAAAAGAGGTAGCAACGACAGAGATAGAGAAAGAAGCACAATGAAGGTAGAGGCAGAGCCCAGCAGGAAAACAATGAATATAGAGGAAGAGATGAATAGAGGCAGAGCCGTTATCACTGTAGAGGCAGAGGCAGAGTTGTGGAGGCAGAGGCAGAGCCATTATCACAGCAGAGGCAGAGCCGTTAGCACAGCAGAGGCAGAGCAATTTCATACACAAATTCCAGGAATCTTAACCCAAGCGGCAGGTATATATATACAAACAAATTCCGAGAATCACTACTCCCGCTGGAAGATACAATAAAGATTGGAGCAGCAAAGTATATATATAAATCTCATTCCGGGAATCGTTACCCACGCTGGAGGAAACACTAAAGCTGAAACATAAAGCTTATATAGATTCAACGCCTTACATATATTGCGCCTTTTACACAAAGGTCCAAACCATAGATATTTATAGGGTGCACAATATATAAAGGCAGGGTGCAATGCATCGTGGGCCCGACGAGCAATGTTAGTCTTAAACCATTGGCAAAGTATATATATGGGTAGTGTGATATATAAAAAGAACCTATGAACTGAATCCAAAGTTGACTCGCTAGTGGGACCCTCTCAAATCGCATTGGAGAAAGCAGCGGAACATGCAAACAAGAAGTTGCAATTGTGATTGAAAGCCTGGACCATATAAACTACAATTCATATATGCTTGAGTTTCGGTGAACAGTGACTGATTGCATCGAAAAAAGGAGGAATATCGAAACATGCAACTAGGAGTTGCGATTTCGATCAATCGCAATTGGAAGCAGTCGAAGGATAATACACTAATCGCATCGGAGAAAAATTGTGCAGTGGAACATATAAACAAAGAGTTGTGATTGCGATTGGAAGTTTGGACCCGATGGACTTATAAACTATGATTTATACAGGCTTAAGTTCTGCGTCAAAGTAAATGATTCATCACATTGGAAAAATTCATTGAATAGGGTATCAATCGCATCGGGAACGAGGCGACTTCCCGATTACAGTCAATCGCAATGAATGCAGTGGAGGAGTATCAATCACATCGGAGCAAAAGGAAGCTTGCGGCTGCGATCAATAGCTGATCAGAAATCTCTGGAGGAGAAATATATCGGAAAGCATGGCAAGTGGGCTCAGCGAGAAAGGGTATGTTGAAGTATTAACATGATTCTTTATTATTTATAGTGGAAGTGTGGGTTGTTTATTTAAAACTTTATATAAGTATGCGTGTATTGAAATGTGTAATCATAATTTGTGGACCCACAGGCCTCGGCTTAAGGTGGTGTTGGGACATTGTTAATATAAAATTATTGTGATGTGTGCAATCACATCGGGCCATAAAACAAAGGTCGTGGTGTATGTATGCTTGCGGAACTCACCACATCAACAAGACACTTGCTGTGTGTAAAGAATTGGAATTTGCCCAGATTTGAAGTCAGCAGTTACATATATATAAGAAGTGTAGTATAAAAGCACGATTAAAAAATGTATGGCATATGGCCGTTACCCTGCGACAGTGAATAAGGAAACAAACAGATCCTAAAGGGACAAAGACACAGTCAAAGAAAAGACAAATGCACAGCTAGCCAAGAGGCTGATTGAGTGAGCTGGAGTTCTCATTGTAATTGAATGTAAATAATTTTAATTTATATTGTTGTGATGCATTGGCAAGTCTCTGGAAGAGAACAAATATCCCACTATAATGCTAAATTGATACCTACAGTTATATTTTCTGAATGAGCAGATAAAAGGAATGAGAAGACAGAAGCCAAAGAGTCATGACTGTTCACTCAAAATTCTTTGTGAAATACAAACATTCATGTGAGGAACTCTATAAATAATATCAACTGGATATGCATAAAGAGGTTAGAGGAAATGAATATAGTGAATGCGAGTATAGAAAGAGTGAGGTAGAAAATATTAGAAAGAGAAACGGAAAGAAGTCTTAAGAGTGGCGATATAGAGATGATACAAAAACATTAGTTTTGATAGAATTAGGAAGTTTAGACTTCCTATAGTTATCTTGTTAATACATATCGTTACTACAGTTGTGAGGTTTCAGAATTTTATAGATTCATTCCACTGATAAATTGAAAGATCATTGCTTTGCTTTAGGTGGGTCTGCCTGAATTGAGGTTAGATTCATGTAGGTTGGTTGCCTACGGAAAAATGGAGTGAGATGGAGTTGGAGCTTGCCTTTGCATGCAACAATAATAAGATGTAGTTTCTCCCTTGGGTTTCCACTTCTGCTCTGGTGTCTCTGTGCATGATGTTTATTTGTTGATCTAATTTATATCATCTGCTTAATACCTGCTACTCTCATATTAAGTCTACTGTTATATCATATTAATGCTTGCTACTCACATTCTAAGATTACTCATATTTTAAGTTGGACATGAAATGAAAGTTGCTTATTAGTTTTATTGAGCAGTTTTAAAGACATAGATGGGATAAATTCAGGTCACCCCCTTCGGTTCGTAAGGGTTAAAGCAAACTCATAGCTAACTACTAAAAAAAAAGTACCCCCTACCGCGCATTGATGATTTATTTGACCACGTCAAGGAGCTACAGTGTTCTCCAAAATTGACTTAAGTTCAGGCTACCAGCAGATCCAAATCAAGGATGAGGATATAAGAAAGAAAACTTTTCGTACTAGGTATGGACATTATGAGTTTTTGGTGCTACCATTTGGGTTAACCAACGCACCAGCAACATTTATGAGTTTAATGGATGGGATTTTTCACCCATACTTGGATAAGTTTGTGCTAATATTTATTGATGATATCTTAATTTACTCTAAGAAAGAGGAAGAGCACAAATAACATTTGCGTATTATGTTGAAAACACTAAGAGAGCATTAGCTCTATGCCAAGTTTAGTAAATGTGATTTCTTTAAGGAGCGGATCTAATACTTGGGGCATGTAATTTTGGCAAAAGGAATAACTGTGGACCCAGAAAAGATAAAAATAATTATGGAATGGAAGGTACCAAATAATGTGGTGGACATACACTCGTTTATGTGTTTAGCTAGTTACTATCGATGATTTATTAATGGTTTCTCCAAAATAGCTTACTCTATTACTTCTTTGCGAAGGAAAGGAAGGGTTTTGAAGTGGGCACAAGAATGCTAAAACAATTTTGAGTTATTAAAAGAACTGTTAACCATTGCTCCTATTTTGAAGGTAGCAAATCCAAGCAAGGAGTTCGAAGTATGTATTGATTTATGTAAAGAAGGGGTAGGAGCAGTGTTGAGCTAGGAAGGAAAAGTCATAGCATATGAATCTAGGAAGATGAAGGATCATGAGTAAAGATATTCAGCATATGATTTGGAATTGACTGCAGTTGTGTATGCCTTGCAAATATGGAGGCATTATCTACTAGGAAATATATTTTTTCTGAGGACCGATCATATTAGCTTAACCAGCTACTTTAAGGAGGCTTATTTGAAGCCCGCCAAGCAAGATGGAATGTGTTTCTTAGCGAATTTGATTTCGATATTCAACATGTAAAAGGAAAAGAGAACAAGGTGGCAGATGACTTGAGCAGAAAATTGCACGACATTTATGAACTATAATTCAACCAGAATGAATCTAATTTTCAAGACTAGACTTTGGAAGTAGCAAGGGAGGACCCAAAACATCAGAATTTGTGGCAGCAGGTAAAATATCATGAGAAATGGGGAAAACAATCAGAATATGAACTCAATGAAAAACAACTTCTTGTTTTTCGAAAGAGGATATATATTCCCAATCATGAGATTCTAAAAAGAATGATTTTGGATGGCTATCATAGAATTACCTATGTCGGGCATCCGGGTTACCAAAAGATGTTGACAACAATCAGAAAATTCTATACCTGGCCAAAGATGAGGAGGGACATAGTAGAATATTTGACCAATTTCCTAGAGTGCCAGCAGATTAAGGTAGAACATGAGCACCCTGCGAGATTGCTTCAACCAATCCCAGTGCCTGAATGGAAGTGGGAAGTTATTTCCCTTGAATTTATTATGGGTCTACCCTAAAAAAAAAGGCATAACGATTCAATTATGGTGGTAGTTGACAGACTTAGAAAAGTGGCACATTTTATTCCTATTCAATCTGCTTATAAGATTGTGCAAATTGCTGATATTTTTATGAAGGATATTTTTAGACTATATGGTATTCCCCAATAAATCATTTCAGATCCTGATGTGAAGTTCACATCAGTGTTTTGGAAGACACTATTTAGTGCCCTGGGAACATAGATATAATTTAGCACTTCCTACCATCTACAAAAGGATGGGAAAACAGAATAGGTGAATCAAGTTTTAGAAGACATGTTGCACATGTATGTCATGCAACAAGCAAAGAAATAGGAGGAGTACCTACACTTGGTTGAGTTTGCCTACAACAACAGATATCAAGAATATATTAATATGAGCCCTTTCGAGGCATTGTATGGGAGACAGTGTCGAACTCCTATAAATTGGAGTAGCTGAGAAATAAAATGATGCTTGGACCAGATATGCTAGAAGAGATGGAGCAGGAGGTTAAGAAAATTAGACAAAATCTAAAGGTGGCTCAAGACAGACAGAAGGTCTATGCAGAGAAGAAAAGAACTTTTCGGGAATTTTCAATAGGGCACCATGTGTACTTCAGAATCAAGCCAAAGAAAAGCACTCTATGATGGAATTCTTATGCCAAGTTGGCTCCCCGCTACTGCGGACCTTTCGAAGTATTAGAGAGGATAGGGTCGGTGGCCTATCGTTTGACTTTACCAAGCCATATACTAGTGCAGAATGTATTTCATGTGTCTTTATTGAAGCATTATGTACATGATTCCAAGAAAATCATACACTGGAAGGGTATACATGTAAGTCGAGCAAGACATACTATTTACATACAATGATTTTATGATTTGAACTAATTCAAAAATCTTGCTGCTTGTAGGTAGAACCGGATGGCGAGTTCCTAGTAGAATCGCAACATCTCCTAGATCGGAGAGAAATAATGCTTTGGAAGCAAGTCATCCCCCAAGGTAAAGTGAAGTGGAAGAACTTTGGCCTGGAGGAGGCCACTTGGGAAGACAAAAAAGTTATGTTTGAGGCTTTTCCAGAATTGTTCTTAGGAAATGAGCAACCTAGAGGTCAGTGTTTCCTCCAGGGGGGAAGATGTAAATTCTTGATTTAGTTTTTAGTTTTCACTTGTTGTTACATTAGTTAAATGAGGCATTGTTAAATATATTAATACATGACCTTTATTTTAAAGAATTTAATTAAATGACAGTTTTTATTTTGAGTAAAAGGTGAAAGTAATTGTGTGGTAAAATATTCCAAGAAACCCAGGAAGAGGTTGAGATAGTTCTGAGAGTTACAAATCCCAGAAAGGATTTAAAGGAAAATCCTAGGAGGGAATGGGGTTCTGTGTAGAAGAGTTATAGGGCTAAGAATTGTATGTTGGTTCTAAGTTGTCCAGAGTTGGTGGAAGTACCAGTGGAAATCAAAGAACTTACCCTGAAGAAGCTTGACTAGATTAATAAATCCCGAGGTCAGAAATTTTTGTCTAAAAAAAACTTCCTCAGACCTTGTGTGGAGCAAGGGGGGAGTAGAGGATGTAATCGCCTCGCTCAAGGTTGGGTGGACTGACAACTACTAAGACAAAATCCTTAACTCTAAAGTAGGTACATACAACACTTAAGTTACTGTTTGATGTTATGTATCTAGTTTCAGACTTATTAAACAAATTAAAGAAAATGTGAATGTGATAGGAAATATCAATATTATTTTTTGTTACTGTGCAAGAAGGGAACTTGAGTGAATATAAACGAGATTTATTATTATTCAGTGCAATAACATAAATGAAAATATATGAATATGTATAAGAAGTATATTTTCTATTACTATGCAATAATAGAATGAGAATGATATTATATCAGAAATTATACTTTCTTTTACCATACTAGGATAAAATGTTAATTATATGGCAATATAAACCTGGAATTCTATTTATCATGTATTGTACAAAAAGTAGGAATTCCATATACCAAAACAAATCAGGAAGAAACTGAATGGGTAAAAAAACTGAATTCCTTGGAAAATGGAAAAGAAATTCAGAAAGAAAACTAAGTACAGTCCTTATATTTAAATATCAAACAATATCGAAAACCTCTGTACTTTCTCTTAGTTCATTTTAAACAATAGTAAGGTAAGGAAATAATCGAGCACACCCAGAGAAGGTAGAGTGCCGGCTATTAAGATTTACAATCTAGTAAACATCTATGCAATAATAACTGTAAAACGGAGAATAGGAAAAACAAACTATAACCTATGCAAGCAACAAGATAATCTTTAGCAAAGACAAAACCCTATGAAAGATTACAGTAATTTTATGTGGGTTTAGAGCTATAACCCTAACATAATTTTTGGTTCTAGTCCCAAAAGAATCATTACCAGATCAATGAGAGGGCATATTAATCTTAAACGAAGAATCCAAATAGTGGAATTGGACTGGTATGCTTCAAACATGAAAATACAGGAATGTCGATCCAAAATTAAATAAAACGTGTAATCATTCAACTATTAAACTTTGAACAGAAAACTGGAGACACAAAGTCCTTGTATTACAAAAACGAAACCCGAAAGCTGCAAGTGAATCATTTTGGCTCAAGTCGGATACCATCTATTGAAAGAAAAGAATTTATATAGTAGTTAAGAAATACAAGTAATATTGCCAATGAAACCTTAAAGTAATCATATACAATGCCAAGAAAGGCATCACGTTAAAAGGGAAACTTAAACCCTTGATTAAACTAAAAAATCTCTGAGAGTAGAGAGAAATTCATTTATAAAAAAAGCCAGTAAGATCGAGCCATGGAATTATGGCCTCCATTCCTCAATAAACAAGTAGAATCTAGGCTTGCAAACCAGTCATTCACTGGAAGTATGAGACCTTGCTTGCAAGGTAAGCAGAGGTGAGTATTAAAACACGGAACTGTAAAAGGAATTCTCGGAGGAAATGACAGAAACTACTTACCATTGATAATGGGAGAGAAGGCCGTTGCCGGGTCTTGTAACTGGTTTTTCGCAAGCACCGAGATGTACCTAGTCCAAAACCCGCAGAATAGCAGTCAGGAATGAGTTATAAAAGGTTGGATGAGTGTAATGGTGGTGAATTAAATTAAAATAAAACAATATGAAAAAAATAGTAATCTCTATTAAAAATAAATGAAGTAAACAACTTACCTTATTTCCATAAGCTTGGAGACGTGTTGATGGCAAAGAGGATTTGCACGAAGCCACGGTGACACATTGGCAAAGCAATATGCTACCGAAGGAAACCGAGAGATGAAGGATTTGCCATGCGTAAAGATATGCGGAGCCATGGTATGGTTCCAAAGGAAGTCACCATGTGTTCCTTAGAAGAAAACCATGCTGAACAATGAAAATAGTATATGGGAAATTAAACTAAAACCATAACAATGGCAGAAGACATACAATAGCAGAGAATGAGGTTGCAGAGCCAAAAGCCCAATGACGGAATGCAACAATGAAGCCAAGGCGAGAGATGGGGGGTGGATGTTTACCCTAACCCACCTCATCCATCCTAAGTATCGTTGATCGTGAGGAGGCTTGATCCAACGACGAAGGAGGTGCTAGTTCATCAGGACAGCTGGTGATTGTAACATCGACCATGGGTTTAACTTAAATGTTGGAGCTAAATCTGAGACTGGTACATTGAACAATATATATTATTTAAATGGTAACCAGGGTAAAACAGTGGTTAATGTTTACTTCACAGTTTTGAATTGATTGAAATATCTAAACAGTGTACGCGTAAAATGACCCTGGGTACCCGAAATTTAATGTTTGGTACTGCATGTTAGGATTCTTAAAGGATGCAATCACAATCTTAATAAAGAACTTAAACATATACTTATTGTTATACACTGTAAAATAGTATATGGTAAGCTTAGGTGATACATGTGTATTCTCGTGATTAAATAATGAAATTTAATCATGTAGGTAATTTGTAAATGTTTTTTTTATCTAGTAAATGTAACGTTGTTAATAGGTTAAGTGTTACAAATCCAATCATGTTAAGGGTTGGCATCGCCTGGCTGGTGCGATGCCCAGGTTATTTTGACAACTATTTTGACAGCTTATATGCCCATGTGTTACGATTTTCAAACCTTGCGTGGAGTCATCTCAAGGCTCACACAACTTAACAAAAAAAATTATAATAATTAAAATAAATTTAAAATAAGGAAAAAATAAATTATAATTTTATATTAGATGAAATTGTAATTTTAAAATTATTATGGTTTTAACAATTAAATTTAAATTATAAAAATAAAAAAGGGTTGAAAAAGGCATTTTGGTTTAATCATTTAACATGTGAATAAATTTAATATTTTATGTAATTTTGATTTGTTTAAATTAAGAGGGAAAAAATGAACAAGTGTAAATGTAAAGTTGTTGCTTAGTACCTGCCTCTTAATTTAAAAAGTAATTGAAAGCTAAATTAAAGTAAAAATAATAAAGAAACTATCCATTTTGTATACAAATACTTACTTAAATTATGGTGAGAAACTATCCACATGGCATTGTGTTGTGGAAAGAAACAATCATTATTATGACACTTGGTATATATATATATATATCTGTGTGTGTGTGTTAAATTTTAATATAATTTTATATATCAAAATTCAATTTCAAGCCACTTAAAAATAGTTATCTATCAATTAGAAAGAAAAAAATTACATTTTAAAAAATTAAAATTATTTTTTATTTAATATTTATACTTTTCAAAACTTTAATAAATATCATAGAATCCATTTAAATTTTTCAAAACTAATTGAAAATCAAATATTTTTTACCAATATAAAAAACACTATAACCTGCCTTTTGACATGTATAAAAAGTGATTGAGTCAATTATATATACATTACAATCAATTTAATTTATATAACATATAGAAAAATTTAATGTTTTATGTGGATTCTTTCTTCTTTTTTTCAACTAAATTTGATAAAGTTGATGTATCATATACAAAATTTTGTAGCTATTCAACCTTTTTTTCAGATGGATAATGTTATTGTACAATACACAAAATCCTTTAGCAATTGAAGCTGAAAGTGTTGTAGCACATTCAAAACATGGGTATTCCAATCATGCAAATCACGTAATTGCTAAATGCTGCATGTTTTTGCTCACATGTTATCCAGGTTTATGTGTGTATGATATTAGGTTTATGCGGAATTGGTAAGTAGTAGATATTACTTTTGTTTCTGATGTTATTGGGTTTGGAGGTGCGGTGTTTGTAGTTTAGAGTTTTTCTTGGACATGCTTTCTTGGTAGAATTTGTCTGGAATTCTACAGCGAATTATTAGAATTACAAATTGAGTGGAGAACTCTCCAATATTCAAGTGTTTTTTGGATTTTCCAAGGTTTTTATTCTACATATTGGTAAAAAATGTGTTTTAAATAACAAAAAATTATTATATGAACAAATAATGTTTCTCCAGATTTATGATAAAAAAATCCAAGACATATAATAGTTAGAAAATGCATATGAGGCGGTAGAACAATGAATTTCATGTTTTTATGGATGTTTTTATCACATTTTTAGTTACTTTGATGTTTTTATAGATGTTTTTCCAAAAAAGACCTCCTCCTTCTTCTTATTTTGAGGAAAAAATCTTATTTTTTATTAAAATTTTATGAGAATTACATTTTGTATATGCACTATGGTGCATTCAATAAATGAATGATACAGCCAAACCAAGAAGGATAAGAATATCAAGCCTCAGATGAGATCCATTTTCGTGATTGATTCAAATTGGATATTTATATTTTTTTTCATCCATCTGAATGCTTTCAGGGTGGAAAACGTGGAGAAATTATCTCACGAGACCATTTTTACCAGGGGGGCCTAGTTTGGAAAAACAAGGTCTGAAACATTCCTCGAGTGTTTTGAAGAATGAAACGACAATTTTTGGAGGTTAAATTCTGCTTTAATGTATAACTTGCATTTCCTGTTCTACATAGCGACCTTTCCAAGAACACAAGAATTACATCCATCGGAGTTTGTGTGTGAAAGTTATGCCACTTAGAAGTTAACCTTGTTGTTTCCATCACCATATTTCAAGAGGATGCCATGTAATCCCTATAATTCATGGAAAATGGGATAAACATGTGATTATGATGAAGAATACTCTAGAAGAGTCTATGTTGTAACTCTGATTAAGAGTTGAGGCAATCAAACCTAACCATTAGTAGACTATAGGAGGAAAAGGGGTTCCATCGTTTTGAGTGTATTTTTTCCATGGTTTAGCAAAATAGCCAAGAGGGATAGGATATAGAGAACACATAGAGGATTTGTGCAATGTAGTATCCCACATGCCAGATGCCATACTTCTTTGTACTTGAAGACATTTTATGTCTAGAGAAAGAGAGTAGAGCGTGCTCACCTTCTGGTTGGGTTTTTCTCTAGAAAGGTTTTCTTATGTCATATTTTGTGTGAATATGTGTGTGAGATTTTATTTCGTTGTTCTCTATTTTCTGCGTAATTTTTGTTTCACATGCATGCACTATTAACTGTATTCTATAGATATAGAAATCTAAAAATAGATAGAATTGCAAGTGTCTATATATATATCTATATATATATATATATATATATATATATATATATATATATATATATATATATTTCATATTTTAATAATAATTTTATCTTAGAAAAAAAACATAAATGTAATAAGTGATCAGTCTAGTAATGTATCCATCAACATACCCTCTATAAAAGCACTATAATAATGAGTTTCCGCCTAGATTCTCCAGGATATTCCAAGTGATCATATTATGTCCAATGCCTACCCTAGAGAGGGTGTCTATAATGGAGTTCCTTTCCCTGGAGATATGGCAACATGAAATCCTATCAAATAAAATCTTTAATTGTAAAATCTCTTGAGGGATAGGATGAAGTGTATGCATGGGACATATGCCAATCTCATTAAACCAATTCATATAAATCTTTGAGTCTCCAAAAAACTACAATTTCTGACATCCCTTCTCAACAAACAAGAGAAGAAGCTTAAGCTTGAAGAAATGATTACCCCTAAAGTGTAACAACCCCCTCACCCCCACACTCTCGTCTAGTAAGAGAGGAATCGTTGAAGTAGGCCCATGGATAAGAGTGATCACTCCTTGAAAACTAAGCACAACCCGCGTCTTGAGGATGCCAAAATCATAGCCAGGGAGGAACACTATCGTAGAAGAAAAATTAGGGAAGCCCTCGAGTTTATAAAATACCCTCATAACATTAACAGAGATGGAGGATTCGAGATCAGTGACAGTTGGCGGCCTCTAATTAGACAAACGTGCTCCTAGGGTTCATCCTCTTTCAAAGGTATAGTATCGAAGGTTTTCTTCTCCTCCTATAAATTTGTAAGGTTCAGTTACTTTTAATTTTTTTCCTTATTAATTAATTTTTATTTTCAATAATAAGAATTAATTAATTGAGAATTATTATTAGTATCTATAGTTTTAAAAATTAATAATAATTATAAATTATAAAAATGATTTTATTTATAAAAAAAATTAAAAAATTTAAAAAAGATTTTTAATAATTAGGATTTGAGTGATGCTTAATAGCTAATCAAATTAGTTACTTTTAATAATTATAATTATTAATTGATTTTTATTAATAAAAACTAATTAATTAAGAATTATTATTAGTATCTATAGTTTTTTAAAAATAATTATTGTTATAATTAAAAATAACTTTTGTTATAATTATAAATAATAATTATTAAAAATAATTAAATATGTAAGACTAACATAAAAATTTAATTATAAAATTAATAATAATTATAAATAATCTAACTTATTTTATTAACTTTTATTTATTCTTGGAATACATATAGGTTAATACTAATTAATTTATCTATTATTTATTATTATTAATTAATTTTTTAAAAATAATAAAAATAAGAATAAATTATATTATTAGATAAATTAAAACAATTATTCAACTTGTTTAGGAACTTTAGGTTTTATAATTTTAGCAACATTTATTAATCTCCTTAATTCACTATAATAACATTTTATTATTAATATAGTATAATAGAATTTATTAAAACTATTTAAAATTAAAAATTAAATTTATAAAAATAGGATAGTTTAGTTATATTTTAGTAGAATAAAATATTTAGGTTTATAAGCTTTTAGAATATATTAAAATAGAATAAAATTATTAAATACTATTAAATTAATCAAATTTATAAAGAAATTATTAATTAAATATAAATAAATTATTAATTAATTAGTTGGTCTTTTCGGCTATTTTTATCCCCTTATCAATATATTAACCCTAATATTCTGCTCTTATTTCATTCTTCATTCAAAATCCTGTCCTAAAGATGGATCCCCATTGGGATTCGAAACATCGACCATTTTCTCTTAACGATGTGGATAATCCAGAAATTTCTGCAATAAACGATAACCACATAAGCTTAAAAACCATAACTTTTTATGTGATATTACACAGTTGGTGTGTAGGCTTAGAAGAAGAAAGACCAAAAAAAGTAGTCATGACGTGTGCTACCACTCTATCCGGAGTGGTGGAGTTTTCTTGAAAGATATCGTTGTTCCTAGAGATCCATATGCCCCAACCGATAATAGGTGGAAAATTCCTATTCTCTTTAGGATTAGTTCGTTCCCACCATTTTTTCCAAAGGTCCTTGCATGATGTGCACTGCCACATTGTAGCTAGTCACATGCAACCTGAGATAGTGTTCATACATCCAAGGAGAAGGGGTAGTAAGGAAAAAGGTGATCCACACACTCCTCAATGTTTTTACAGAGGGCACATTAGCTAGGCCTTTCCATATTTCTCTTTTTTAGATTGTCACCAGCAGGGAATTTATTTTCCAATATGCTCCACTGAAAAAATATAGCTTTAGCTAGGCAACTTAGCTTCCATAATTTCATCCACCACTAGGCTAACTCTCCGAGTCTCTAGTAATCAATGATATAATTGTAACCTTCTTTTGGTGAATATTCCCCAAAAGGAGAATGAACCCAACACAAAGAGTCTTCCTTGTCTCTCAGGTGAACGTGGGATATGTTGAGAATTGTAGTATAATTTTGTCACTGACTTGAGAATTCAATAGGAAAGTTAATTTCCAAAAGCAAAAACTTTTATAATTGATTTCTCTAGCTTAAATTTAAGTGGATTGAATCCCCATATATTAACTAATTTGTTTCTTATGAATTACTTCAAAACAAAAATTAAATTTGATATCAAGTTTATAAAGATAGAATATATATATTTTAAATAATAATTGAATTTTTTTTTTTAAGTTAGGCACTTTGCATTACGTCAAATGGGGATTAAATAGACAAATTGTTTTTGTTAGTGGTATTCCCTAAGGGAACCTAGACTAGTAACATAAGTTAAAATCCTTGAGGTTGCTAAGACCCTCTCTAACTAGAATATATTGTAAATAGAAACTTTTAAAAATAGGTTGGTTATGCCAGACCTTGACATACATCGACATGAGAATACAAAAGAGACTACTAGTGCTGCAAGCAAAAAACTAGTAAGTCATAACAACTATCGGGAAGAATCTCTACGCATCTGCACTGGTTGGTCACCACCCTCATCTGAGGAGAAGGAGATTTTGGATGATCTATTGGCTATAAGGTGAGCTTGCAGTATATATTATCATTTTTTCCCTCCATCTCTTCCAATCTGATAGAATTCTCCTTTCGAGTCCTCTTGTACCTTCCTAGGCCACCTAATATAATAAAATGACATTAAACCTTGTGCTGGCCTCGAGCCATGATTGATGAAATAACATGAGCACATGCAATGCACCAAGTATAGTGGCGTGGGCGGCAACTCCTTTTTTTGTGAGTTAGAATCATATCAAAGTGGGGGGCACTGAGAACCCTCCTTAGGGAGAATTACAATTGGACTTAAACCCAAAAACTAATAATAATAGAAAGCATGAAAATATTTAATTTTACAATGAAATTTAAACTTCAAACTGAAATTACAAAAAAAATATAAAAAATATATAAAAAATAATAATGCTTTGACCAACTTAAATAAATAGGAAAAAAAAACTTGAAATCAAAGGAATATGGAAGTAGTTTGGATTCATGTTAATGTTATTATATAAATGTGGTTTCCATAGTAAGTTTTAATCACTTCAATATTTTAATTTTACTAATAATAAGGTTATAAAAATATTTCTTATTTCTTATTTATTAAACTTTTTGTGTTGTCTTTTTTTCAGCACTTACCTTATCTACAAATCCCTTATAATGTTTTTTTTCTAATATAGCCAAATCTTCATATTTGTACATCATTTTATTTCTATTTTTATTTCAGTTGTTTAAATATGATTACAAAAGAAATTAAAATACTAATAAAAATAATAAATCAAAATAAAAATTTATCAAACTTGAAGAAATTGATAAATTTACATAGAAATTTGAATTTATTTAGAAGCTTGAACTTAAGAAGTGGTGGGGACAAAACTTCACATAAACCAATTTGTCTACAACTCATCGCTATAGATCTAGACTATTTTCCTTTTTCTTATTTTATTTTTGTAAATATAAATTTAATTGTTAAAATGAATAATTTTAAAATTACAGTTTAATTCATATATAAAATTTTAGAATTTAGGAATTTGTATTTTGATTAGTTTTGAGCTTTGTTTTGGGCTTCTTTTGCTAGATCCATCACACTAGTAATTTTTGTGTCTAAATTTACAACTTCGCAAATAGATCAGTGAGCTTGGAGAAATGTGTCATTGTGAGAAATGGCTCCCCTACCTTTGCTCCCATACCATGGAAAGGGTTTGGATTGTGTATTATATCATTTGGAGCGGGACTTCTAATGTCTTAGACTCCTCTTTTTGTGCCTAAATTTACAACTTCGCAAAGAGATCAATGATCTTGGAGAGAGGGGCCATTGTGAGAAATGGCTCCCCTACCTTTGCTCACATACCATAGCAAGGGTTTGGATTGTGTATTATATCATTTGGAGTGGGACTTCCAATGTCTTATAATCCTCTCCATTAAATCTTGATGTAGATTTGGGGAGACCTAACATCACATTTAATCAAGAAATAAAGGAACTCCCTGGGACGGGAAGGAAGAGTGGCCTTTTCTAACAATTAGCCTATTCACCATGTAAAATAGAACTCGATTTATTGAAATGGGACTTGTGTTCATGAATGTTGCGGGTAGAGTGTGGCCTTATGTTCATAGAGGAGTCATGTGTGATGTAATAATTGTGAAGAGGCATATCTTGTTGCTGGAGACAAATGTTAGACGTATGCTGAGGCACTTCCATTTAGGGAAGAGTGTCGAGGTGTGCATGTGGAGTCCCCCTGTGTCGACTCCCTCCTCATTCTTTCTTGGACATAGTTTGAGCTCTTGGCATGTTTTTTCAATGGTGTAGTGGTCCTTTCCCTAAAGCAAGGAGCTAAATTGCGTTGTTGGACTCTTTTTAAGGGTGAATTAGCTCCATCTGCGCTTTTTTGGGTTATTAGTCTCATTACATGCTCTTCACCATAGGAGGAGTGGGGGGTTAGTGATATTTTTAATGGTGGTGAGTTTGTTTGGAATGGTGAATACATTGGAAAAATCTACAAAAGGTCTTAGATCACTCCTTGCAGCAAAGAATAGGGTAATCACTATGCTGGGTTGTTGCTAATTCAGTCCAGAGTGTGGATAAGGATTTGGATTTGGGTGACCTTTCTACTTTGTATGTGATAATTAAAATTAAATGGAGCTTAGCCTCCCTCAACTGGCAATTTTGACTTCCAGCCATGAAGTGACAAGGTAAAGGTTTGAACAATGCCAATATGAATGTGTTCACATTGGATCAGCGTATGGTCATGGTTGAGACCAATCAGGCTTTTACTTGGGCTAAGTCGCAACAAATTTCATAATGGACAATGAAAATGTGGAAAAAACCTATGGAGGATTGATTTCTGCATAAGCGAATGGAGGATGAAATAGATGCCCTCAGACAATTTCTGGAAGAATTGGAGGTAACTCTTCTACAACATAATTCTACTCCAAAGAATTAGAGCAATGGGAATTTTATTATGTTTGATTTGAATATTCCTATAGTGGAGGAAACGAATCGTGATGTGAAGAATAATAATTCGGATTTTCCACAATATTACCAAAACTTTGTCGACATTTCGAATCTCAATGGGAATCCATCTTCATGACAGATGTGAATGAGAGCTTTTGAGGAGAACATACCTAAATAAATAGTGAAAGAAAAACTTACCATGACTAAAAGAGCCGACCATTAAATTAATTAATTAACTTAATTATTTAAAATAATATAATGTTATTAGTATGTTCTGTAATAATAATTATTATTTAATATTAATAATTTATAACTATGTTATTATTAATGATTATCTATAAACTAATAAATATTTCTTATCTATAAACTAATAAATATGTTGGGTCAAAAAGCAATTGCGATTGCTATGTTTTATTCCCTTTTAATAAAATTAGGATGCCTATTATTGGAATATAGAATGTGAATACAATGAGTAGAGTGGGTGTAATTTGTGCGAATGGAGAAATAAAATTCGGATTCATACTCCATCGACATAGCCGCCTTTTTTGACAATCCAACGAGCACTTTTTTTTATTGTACGTTGATGGGCTTATCTCTCTCTATTCACACCTCTTTTATTTTGTTAGGCACTTTTTAAATATATTTTTTTATTTTGTCATTTTATAAGCACACTATATATATATATAATTAATAGGCTAATTTAATAAGCAATATATCCATAGGTATATATATATATATATATATATATATATATATATATATATATATATATATAATTAATAGGCTAATTTAATAAGCAATATATCTATAGGTTAAGTAATAGATGAGAATATGTAAAAAAAAAATTATATTTTTAAAAATAAAGTAATTCATTTAACTATGCAATTAGTTATTTATTTCAAATTATTTAATTATTTTTTAAATTTTCTCTAACCGTTAAATTTTGATTTTCTTTAATTAGTTTTTTTATTTTTTTTAAACTATTTTGGATTTATTTTATTATTTAAATCAAAATTAAATTAAATTAAATTAAAATTCCCTAAGAGCTATCTCATTTTAAAGAATTAGTTATAAAATTGATAATTATTTATTTATTTAATCAATTTATTATCCCTTTCTAATGGTTATTTTTTATTTCTTTTTTAACTTCGTTGAATTTTACAACTAGAATCTATTTTATGTACATCTTCAAAGTTTGCACTATTTTTATCTTTCACTAAGCTTCCTCCTCTTGAAGATGGGTGAAGTGTGGGGCTATGTATATATGGAAACGTTCACGTCTTGAAAAGGCTGACTTGTTTAATTTGTAAATATTGTGTGGTTAATGAGTTTTTGAGAGTGTTGAATCTATTTATATATTCAAAAAGATATTTTAAATAATAAAAAAGCACAATCTCACTAAAAAAAATTGTCATATTTATATCAAAAAAAAATCATTTTTGTTGAAATAATATTAATGTTAAATGAGAAAATGTAACATACACCAATAACTTCAGATGGAAAATTAAGGAGTTAAAATTTTTTATACATGTTACTCACATGTAATTACCCATTCACTATTAATATTCCTTACTCATCCTTACCTAGAATGTTTTTACCAGTTCATAATGTAACTTTACAATATGGATAGTAAGCTCCTTAACCATTAATAGCTTCCCTTACAATTCATTAATATAATACCATATGATGTAAACGTCCACTCATTTCATTTTTCATGTTGTCATCACATACTTGACATTATGAATATCACAACAAGAAAGGGAATCCACATCATCAACTTGACACAATAATCAATCACATCATTGAACACCAATATACCCTGGAAACTCGTAGGGTGAAAACCAGCAAACGTTTAATTTTATTATTAAATGCTCGTGAGGGTGTTCAGCCCATCACTCAATGGCTTGTAAGGGAGACCATCCCTTAACCATCGTTTATATAATCTTACAAGGAAATATGCAAATATCTAGCTTAAATCCATTACAATAAATATGATACCATTTACCCTTTGGTCTTCATATCTTCAGATCTTCAGATCTTGGTGGCATGGATGTACCTCCAATGGACCATCGTACATTAGACCTTCCTGCAACTCACACTCATCTGCATAAACATTAATCATTTACCTGCCACCAGGACAAGCATAATATTCCTTCCTACATGTCACCATCATTCCCTACTATGATGCCTTCAACATAAATGGTGTCAAGATTCATAAAGTATTAATCAATGTGTAATCATCACAAACAAGTAAAGTACCTTGTCATTCTCTCTTTAATAACACATACCTCATATGTGCTGGTTATAAGTCATCACAATAACTAATTCTTACGTCACATAAGCACATTCCTGCAACACAATGGCTACATCTCCCAAGCTTTCTTTAAAATAAATTGATCATCAGTTAAGATATTTATGCATGTGATTTACATAAGTTTAATAAAAATAGCTAACCCTTAAGCTATTATCTTTAGTGCATGGAATGCAAGCTAACATAACAATTGTTTCCTCCTTGCATGTGAATGCATACCAATTCCAAAAGACTCTCCCTAAAGGAGTGCTTACACAACGAAGCACATAACCTTCTTCACGAGTCTTTCCAAAGAAAGTCTCAATGCTAGTGAGCATGTAAACATATGTAAAAATGCATAATGAAGAGTATAAATACATGTCTCATTTTCAAGATTATACTAATAATCATATTCAATGTAGTTTTAATACTACAAGCTATCTTTCTATATACATATGTGTATATTATTTTTCAATAAAATTTAATACATATATTGCATGTATATGCAAGATCTTCCTCCAAAAGGAATTTAACATCATAATCATGATAATGTAAAATAATCACTTCGTTTATTCATCTAAGGAATAAAATTGTTTTGTTGCTTTAACCATTAATAAATAACTTAACTTTATCAACACCGTGGTAAAAAATCCATGGATTTATTATATAACTAATATTTGCAAACACCATGGTAATCTACCCATGGTTTTATAAAACAATTAATCTTCATCAACACCATGGAAAAACTACCCATGGTTTTATGAAACTATCCATGGATTTATTGATTCATTAACCTCTACCACTATCATGGTAACTTATTCATGGATTTATTAAATAAATTACTATTTACAACACGATTAATGAATAGAATATTAATGTGAGAAAATTCTCTTTTCTTCTTCACTATGAAAATAATTCAAAGTCACTCTCTTTAATGTATATTCAAGAAAAGACTTGTATCACTTTATAATTTAATGAGTACAAAAAATCTCTTTTTAAAATAAGAGCATTCCTCTTCTATTTCCTTGCTTATGTAAATATTTTATTAAAGAGTTACCCTCTTTGAATATATTCAAGAAAATATGTTTTAAAAAAATAAGGTGCATGACTAACCCTTATTTGTGCATAAGAGCTAGATAAACTTTTTAAAATAACTAACAAAGTTAAGATATAACCTTTTCCAACGAAGTAGCAAAGGAATTAACGCAATGGAATTTTTCTTCTACTCCCAAGATAAATCCATTCTATGCAAATAGTCAACGATGAAATTTGTTTATCAAATCCCAATAAACTAATGAGATATCTTTCCTTGATATAGATAACTTATCTCAAAAGATCATTAATATTTTTTCTAGTTTCTAATAATCTTTTTAGCAGACAAACGATATAATATATAATATCTTTATTTATATCTTTTAACTCACAAAAAGGAAGACTATATGATAAAAAGAGTAAGCCAAAATCACCTTTCTTGGCAATCGACTCTCATTCCTAAGGCATATATTAAAATATAAAACATGCATCTTCTATTTTTTATTGCCTCTACAAAATTATATAGATATTTATATATATAATCTTTCCTTTTATATTTGTCTTCTCACCGAAAATATTATATAATAACAATTAACAAATATTTTAATCACTTACCATTCAAGATTTAAGCCACGGCTTGTACAGCAACTATTTAAGTGCAATGGCGGTATTAGGCGGACCACGAGCCGAAAATAAGCAAGTAAACCCACGAAATAGTTTTGTGGTCGTCGGCGAACTAGAACAGAATATACTAGTGGTTGCGTGAAGGTATTCCAAACCTTTAAGCTCCACGGCAGATGTTAGTCCAGATTTGCATGCAGAGCTTTAGTTTGTAATAGAAGAAAATCCAACTGAAAGCCGTAGTAATCTAACAGAGCATCCAAAATGATAATTAGAAATCAAACGGAGTGTTATCAAAATGCAGCAGAGCCTACTCAAAATCGAAGATAAGAAAATCCCACAGAGCGTCCTCAAAATAGTCTAATTAAATGAAAACGATCATAAGAAAACTCTGCGGAGCGCACTAAAATGCAACAGAGCATCTTTGCAAGCAAAGCCTCGCCCACACTATTTGGTATCCTTATCAAATATAGCCCACTACAAACTCGAAAGGTGAAGATCTTCTGTATGTGCGGGTGTGAGTTCTTTATGAAGGAGGCGTTTAACTCTCAACCAAATCCAGAATCCGTTTTACATTAATTGTTTCTTGATTTTCTTGATGCAACAGTTTTTGTAAAACATGGTAAAAATTAAGTTTACATGGGTGTTACATACTCCCCCCCTTAAGAGAACACTGTCCTCGGTGTGCTTCTCTCACTGAAATTTAAACTTATACTTATAATATAATAATATAAACAATCCAAAGGGGCTCCTTTCCCCTTGGCAATGAGACACTTTCATTTCCTTAAATGCCATTAATTGAAACAATAATTTTTTAATCCATATTCATAAGCATGTATAGCGCAAAGAATATTTTATTTCATTTATAACTGCTTATTCCTTATTCAATTCATAAAAATATAGAAAAATCTCTATACGAACTTACCATTATTTACCAATTACCATTGGAAGAGTGATGGATTTTATGCAAGCTCTCCGAGAATGGTTGAATAACCCATCAACTCTCCATGGAAAGAGCCTGTAATGTATGACTAACAATTCAATCACATTAGTCACGTAGTTTTCAAAATGAAAAATACTTACAACTACCAAAAATTATTGCAATATAAAGAGATGTTTTAATCAAAGTACTTCCATAAGTACTCAGAGAGAACCAACCCTCTCATCAATGCATCATGTGCACACTATCTTAGCTCTTGCTAAAGACACCCACAGAGTACTTCAAAAAGTACTCAGAGAGCACCTAGCTCTCTTCATCATACCAATGGTCAATCAATGCACCATGGTCATATCCTAGCATCTGCTAAGAGATTCAAACCAATTAGTAATAAAATAAATGAACTTATACATTCAATAATTCATTTAATATAACACGACTTTTACTTAACTTGTTTCACTATGAGAACTGCAATGGTAAACAAAATGCTCCTCCTAATCCATAGGATCGAGTCATTTTTTCACATCCAGAAAGTTAATCTTTCCACACTAAAATGTCTTTAAACTTATTTGGAAATTTAGTCTTTTAAGTTGTGGTCCTCCCAACCATCAAGTGAGGCTATTACGTCCTCCACTTGCCCCCTAGCTCTAGAATCTGAACAATGTCACGGGTCAACAGTGGATTCTTCTGCTGTAACATCGGGATGGCCAATCCAGTCACACTCAGAAAAGCCTGGAAGAGAAATTCGGGACAGTCCGGTCCAATTCTCCAATTCCAGTCACACTGAGATGTTTTTGGCTTTACAAGGGGTGCTGAAGCTATTTCAAACTGGTCCCAACCAGCTCGAGAAAATACTCCCCCTTTACCAATTTCACAGAACGCCTACTCCTCCCCGGGGATCCAGCTTATCCTCAGAGGAGTAGGTAACTGTCTTTCCAACTGTCCCCAACCACTTCCTGTTCTTGGAAACAATTTTTACCATCAGCTTAGAAATACTTTCTTTCATTAATTAATTTTCAAAAAATTAAATAATTTTCTTTATCAATAGTGATGATTTAACTTTTTCTTGCCAGATAAAAGAAAATTAAACAAATTTTCTTTAACTAGTTAATACTAGTTAACTTTAATGAAGTTGTCACAACTTCCCCCCTGGAAGTAACATACATGTGTCGTACATTAAAACATGATACTTTAACGTTTATTGTTGCAACTCACATTGCAATGCTTGCGATGCTTTATTTTCATAGATTTTCTGTTTCCATTAAGCTACTCATGCTTACAATAAGAAACAATGCTAATCGTAAATATGAATTTCTCAAGCACATATTGTCTTATGCAATCATCTTAAGTTCCTGCATAAAATGTTGTTATGCATACCATTATATATAAATATTCATTAATGCGTATGTGTCAATAACGATTAGGGTATGAGTGTAAACATTTCTCAATTCCCATAATGTTCCATTCCCACAGACTGACACACGAAGTAATTATCATAATCACTTATTCACAACTTTCAAATAGCTTTAGTCAAAATCGATTCGTGCAATTAAATTTCATTAGTTATTCATTCATAACTAGTCAATAGTTTTAATACATCCATGACGACTCATGCAAACACTAGTTACTCAACTAGTCATTTAGTTAAGTTTCATAACTTGATCCATTAAGAGACTTGATTCAATTTAATTTTAACACTACATCATATTATATAAGGACTTTCCTCATCTTTTGCATTCATGCATTAATTTCTCACACCATCACTATACACATTCATCTTTTTAAAGTAGTGCAGGGTAACTGACAAATTTTATTGCATGCAAAAACAACTGCTTCTTTTCAAGCTGCAACGAAAAGTAACTATTTTACTTTCATGCTTTTATACTTTCTTTCCCAAAGAAATAAAGCATAATACACATATTAATCTCATATGCATATTTTATCCGGAAAAAGTATATTATAATAGCATGTACTTTTTTTAAGAATTTCTCTTAAATGGAAGCTAATCTCATGCAATGCCATGTATGTAACAATTCATTTTTAAAAGAATCAACATGCATATGCATAGACTTCTTAAAATAAAATAAAATACTTATCTTTATTTCATTTGAAGAACTTCTCTCCCTACTGCAATATTCTTCCCCCTTAGGAAATTCACATTGCTCCTCTACAACAATGTTTTCTTTTAGCAGCATCGATAAGATTTTATAGCATGATTAGATAAAGCCTTAACCAATAAATAATCAATCTTTGAGTGATCCTTTAACACCTATTCATGTGCATATATGAGATGTGAATACAATGTCACAACATGCTTTCTTCTAACATCTCTACATTAGTGTGAGTAAGTAATTATCAATTCATGTCAAATAACTCCCACATTATTATGACTTTTTTCACACACACACACATTTGTACAAGAAAAATCACTATATCTGTTCAGAAATTCCTTTAATGGAAAATGACACAATGTGCATTCGCTTTACTTAAACTTTGACAAAAGACCCACCACTTCAGATTTTGCCTTTGGAGCATGTAAATATAATAAAGCTAACACATTGGTTGTTGTTCCTATGCATATAATGCATAAAGATTAATTTCCCAACATAGTACTTAACATAATCGAGTAGGCAAACTCATGATTCCTCTTCGAGGACATATAACATAATAGGCATGCAAAACATGGTTTTATTTTCCATAAAACTAATGGAATAAAACATAAGAATACATGCCTTATTCTTGAAATATTATACCCACATTAGCCATGTATATATTTCAAGGAAACCAAAACATTACTTTAGTTTTTGTACATGTAATTCATCTTCTTTGCCAAAGAATATTTTCTAAAGTATGATAACAAAACATGTTATCATTTCCACATATAGACTTATGTTCTTTCCGATGAAATCTAATACAACTATTGCATGCAAAGAACCTTGTTCCTCTATGATTCTACATGCAAGTTGCTCATGCTTTGCTTCCAATAATTTATCATAGATTGCCTCTTTTATGCATAAAAACTACGCAATACTAACAAGGTTAACTTAACCTTTAATATACCTAAATCAAGAAGTTGACATAATCCATCTAGCAATGTAATATATTCAAGAGGTTATTCTCTTTAGCCTATATTTATTTTCAAGAAAGAACTTGGATTCCTTTTCACTTAACACACAAGTACGTAGTCCCTTTTAAAGAAAAACAAGCTTCCCATCTTTTCTTAAACAAGATATATATATAAAGGCAAGCAAGTTTACTTATTTATGTTTTACTACTGCTCACACCTTTCAAGATATGTACTAGTAATCTTTGCAATAACTCACATGGGTTCTTCTCAGCAAAACTAGCATAGTAGTTTGGTCTTTTACCATGGTATATCTTTCTAAAAGATTATCATATTAGCAATGCTTTATTACTTTCCAAAAGAACTAGCACAATCTTGCATATTAAGTAAAACCACATTTTACTCTATATTTGTCTCTTTTAGTTGCAAGATTCACATGCAAGATTTATTTTCAAATATACATATTTCTCTCAAGAAGAATCAAATGTATATTAGTTAAATTTTCAAGCACACACATGTTTCTTTTTCAAGAAACCAAATTCCCAACTCCTTTCAAGGAAACTTCAACACAACAATAGAAGTTTTACGTACATGGAAAATACATATCCTTTTTAAAGAAATGCTAACTCAACAGTTATTTACTTTGTAAGCAGTGTATTTTCCATAAATGCAATAACTATTACTTTCAAGACAATAAAGATATTAATACTTATCTCTTGAACGCATTGTTCAACCTGGATTAAAGGTGCGATGCCTTCCTTCACATATGCGCATTTCATCTCGGATCCCTCAATTTCTTTTCGCTAAATCCCAAAGGCGCCAGTTTTTGAACCTTTAGCTCTGATACCACTTGTAACATACACCATTAACTTCACAGGGAAATGTAAGGAGTTAAATTTTTTTTATACAATTTACTCATCATTACATAGAATGTTTAAGAGTTCACAGTGTAATTTTATAGATAAGAATAGTAAACTCCTTAATCCCTTAACAACTTCCATAACAGTATATTAACTTAATACTATATGATGTAATCATTTTTTCATCTCATTACTCATATAATCAACACATAATTGCCATTATGAACATCATAATAAGAAAGGAATTAACCTCATCATCTGGACACAATAATCAATCACGCCATTGAACACCAATATACCCTGGAAACCCCTTAGGGTGAAAAACCAGCAAACGTTTAATTTTATTATTAAACGTTCGTGAGGGTGTTCAGCCCATCACTCAATGGCTTATAAGGGAGCCCATCCCTTATCCATCGTTCATATAAAGGAAATATGCAAATATCTAGCTTAAAGCCATTACAATAAATATGATACCATTTACCCTCTGGTCTTCATATCTTCAGATCTTCAGATCTTGGTGGCATGGATGTACCTCCAATGGACCATCGTACATTGGACCTTCCTGCAACTCGCACTCATCTGCATGAACATTAATCATTTACCTGCCACCAGGACAAGCATAATATTCCTTCGTACATGTCACCATCATTCCCTGCTATGATGCCTTCAACATAAAATGATGTCAAGATTCATAAAGTATTAATCAATGTGTAATCATGACAAACAAGTAAAGTACCTTGTCATTCTCTCTTTAATAACACATGCCTCATATGTGCTGGTTATAAGTCCTCACAATAACTAATGCTTACGTCGCATAAGCACATTCCTGCAAGACAATGGCTACATCTCCCAAGATTTCTTTAAAATATACTGATACATCAGTTAAGATATTTATGCATGTGATTTACATAAGTTTAATCAAAATAGCTAACCCTTAAGCTATTACTTTTAGTGCAAGGAATGCAAGCTAACATAATAATTGTTTCCTCCATGCATGCGAATGCATACTGATTCCAAAAGACTCTCCCTAAAGGATAGCTTACACAATGAAGCACATAACCTCCTTCACGAGTCTTTCCAAAGAAAGTCTCAATGCTAGTGAGCATGTAAACATATGTAAAAATACGTAATGAAGAATATAAATACATGTCTTATTTTCAAGATTAAACTAATAATCATATTCAATGTAGTTTTAATACTACAAGCTATATTTCTTCATACAATAATATATATTATTGTTCAATTAAAATCTAATACATATGTTGCATGTATATGCAAGATCTTCCTCCAAAATGAATTTAAAATCACGTTGATGATAATATAAGATAATCACTTAGTTTATTCATCTAAGGAATGAACTGATTAGTTCCTTTAACCATGAATTTATTAAATAACTTAACTTACCAACATCATGGTAATTTAATCATGGATTTATTAAATAACTAATGTTTGTAAACACCATGGTAATCTACCCATGGTTTTATGAAACAATTAATCTCCATCAAACCCATGGAAAACTACCCATGGATCTATGAATACTATCTATGGATTTATTAATTCATTAACCTCTACCACTATCATGGTAACTTATTCATGGATTTATTAAATAAATTACTATTTACAACATAGTTAATGAATAGAATATTAATGTGAGAAACTTCTCTTTTCTTCTTCACTATGAAAATAATTCAAAAGTCACTCTCTTTAATCTATTCAAGAAAAGACTTGTATCACTTCATAATTTAATGAGTACAAAAAATCTCTTTTTAAAATAAGAGCATTCCTCTTCTATTTCCTTGCTTATGTAAATATTTTATTAAAGAGTTACCCTCTTTGAATATATTCAAGAAAATCTCTTTTAAAAAAATAAGGTGCATGACTAACCCTTATTTGGGCATAAGAGCTAGATAAATTTTTTAAGAATTAACACAATGGACTTATCTTCTACTCCCAAGATAAATCCATTCTTATGCAAATAGTCAACAGTAAATTGGTTTATCAAATCCCAATAAACTAATGAGATATCATTTCCTTGATATAGGTAACTTATCTCAAGAAAGATCATTAGTATTATTTCTAGTTTCTAATAATCTTTTTAGCAGACAAACGATATAATATATAATATCTTTATTTATATCTTTTAACTCACAAAAAGGAAGACTATATGATAAAAAGAGTAAGCCAAAATCACCTTTCTTGGCAATCGACTCTCATTCCAAAGGCATATAATTAAAATATAAAACATGCATCTTCTATTTTTATTGCCTATACAAAATTATATAAATATTTATATATATAATCTTTCCTTTATATTTGTCTTCTCATTTGTCTTCTCACCAAAAGATTATATAATAACAATTAACAAATATTTTAATCACTTACCATTCAAGATTTAAGCCACCGCTTGTACATAACTATTTAAGTGCAATGCAAACTGGTATTGGGCAGACCACGAGGCCAGAAAGAAGCAAGTAAACCCACAGCAATAGTTCTGTGGTCGTCAACGAACTAGAACAGAATATACTAGTGGTTGCGTGAAGGTATTCCAAACCTTTAAGCTCCACGGCAGATGTTAGTCCAGATTTGCGTGCAGAGCTTTAGTTTGTAATAGAAGAAAATCCAACTGAAAGCCGTAGTCATCCAACAGAGCATCCAAAACGATAATCAGAAATCGAACGGAGTGTTATCAAAATGCAGCAGAGCCTACTCAAAATCGAAGATAAGAAAATCCCACAGAGCGTCCTCAAAATAGTCTAATTAAATGAAAACGATCATAAGAAAACTCTGCGGAGCGCACTAAAATGCAACAGAGCATCTTTGCAAGCAAAGCCTCGCCCACACTATTTGGTATCCTTATCAAATATAGCCCACTACAAACTCGAAAGGTGAAGATCTTCTGTATGTGCGGGTGTGAGTTCTTTATGAAGGACGCGTTTAACTCTCAACCAAATCCAGAATCCGTTTTACATTAACTGTTTCTTGATTTTCTTGATGCAACAGTTTTTGTAAAACATGGTAAAAATTAAGTTTACGTGGGTGTCGAGAAAATTATGTTTCCACAAAAAAGTGTGAAATTCATAAAACTTTTTATTTTCACAAAGCTTCCACCACTGTCTCAAAAATTGATTATAATATATTTAATCATTTTTTATAAAAAAATATTTTGTTTATATATTTATTGATTTTGATTATTTATAAATTACAAAAAAAAAACTAATCATAAATATATAATAAAGTATGTTTTCATGTTTTATATATGATATATATCGTATTAATGTATTATAATTATATACATGCTATATTGAAATATTTTTTCTTTAAAATATTATGCTTTTGAAGATAAAAGGCTTAAAATATTATGCTTTTGAAGATGGAAATATCAAAGGTTGCATTCTTTAAGGGAGGTTTCAGCTTAAGGGTTCTTTATTTTGTTCTAAAATTTTCCATTTTGGTGCTATTGCTATAGATTTAGTGCCTAAAACGAAAAATTATTTTGCAACAAGGTTCTTCCCACATCCAAGCTAAGGACATCGATATTTATCTCTCAAGATTTTTAGTCTTTGTGAGGTCAATCTCAAAAGACATCCTTTATATGCAAGTGAAATTCGCTAATATGATCTCTTCATTTGCAACTAAAATCCAAGATTGAACAAGAATCCCCTCCATCTTAATCCATCTCCTATACAGAGGTAGGCAACAATAGGGAACTCACGCACTCAAGGATTGGAGCATAAAAAAGGGCACATTAATTTTCCTAGTTTCAAGAATAAATGTTAGAGCCAAAAGAAAGGGATGGGCCCTCTGCATCCGAATATCAATCCTTCAAGGACACCCTTAAACCAAATCTCTCATAACCAAATCTTAAAAATATTTCAGGGCTAGTCTTCATCATGGAACTCATTCTAAATCCATCATTTTTTCATAAATTATGAGTGGCATGTCATTATCTACCATTTTAATGGGTTTTTGCCTTTGGAATATGCTCTTTGGGAATGGGTAAATCAGACTTGGTCCCCAAATAAGAAACTATTTGTGTTCGAAGGGTTTCATTATGGAATATTTCAAAATCTAGAGGATTGTCAAAGGATTTTTTTAATCAAAGACCCTAGTTTTGTGGACAAAGTGGACTCTCCTTTTAGCCATGGTTTCCTGAATTTATATCTCTATCCATGAAAACTATGGCTACTTTTATTTGGGTAAGATTCCCTAGTATATCCATTCCTTTAATAAACCCAGATATCCTACCTGAGTTAGATAACACACTTGGCAGTTTTATTAAGATAAAAACATAAAGGATTGAGAGTGGTATTATAACTTCTATTAATATAAAAACATATAGGATTGAGAGTGGTATTATAAATTTTGTCCACATATGTGTTGAAATAGATATTAGCAAAGGGTTTTCAGATCAAATCCTCACCAATTGGCATGGAAAAGTTTATTCACAACTCGTGGATTACAAAAAAACAACTTTCCACTGCAAGATTTGTCAACAACATGGTCATATCCAAAATGTTTTTCCTTCTCCCCAAGGGCTTTCTCCTCCCCCATAGGCTAAGAAAAAGAGTCGAGGATGGAAATTTCCACAAGACCAAAAAGGATTTATCAATCCTTTAGTTTTCAAGCAAGTTAAAGTGTAGCAACAAAAATATTCTGCAAAAAAATCAAGTCCCTGAAATTTAGCTCAACAACACATAGCGCCATCTCATCCCTTAGATGTCAGAGTCTAACCCTTGGATGGAGACGAAGGAGATACAACCATGATCTTAGTATTTTCAACAAGCAAGAACAGATGTTTTCATGAATCAGATCATTTAAATAGTGATAAGGAAGTAGCCAATATTACAGACTTTCTAGAAATGAAATTTCCCGAAAGAAATATGGCCATTGTCACCTCTTATTTGTTCCTCACAACTCCTCAAAATGGATAGATGTTCATAAAAAAAGGGCCCCTTAGTAAATGTATTGGCATTGTCAATCTCAGGTTAGCTTGTATTTTTCTTTTGCCTTTGGTTGGATTCCCACAGAAACTCACAAATTGAAATTTCAGAACTTTTATGTAATCCCATAATACTAGCTTGTGTTTTGATTTTGGATTTGATTGGAAAATAATTTGTTTATATATATATATATATAATTCTATAATTTTATAATATATTTTTAATACAAAATATTATTTATGTTTAAAAACAATGAATAACAATTAATTTATTTTGTTGTCAAAACAAGTGGATTTGGTTAAAATTAAAATGTTTCATTTTTAATAACTTTAATTAAAAATTTATCAATAATAAAATTTTGAATTTAATTTCTATATTGTATTAATAAATTTAATTATTAAAATTATAATAATTAGTTTGTTATTGTAATTATAATATATAAAATATGTTTACTAGGTCTTGGATAGATGATGATTTATTTTTAGTTAAGGAACCTTTTGATGTGAAGTCTCTTATGCTATATTGGACGTGATAAAAATATAGTGTTACCAAACTTTAAAATAAAAGATAAATATAATTTTATATTTGTTGAAATGTATTTTAAAATTATTATTATTTTAACAATTAATTTTAAATTAAAAAAATTAAGAAAAACATTTTAATTTAATGCTTTAATCGATAATAAATTTATCATTTTTTTTATATTTGATAAAATTTTATTGTAATTTATTATTATTTTTTTATTATTTTAAATTAAAAAAAAACATAAAAGTAGAAATTTCCACAATTATTCATATTTAAATATCTACAAAATTTATTTAAAAAAATAATTTGAAAAATAATTTTTCTTCAGAAGGAAAAAAAAACGCTGTATACTAAAATGCTTTTTAGTCAAAACAATATACATTTCATTCCATTTAAATGATATAATAAATAGACGAATTCAACGTTATATATATATATATATATAATCTCTTTTTCTTTTCTTTTTTGATAAAATTGATGTAACATATACAAAATTCTGTAAGTATGCACTTTATTTCTTTACAAATTCAGTAACCATTCACTTTATTTTTTTTACAAATTTGATAAAGTTATGGTAGCGTATACAAACTGCTTTAGCCAATTGAAGTTGGAAGTAATGTACTAAAACACGAGCATTGCAATCACGTAACTGCGCATGTTGTTTGCTCCAATGTTATCCGGTTTGTGCTTTGGTATGTAGCACACATTGCTTTGGTTCGGGGTATGACGTATCATTTTTTTATTGGTGACTTTTATGTGATTTTAAATTGAATTTTGATATATAAAATTTATATTAAAAAAAAATCTAAAAATATGTTTGTCCAAAATATGTTTGTCCAAAAGTAATTATTTGTTTCAAAATTAAATATGGATATTTTATTTTATTTTAATTTAATAATATTTTCTAAATTAAAACTTAATAACAAGATTGCAAGATTGAATATTTTATTTGAATTTAATTTAATAAAAAAATTTAAATTAAAACTTAATACTATGGGCTAGTACTATAGTTTTATCAATACCACTTGCCCAAAACCATAACTCGTTTCAAAACCAAAATATATTATAAATATTTTATTGTATAACATTTTTTATATCAATTTTTAATGTTATATTAATTTCAAATTATATATATATATATATATATTAGAAAATTTCTAACAAAACTATAATACCATGTAGAAATTATATCAATGGACTCAATTCTATCAAGATACTGCATCCTTCTATAGTATTTGCGGAATATAAAACATGATCGCTCAATCACATGTAAGTAAGAGAGGAAATTATCAATCACACAACACAAGAAGTTCTTGGCAAAAGCACATGCTCAAAACCCCTCTATCATATATTGTACATAGTCAAATAATCATGAAACAATATAATGTTTTCTCACACCAAGAAAATCCTGCACTATCCTGACTGTCTCACTCTGATCCTGCTCAAAGTTGTCTAATAATTCTTAGGCAAAATTGACCAACACTTAGCCAATTCTCAGCCCTTCCTTAGCACAGCCTTGTTCACGCAATCCTTAGGCAATTAATCCCTATTAAATAGGATAAATAGCCTTCCTTAACTGCGCAATCCCTATGGAGCATTCCTCTGACTTTATAACTGCACCTCGGTAGTTCGCCAAAAATACAACTGATAGTTTACTTGTCTTAAACCTTTGTCTCCACTGGGTTGTCATCAGAATTGACATGCTTGCAGCTATTAATAGTGAATCATTAGTTACTTTCTGGATCACTACCTGTGAATTAAATCTATTTAATTCACTTGATCTTCCAGTAGCTCATCAAACAGTTAGAACTAGTTAAACTGATTTTAACTCAATTAATATGAGTTAACTGATACCACTCACACCACACTAGTGCTACAACTGCAACTGGACCCTGTTAAAAATATAATCACTCTACATGCCTATCCTTTGACCCTCAACTTCAAATTCTTGAGCTAACTAAGTCTATCACACTTAGTTAACTATTACAAGTTGTTATGAGATAAGATTACAATTTACTTTTAATTTAATTAAGGATAATCATATCAAAAGCCTCACTGAGTAACCATTTTCTAGGTGCCATTTTCTATATTTTGTTTGTGGATGCCAATTTCATTGTTTCTTGTTACAAATTTCAACACTCCATCTCAATAAGAAAGGAATCAATCTGTCTCGATCTGGGACCTTTGGAATGTTCTGCATGCAACAATTATTTAGTGTTGTTCACACATGTAACTCTCCTAAAATTGAATAGCCTCCAAACAATTAAATAAGTATAATTCATTTGTCATCAGAGTCTTTTAACTGCTACTAGTTACTGCACATGTCTACTGGACTCTCTGCGATGTTGCTAACATCTGCATCTGTGCTCTATGCACTACTTCCAACTCTGATCTGTGCTCCAGCATCTGACACCTGTCACTCTAATTTTTGCCCTCATGACATGTGATTGCATCAATCTAAACGATCCTTCCTGCTATTGTTGTATTGTGGGCTCCTCGTAGCCAGGTTCATTCCATGAGACACACCATGATCTAAACTTAAATGTTAGTTTTGTTGTGTTAATTACGAGTTTAGAATTATAATTTATTTGCTTCTTGTTATCTTGTGGTGCTTTAGTTTCCTTGGTGCAGGTCAGTGTCAACACAGTAAATTGTCTTGTGTTTTATGTTGAAATTAATGAAAAATAGACAACATAAGTAAGAACTAAACAACAACATAAACATGTACAAAAAACCATAAACAGATCCATCAACACAAGTTTTTGATGAAGGAGTTCACCCCTCCTGGGCTACATCTCCTTGGTCCAGGGCCATAGCTTGGGTTTCTTGTATTAGCTCAAATTTGGAAAAATTGTTGTGTACATTTTTTAATTTCTCCTGAAACTTGTTATATTATCTTCAGAACATACAAATCATCTAAAAATGACTGTCCAATTACTAAAAAATGACTTTGGCTGGTCCAGACTTGACCTCCTTCCCTACTGGCCCTAGGCTCCCTTGAACTTCCCTGTAGCAAAATCACATGTAGAAGTCATTTTCAACCTCTGAAACCTATACCATTGTCTCTGGAATGCCAAAATAATATAATATTGACTATCCTTGGACCCAATTTGGTCCAATATTGCCTCCATTATGGCAAAAAAAAATTCCCTAGTTTTCCTCCACTAATTCTCGAGGAACTCCAACTAACCCCGCCAAGACTCGGGGTCTGCCAGATTTGGCACTCCACTAAATGAACCTCTAGTTTAATTTTTCATTAGATTATCGATAAATATAAATTAACCACCCGTTAATGATAGTCATTAGCGCATAATGCGCATTTAGCGCTAGGCTTCGGCGCTGGGCATGTGATATGGTTACATGGAGAGGGGCTAGCTCACAGGGCTGGCCCCCCCTGCGCTTCGTCGGTCCAACACACAAAGGTTATGTAGAATTCAGATTAGATGGTTTAATAATTATAGTGTCGCAACCCATTTTAGGGCACAGGCTTATGGGGCGGAGGTCTGGGGTTCAAACCCAACCCCACTCCCCTTTACAACAAAATTTTGTGCATATAAGGTAACTAACCTTGGCTTCATTAATCCATGAACAATAACATTTACGTGAAGCTTGCATAATATTTTATCACTCCATTCCAAACTTAGTTTAATTTCAAAATTTAAATATAATATAACATATAATATATATAATATGTCTAAACATAATATATATATATATATATATATTAGATCATAATTAAATTAAATAAAAAACATTATTTCCACCTTAGATCCATTAGAAAAATTTCACCCACATAGACCAAATTGTTGAATTAGAACATGCCACTTGTCACAGCCTCATTGTAGAAACCTGAAGAATATTCTAGAAGATTAATTTTTATTGACTCGGTTGCTATGTCAACAACCTGTCACAATTCTGCAAGGTTTTAAGTTGTTTGAGAAAACAGACAACAAGCCATAACTTACTCATAAGAACTCAGATTTTGATGAAACAAGTTGCGTTGGAATCTTGATGACGAGCTCTACGCTATTGTCCTAGTTTCGAGAAATTCTAAAAACTTTGATTTTTGAGCTAAATACTGTGCACTTGGTCATTCTTCCCCACTAGAAGCCTTGGACCCAAAATATCTCTTGATTACTGATTATGTGGATGAGGGTATTGTTCCCTCACCCTTCCAATCTCTATCCATTGGAATTTTCCCAATTTCATCATTTGGAGTATTTCATAAAAAGTCAACTTTCTCCTCGCTTCTTGCGACCTTCTCTTGCTTTGATTGACATCGTCATCCTGCAATATTTCCGAATTTGCAGAAAAAAATCTATTTTTGCAGAAACCATCTTGTTCCTACCTTGGTCAACAATCAAAGAAAACTTAGAAACTTTCTCACCTTGCACACTATCACCATGGTGATTTTTATCTGCTTTTTCCTTGTACTTGCATCGAATCTTGACCAAATATCTTTGTCATTGCCATGTACCTTTTGGAAACCATAAACCATAATTTTTGGAACCCATGCCTTCTTTGACAAGCTTCTTTGTCACTTTCTCTTTGACCTTTGCACCCTCTTACACTGACATCTTGTTTCCAACACTGCTCAACACTATTGTTGACTGCTGCAAATGTTTTTCACCTTCTTTCAAAGGAAACCTGTTAACATCACGAAACTACTCATTACAAGAATAAACATCCTTATGAAAAGTGTGATTGAATACATCTCTTTGTTTGATCATTAATAATGTCAAGTTCTGACTTACATTCATTATCTTGTTCATTTCATTTGCATACATAAGATACAAACATGTCTTCTTCTTATGTGCTCTAATTATGTACTCAATACCATCCTTGAAAAATTGATACTTGTTCTCATGGTGATGAAATACAATTTTTCTATCATACAGAATAGGACTTCCCAATACAATACCTGATATTTCAATCGGCACCACATCAAGCTCAACTTCATCAAGAAAGTTTGAGTTAATCATGAATCTTAGTAAGCACTTCCTTGTAACTTGCAAGTTTGCATTATTGCAAATCCAACCCAAAGGATATGGTCTTGGATGTCTAATTGTTTCAAGGCCTAGCTACTTAACCAAATATTCATAAATCAAGTTAGATTGTGGCCCACTATCAAAAAGTGTATCACTATTGGTATGTTTAGAGACAACTATAATATGGAAAACTTTGATTCTTTTATCTTCATCATGAATATCATTTGAACAATTTGAAGAACTAGTGCTTACAACATGTTTACCTTTCAAACCCATTGCTGTAATTTTTGTCTCATCTCCTAAATCTGACCCTAAGTCTTGTTCAGATATAGCAACAATTTTTCTCTTCTCTTTGTCTTTCAATCTATTTGGTTTTGATTTTGGAGGAAGTTGACAACAAGGGTCTTCATCATGGCCAACCTTTGAACAGTTTTTGCATGTTAGTTTTTCCTTCTCTTCTTTTACAGAACTATTTCTTTTCCCTCTTCCATAAAACTTTCCTTTCCCTTTACCCCCACTTTCCTCTTTATCCTTTATGCCTTATTTTCCCCTTGCCTCTAAGTGTGTGTCTTGTACACAAACTTCGTCTGAATTTCTTGGGTTAAACATAAGAATAGTATGCTTGAAATAAGAATTTAAACCCCCAATGTACTTCAAGATTGTACCTTGGGAATTTAAGTTTACTCCTAACAACAAAGATCTCTTTCTAAACTCCTAGGTATAATCTTGAACTATTTTCCCTTGAGTTGCCTAAAAATTTTCCAACTCATAACATATTTTTGCATGTAGGCTAATGGATAAAATTGTATTTTAATGGAAGAAACAAACAAATGGATATCTTACAATGGATTCGAATTTCCTCTTGAGTCTTTGTTTCCCACCAAACTAGTGATGCTCCTTATAGCCACAATGAAGCCAATTGTATCTTTATGTGGTCTTCATGAAGGTTTTGAATTCTGCAATACACCTCCAATTGATGAATCCAATTGTCCAAATTCTGTACATTTACCTCACCATTGTACATGGGTAATTCAAATTTTATGTCCAATTTGAGCAATGGAGTTTTTACTCTTGGGGTCTTGGAATGAGTATGGGTATGGGTGGTTTTTGTGGTGGAAGTGGAAGATGAAACTAATGGTGATTATGGGGATGATGATGATGTTGGAGATGGAGGTGGATTTCCTCCACTACCCTTTGAACTCTTCTCTTCATCCTTCTTATCATTTGAAGTTCCTTCTCCATGTGGGAATTTAGAACGTCCTCCTATCGTTCCAGCAGTGAGTACCTAAAACATAATCTATACCATCCTTTGAATGTCATTGAAGTCTTTCTTGACATCCTAATCTTCTGAGTTTCCTTCATTATCTCCAACACCTGACATGATGGCTTCAGATTCAACTTCAGTTTTTGGTGCAATTTGGACCTCCTCCATCTCAAACAGAGACAACACTTGAGGTGCTTTAGGTGAAACTGGGAGTGAAACTTTAGGTAAATATGGTGACCTTGTGCCTCTCCCTCTTATGTTCCTAACCTCAGTAATACCAACCAATATTTTCCCTTCTCCTCTCTGCAATCTTAACCTTGTAAGCATCACAAAATTGAAACCGTTAAAACTCTTTTGCACAAACTCTAGCAAAGCAAGTAAATAACCTTAAGAAACCTGATGCTTTGATACCACTTGATCTGAACTTATATGCTAGCTTTTATATGGTAATTAAAAGTTCATAATCATAATTTATTTTCTTCTTATTTTATTTTCGTGCTTTAGTTTCCTTGGTGCAGGTGAGATTCAAAACGAGAAATTGCCTTGTGTTTTATGTTGAAATTAATGAAAAATAGTAAACATAAGTAAGAACTGAAAAAAAACATAAAATTGTACAACAAACCATAAATACAGCCATTAACACAAGTTTTTGATGAAGAAGTTCACCCCTCTTGGCCTACATCTCCTTGGTCTAGCTCCATAGCTTGAGCCTCTTGTATTATCTCAAATTTGGCAAAAGTGTTGTGTAAATTTTTCAATTGATCCTTAAACTTGTTATATTGTCTTCGGAACATACAAATCATCTAAAAATGTTTGTCCAATTACTGAAAAATGACTCTGGATAGTCCAGAATTGACCTCTTTCCCTGGTGGCCCTAAGCTCCCTTGAACTTCCCTATAGAGAAATCACATGTAGAAGTCATTTTCAGCCTCTCAAACATGTACGATTGTCTTTGGAATTCCAAAATAGTCTAATATTGACTATCGTTGCACCCAATTTGGTTGAATATTGCCTCCATTATGGAAAAAACAAATTTCCCTAGTTTTCCTCCACTAATTCTAGAGGAACTCCAACTAACCCCGCCAAAACTGGGGGTCCACCAAATTTGGCGCGCTCTGCCAAATGAACCGCTAGTTCAATTTTGCATTAATGAAAATCAATAATGCATAATGCGCATTTAGCGGTAGGCTCCGATGCTGGGCATGTGATATGGTTACATGGAGAGGGGTTGGCCTGCTGGGCTAGCCCACTCCGTGCTCCGTCAGTCCCACATACAAAGGTTAAATAGAATTTGGAGTGGATGGTTTAATAATTATAGTGCTGCAATCCATTGGTTAGGGCACGGGCTTGTGGGGCGAAGGTATGGGGTTCAAACCCGACACCGATCCCCTTCACAGAAAAATTTTCCGTATATAATGTAACAGAACTTGCCTTGATTAATCTACGAACTATAACATTTACGTAGACCTTGCATGATATTTGATCTCTCCAATCGAAACTTTGGTTTAATTTTAAGATTTAAATATAATATATATTATATATATTATATAATATAATCTATATAATATGTCTAAAAATATACATACATACATATATATATATATATAATAAAAAACACAATTTCCACCCTAGATCCATTAGAAAAATTTCACCCACATAGAACCAAACTAGCGAATTATAAAATACCACTTGTCACAGCCTCAATGGCAGGAACTTGAATAATATTATAGAATATTCATTTTTTCTAATTGGGCTACCATGTCAGCAACCTGTCACAATTCTGTAATTTTTTTAGTTGTTTGAGAAAACAGACAACAGGCCATAACTTACTCATACGAACTCATCATCCGATGAAACAAGTTGTGTTATAATCCTGATGACGAGTTCAGAACTGTCGTCATAGTTTCGAGAAATTATGAAACTTTGATTTTTGAGCTAAATACTGAGCACCTGATCACACCATCTCAAAGGACCCTGCCCAAATTTCTTCTTGGGATTAGTTCTGCACATTGCCCCACCTCATTCTTGGAGATATAGCTTCATGTACTCCATATACCCATCTAGCTCGAAATTTCCCCCTCCTGGAGGTCTCTACTCGAGTGGACTCTTCCATTCGGTCTCCTCTCTGCTTCTCTAATTGTGGTTGCTCCACAACCTTTTGAGACTACTTTTGAGGCTCCATGTTGAGAGATGATTTCTCCCTCTCAACCACCAAGTCATTAACCACTACTTTTCTCCTCAAAGCTTTGCATGCATCCTCAACCTCGAGAGCATACAAGTTCTTGACTCTGGAATTGATCGAATTCACCTGTCTCGTGGCTATTTGTTTAAAGAACACCTTTCCTTTTCTACACATCACCTCATAACCACGGTCGTCCAATATCACTATGGAGATAATATTATTCCTTAGGCATGGAACAGACAAAACATATGCTAGTCTGAGAAGGGAGCCAAACTCCCTCTAAAAGGTAACTGTAGCTATTTCAGTCGTGCTATACCTCCTGTCATCTCCAAAGTCCATGCTCTGCTGGAGGTCCTTCTCCTCCAAGTCACTGAACAAATCTCCATTCCCCATCATATAGAATGAGGCACCTTTATATAGGTACCACATGCACCTCATTACAGTGTTGGCCATGCATGGAATGAGAGTAAAATCAAGCTCGAATTGTGAAGCTAATGCTTGCTTCTTCACCGGTCTCAGATTTGGAATGTAATTTCTTTCCTTTCCCCTTCTTCACCTTGGTAGCCAAAGAACAATATTCTTCATCTTCATTCTTAAATTAATATTCATATTTGGTATTCCTTCTGAACTCCTCTTGCACCAAATCCGACCATAGTCATTTCCAATCTGATAGCTTTTCCCTTCCATTGACAGAGTCTTGATAACTATTCCATCCATTGAGAAGTCCTAGAAGAGCTAGGCTCACCAAATCATCATCAATGACAATAATTCCTACACTCCCAAGCTCATCCTGACATTGGACAAACTTTGTTAATTATACCAGAATAGTGTCATTCTTCTCCATCTTGATCTTCCCGAGTTTATCTTTCAGTGCTAATTTCCTATGGTCACTGCTGCTCTGAAATAGATCTTTCAAAGCCTCATAAATTACATATGGTGTGGCTTTATGATGGATAATTGAGACAATGTGGTCTCGTACTCCCTCTAGTAAGATCCTTCTTTCCCTTGCCACTTTCTTTTGGCATGCATCAAGATTTGCAACATATGTCACAGCGGGTTTAGGAACATCATTGTCAATGAATTCCTTCAAGAAATTGTCTTTGAGCACTGCCTCCATCCTGTATTTCCAAGAAATATAGTTAAATATTCCCTCGAGTGCACACTCCAATCTCAAGCCATTGAAATCCATTTCGATCCTGAATCAGTTGTAGCACCAAGAAAGTCTTTCTACAAATTCGAATTCTATCCAGTCACAAACTCAACTCCTCCTTCACCATTTTGATTTCCTATGTTATGATTCCATGTAGAAATTATACAATAACAATGTATATCATAGATTCAATCCACTCTAACAATGTACTATAGTTAAATACTGAATCACTTCTACAAATCAATTGTGGAAATTAAACACAATCGCCAATCACATGAAGCAAAGAAGAATCAATCAAAACACAAAACATATAATTTCCTAGGGAAATATTACTCCTCAAAACCCCACTATCTTTTATTTTATATTCCACGAGGAATAAAGAACCAGTCGAATCTCTCATCTCCTTCTTTCCTCTATTTATTTACCCTAATCTATTATCTTCTTAGCAGGTTTGTCCTGAAGATGAGTCTTGATTTAGACTCGAAACATCGACTAAAACATGAATATTGTGGATATTCTGAGTTCTACATCTCAAAATACATACAACTCTTCTCACAAGAGCCCTCTTGTATTCAACTAATTATCTCACACTAATCCAGAAAAAATCGGGCCAATACTCAGCCAATTCTCAGCCTGTCTTCGACCTGCTTTGCTCTCGCAATCCCTGATGAATGCAATCCCCTTTATTTAGGAATTTCAGCCTTCCTAAACTGCGCTAAGTATCATGGGAATCCTGTGGTGTTTTAACTGCACCTGGGCAATCAACTAATATCACAACTGATAGTCACACTTCCCTTTCACCTAGATCTCAACTGGGTGTCCACTAGAACTGACATTCATGAAGCTAATAATAGTAAATCATCAGTTGCATGTTAGATCATTGATTCTGAATAAAATAATATTTAATTCACTTGATCTCTACTATTGCAACAAACATTTACAACTAGCACAACTTACTTTAACTCACTTAATTGAGTTAAACTGATTACAACATGCATTAACTAATGCATCACTGCACTTTGAACTCTGTTACAACTATAATTACTCTGCATGCCTTACCTATTACCCTCAACTCGAAATTAATGAGTTAACTGACTTTATCAGACTTAGTTAACTATTACAAGTTATTTTGAGATTATATTACATTTTATTGTCCATCTTAATTAAGGGATAACTAAAATAGACATGCACCAAATTTAGCCCACACCAGTGTAGGTGCTGCTAAGACCTGTGGTCCCACACTAGTGTAGGTGCTGCTTAGACCTATTGGTCCCACACTTATTGTAGGTGCTATCATGTTGTTTTTGGATGCCAATTTTTTGTTTCTTGTTGCAAACTTCAACACAAACATCCCTCTAACTAAGTCCGTGAAATAATCCCCATACTATACCAATAAAAAAATTTACATCTTTGATTAACCTGATTTTTTCCCTTGGATCAATTTCACTTGCTCAAGATAAGAAGATATTGCATTGTTTGAAATAACTTTAGAGAAAACCGTAGAATCTTCGAACAAACAACAATTTCTCCCTAGCCAAATTCCCCACAACACAAAGTTCAAAAGGAATTTAAGGGAAGAAGAAATGAACCTTTGATTCCAACTCCAGATACAATCTTCAAACAAGCTTCCATTCCAACAAGAATCAAGGTTAAAACAAATGAGAACCACCTTCCAAATAGAAATTACAAAAGGAAAGTGAATAAATAAATGAGCTATAGACTCCTCGTTCATTCGACATAGAATGCAAAATCTAGTAGCTACCCATCATCACTAAACAATAATATACCAAGTCAATATTTTTTCTTCCAACAATAGCCAAAGAAAAATCCTGAATTTAAGGGGGTATTTTCCCTTCCATACTAATTTGTGCCACCATTTTGAAGAAGTAAGATGATTGCCTTGAATCAACACATCATATCCAAATCTAGTTTTCATAATTCCACTTTGTTTATACTTAGACCACCTGATAATTTCTTCATCCTCCCAGTTAATTACAATCCTAACTTTACCCAAAATCAATAGAAAAGAGCTCCATTCACCTGCATCAATATGAGAAAGGTATAAATCTTGAGTTGAAAACCATTCTTTACTATCTGAAGTTTAATATACCTGCCTAACGAAATCCATAACAAAAATATAACCTGAATAATTTTAAACTCCACCAACCTACCAAATATCTTATGGAAACCATTGCATCCTATCTAGGTGTCATGATCAAGAATAACTTTAGCCCCCTTCCCAATCTTCCACAAGAGTCATTTCTCCAAAGATTGTAGACCACTTACTAAATTACTGCGAATCACCGAACCTCCCGTGGTCAATTTTAGCTCTTACTTGAGAAAATATACAACTAACATGGATTTGAAATATTTCACCTTTATTACAAGAATCCATAGAATCTTGTGAAAAATCATACAACAATGGCTCTTGGATACAAGAGCTAGTCTAAAATTCTCCATATTATGTAAAATCCAATCCCCCAAAGACTTTGGAAGCACCAATTTTTTCTAAGACACCAGAGAAATTCCTCTCCCCGCTTCTTGCAATTCCAAAGAAAATAAATAAATAACTTTTTTATTCCACCTAAAATACTTTTAGGAATTTTTGATAAAGTTAACTAGAATATTGAGATTCTTTCTAATATCAATTTGATTAAATATTATATGGAATCCTAATGAAAGCCATCGATTGCACCAATAAAAAATGTGTTTTTCCGCCTTTTTAACCTCATTTTAGGTTTGATAATTGTTAGGCTTTAATAAAAATCCAAGGTATTTAAATCCATCATTTAAAGGACCGTATGTGAGAGGAAAAATTTATTGGATCAAGTTCACTTGGGCTTCATCCAATTTATTGTTGAAACAAGACGATTTTCCAACGTTGACCTCCATGCTCGACACCGCACAAAAACAATGCAAAATACCTTTGAAAATTTTTCATTCCTCAACAATCCTCAAGCCAAAGAAAAAAACAGCATCTATAAACTAAATGTGAGCGATATCCATCTCTCAACAAAATTCTACTCCTTTAATCCTACCCTTTGACTTTGCCTCCACTATTAATCTACTCAATCCTTCAATGATGAGTAAAAAAGGAAAATGTGATAAGGGACAACCTTGATGAATGCCATGTGAAGCTCTAAAAAACTCTAATGGCTCACCATTAACCTAGAAAACCTAATTGGTTGATCTAATACAATCCATTATCTAAGAAATCACATCAAACTTCAAACCAATATGAAGCAACACCACCTAATAAAGGACCTGCCCACTTTATCATAAGTTTTTCATAGGTTAATCTTCATCACAATAGCTCCAGAATATTTTTGTATTTAAAATGAGTGCATGGCTTCATGAGCCAACCCAATAACATCATGGACATGTGTATGGAATAAAAAAAACAAATTGGGCCAAAGACATATGAATTGGCAAGCCAATATTTAACATGTTAGCTAGCACCTTTGAAATGATTTTATATATAAAATTGTTGCAAGAATTTATTAGTTGACAATCATTGAAATTCTTGGGCTTCACTGACTTTGGGATTAATGTAATTAATTTTGCATTGAGATTACCAGAAAAAAATTACCTCCTCTTGGATTCTTCTACGACGTCCACAATGTCCCTCCCCATAAGATTTAAAAATAAAATCCAAAAACATCTCCATGAAATAGCCATCATGCCCTAAATTTTCTTCCTTGGGCATCCTCTTCAAGATATTTAGAACCTCCTCAAAGAGAGGACTACCTATCCAATACGATTCTTCATAAGAGAAAAACCAGTGATAGGAACTGATTACTCTCATCTCATCAACTATATTTGTGTGGCCACAATACAAAAACAAATTTTTGAAGAAAGAATCTCCTTCCTTCACAATATCCCCATAAAAAAAAAGATACCAAGTTTCATCTTGTGATTGAATTTACCAAATATGGTTTATTTTACGCCTATGATTAGAAAACTAATGAAAGTACTTTGAATTGGCGTCTTCTTTAGAAATTCAATTCACTATACTCTTAAGCTTCCAAGTAATTTCTTGAGCCCTGAGGAACTCTGTTTTTTTTGCTTCTAAATTCTTAATTTTCTCTCTTTCATATTTTTTTAATGCCCCATTATTTCTGAAAACCAATTTAGAAAATTTTTTTCAATCAATTCTAGTTCTCATAATTCCACATTCATTTTCTTTTTTAGCCACTCACCAATAATCCTCTTTAGAAATTTCAAATTCTTAGAGAATTGTTCCATCGGATAAATACCACTGGAGATCTCAATATGAATCCATGCAAACCTAACAAAATCCTTGAAGCTCTAATCATCCAACCACCATCTATTAAATAAAAAAAAATATTGTCTCTATTCGCATCCCCTAGAAATAAGAGGATAAATTTGTGATCAAATATAGATTCCTAGCTCACTATAGGATGATAAAACATAACTTTAGACAAGTAAGACTCCTTTACTAAAAATATTTCAAGTCACTTCCCAACTGAATTTTCCCCTTATTAGTGGTTCGTCCAAGTAGGAACCAATTTCGGGGGTTCAACATCCACAAATCCATCATCTCTATCCGATGACAAAAACATCTTGTATGAGCATCCTGTTGGTTGTCCCCCAAAGTTCCCTTAGGGATAAAGAGAAATTCAAATATCTTGTGAATATAAAATTATACTTATTTATGAAATCAAAATCCAATAGATCCAACTAGATGTTGATTTTGTTGTCATAGGGGCCACAATAGTTGAAAAGAGAGAGATTCATCCCAAGGGAAGAACACAACCCTTCCATTAAAATTGTAGCATTGAAGACAAAGAAATTAAAGGGACCAATCGAGGGGGACCAACTCGACAATTGACCGTCTAAATTCCTACTAGTATCAACAGAAAAGAAATTCCACCCCACCAACAAGTTGGATAAATATTCAATATATTTCAGGCTTGCACACAGTCTATTGCAAGAAAATGGCATCCCAATTATGAAAAGAGAACAAACACTTAAGGGGGCATTCCTCTTAGGGGAACCCCCAAACCCCTAAACATTCAAAGATAATATCTTCAGTAGGTAACCCTTCTAGTTTTATCACTGTACTCTAAGGGCCCTAAAACATTATTGGGAGTACAAGTCAAACCTTCTAGAACAAACTAAAGCTTTTATATTTAAACCCCTTCCCCTACTTCCTAGAGGAAAGAGGGTTCCATTTAGCCCTTCCATAGAAATAAATTTAGAAGCAGAGGGTTTTAAATTATGAGAAAATATCCACGAGCCCTTAACTTCCACATAAGAAAGTCATTTCAAAAAATACCCACTACACAAATAAGACTCGGAGAAGCAACCTTTAGTTTTTTTTAGCTTCTGAGAATCCCATTTCAACCCAACTTTCAGCGCCTCAAAAATTCGACTCTTGTTGATGCACAATAAATCCTCCTTATCCTCACCTTTATTTTCCAAAAATAGGACTAAAGGGGGTAATACTCCCGATAATTCTCCCAACTCCGATGATAATGAATTCTAAAGATCTCCTTCACCAATATTCTTGTTATCAATGTCTGCTTCAACAACCTTAGTTTCATTCCCCATATACACATCATCACTATATACTAACAGATCCCGTGTACTCATCACCATAACATCACTAACCTAAATTGACTCCTCTAAATGCCTATTAGATCGGGATTTAGATGGATCTCCTTCTTCATAGCCAATTCCTTTAGGGCCTTTCTGTGTTGGACTACATACGTGAATAATAAGGGATGAAACCCCTATGTTACCCTGCACCCTATCATTTTGAACCACTTCTAAATTATGCAGAGGGTTATCATTAGAGATGACATTTGAGTGAGAAAGGGGTATCTTTAGCGAGTCTTGGAGGCTATGCTCCCACATAGCCTTATCTTGGGCTTCATTTGAATCAAAAATTATAATCGCCTAAGAGATTTCAATAATCATCGAGTACATACTTTTTACCAATTATTCAACTTTCTTCAAATTCACATTCTACTCCACCCTTTTCATAGAGGAACGCCTCTAGGAGTAATCATACATGATGTGCCCCAAATTTCTACATCACTCACACCAAACAGGAACACCCCAATGGGTTGCACAAAAGTATAATCCCCACATTTTAAAACCAATTTTTCTACGAGAGCTTTGGAAATATCAACTTTGACAAGTTGCCCATGCTACTCACCAATATTTTTGAATAAATTGTGCTTCATGAACAAATAAGGTGCTTCCAACCTAATTAAAAATAACCCTTAGGTCCTTAACATTCTAGAATTGTGGCAACAAACCTAGTAAAAGAAGCCAAACATGTTGAATTAAAAAAAATTTGTTTTGTGAATTAAAAAAAAAAAGTACCAACATCTTAAAACAAGACTTGACCCCACATCCACAACCCCTTCAATATTGCATCTGCATCCATTTTTTTTTTTAAATCTTAACATAATGGATCCCTTGAAAAGGAAACATATAACCCTAGTAACCCAATCTAGGGGACCCGAATTTTGACCAATCATTCTCCCAAACTTTTTATGTTTTGTCCGTAGCAGGATAGTTTTATTTAAAAGTAAATCTCCCATTTTTTTCCGTAGTGAGATAGAAATTATTTGGAAAAAACTTCGTAAAATAATAATTTTTTATTTGCGTGCGAGTTGTTGCCAGATTTCTCTATCTTGATGGATAATGTTATGTTTGAAACACAGATAATGGTGAAGATAAAATATTTTCTCTTGATATCATAGCAACGACAAGCAGATAAAATAGAAGGTTTGAATGCAACTCATGATTTCAAATGCACACACTTACATGAAAATACAAATTCAAAGCATGCAAAATTCAGCGGACCCCCAGTTTTGGTAGGGTTAGCTAGAGTTCGTCCAGAGTTAGTGGAGGAAAACTAGGGAAATTTGTTTTTTCCATAATGGAGGCAATATTCGACCAAATTGGGTGCAAGGATAGTCAATATTAAACTATTTTGGAATTCCAAAGACAATGGTACATGTTTCAGAGGCTGAAAATGACTTCTAATTGTGATTTTTCTATAGGGAAGTTCAAGGGGTCTTAGGGCCACCAGGGAAGGAGGTTAATTCTGGACTAGCCAGAGTCATTTTTTAGTAATTGGAAAAACATTTTTAGATGATTTGTGTGTTTCGAAGAAAATAGAATAGGTTTAAGGAGCAATTGAAAAATGTACACAACACTTTTGCCAAATTTTAGCTAATACAAGAGGCCCAAGCTATGAAGCTAGACCAAGGAGATGTAGCCCAGGAGGGGTGAACTCCTTCATCAAAAACTTGTGTTGATGGCTCTATTTATGGTTTTTTTTACATTTTTATTCTTTTGTTCAGTTCTTACTTATGTTTTATATTTTTCATTAGTTTCAACATAAAACACAAGACAATTTCCTGTTTTGACACCCACGTACACCAAGGAAACTAAAGCACCAAAAGCAAATAAGAAGCAAATAAATTATGATTATGAACTTGTAATTAGAATAGAAAAACTAACATATAAGTTCAGATCAAGTGGTATCAGAGCATCAGGTTTCTTAAGGTTATTTTCTTACTTTGCTAGAGTTTGTGCAAAAGAGTTTTAACGGTTGCAATTTTCTGATGCTTACAAGGTTAATATTGCAAGGAGGAGAAGGGAAAATATTGGTTGCTATTCCTGAGGTTAGGAACAGAAGAGAGAGAGGCACAAGGCCACCACCTTCACCTAAAGTTTCACTCCCAGTTTCACCTAAAGAACCTCAAGTGTTGTCTCTATTTGAGATTGAGGAGGTTCAAATTGCACCAGAAACTGAAGTTGAATCTGAAGCCATCATGTCAGGTCTTGGAGATAATGAAGGAAACTCAAAAGAGAAGGATGTAAAGGAATACTTCAATGACATGAAAAGGATGGTAAATATTATGTTTTAGGTATTCACTGCTAGAATGGTAGGAGGAAACCAACACAAAACTAAACACTATTTGATTATTGCAAGTGGCATAAGGAGGTACAAGAGGACTCAATGGAAAATTCTATCATATTGGAATATATGGATGAAAAAATTGGTAGTATAGACTGCAATTTGACCATTCTATCCAGGAGATCAACCATAATTTCCTTCTCCTCGAGTGAGGGTGGTGACCATATGTTGTCACAACGATCAACACCCTCTGAAGTTTTTCCTACACTTGAATTTTGGAGCCTATTTGGGATCTGATGGTCTATCACCCTATGATTACTCCATGGTTGATTGATGTTTTGTAAACTATTTAAGTCTTATTCTCAAATTTTTAATTGTTAAAGTCACTTTCTCACACATGCTCGGTCCTTGATAAACTTATGAGTGCACCTTCCTTTATGTAAGCTCGACAATGCATTGCACTATCCATAAATACGGTGCAAATGCAAGGTTTAGCTCATGTCGATATTCAATGCGCTCTTTCAATTGATAGACTCCCTCACTTTAATTCCAATTGTACTTCTATTTCAATGAGTTTTTCCAATTGTCGCTTTTCTGCACCTTTGTTTTCACGAGTGTCCCTTTCATGTTCCTGATTGGCGCTTTTATTTTCTTACACTTTGATAAGTGTCATTTTCTTTTAATCCTTGCTATGGAATGTGTTGCTTTCAATGTACTTTTCATTTGCAGGATTTTTTTTCATGTTTTCTTGTTGTCACAGGTGTTTCTTTTTTCATTTTCACCTATGCATCTGTCACACCTTTGTGCATCACTAGAGTTATTTCTAGCGCACTCTTCTACATTAGAGGGTCTTACATATCATTATAATATGCACTATACACATGCCTAAAACTTAGTGCACATTGGTCTCAGTTGATACATTTGTCACAACTTGTATTCAAATTGTCTCATTGTGGCATTTCAACTGTAGTACTGGGAAATGAGTGTTTCTTTGTTGTCATTTCAAGGTGTGATTTATTTTCATGAGTCATGTGAATTTTTTTTGGCTTGTATTTATGGAATTTATGTTTTTTAAATATTTTTGAGTCATGTTAGAATGATTTTATTTCTCTTACTCTACTGGTCCCACATCTAGTGTTTTTGAGAACCCTTCTTGGTCCTCCTGCTCAATGCAAGTTGTAAAAGAATTGGCCCTCTTACTAGGTGATGAGTGCAGCTTAATCATGAGCCTCATTAACATATATTTTCATACCATACTTATACACTATTTATTTTATAAAGTTTCCTTCTTCTCATAGTGCATTAGCACTTCTTAGGATAAGTGACCTAGACATTTGCTGCCTCCCTTAGTGAAAAGTGCATTCTAGTCAATGAACAAGCAGCCATTATTGGAGAGAATTGTTCCCTCCCAAGCCTGAGTTCACTCCAAACTCACAAGGAGTGCACTTAAAACATGTTATAACTCATAAATTTTTTCTTGGATGTAACAAAAAACTCTCTAAGGTAACCTTTTCAAACCAATATTATATATTGAAGGCTATCCCCTTCAATCCAGAGATGGATCTTTCTCTAAAATCCTAATCACTAAATTCATTAATTGACTGTACACTCACACAATGGAAATATCTTACGTAGGGTTTGTGGGTTTTGAATATGATGGTTGGGTAGGGTTGAAGAAACCTTAACTATTGGGAAATGGAGTCAAATATGAGTTTGTCTAAAACCTATCAGTGACTGATAAAATGTTGTAGGAAATAGAGGCAATGTGAATGATGTCTATCTGAGAATATATTCATAGCAAAATGAAAGTAGAAAAAAATATTAAGAATCCATCGCATTTAAAGAAAATAACAAAGGGTAAATTTTAAATGTAAATTCAGAAGAAAATTTGAGTATTTAAGTTTATTTAATGGAGCATCTTATAAAGGATGAGTTCCACAACATTTACTTTCAGTATAAATACTTAGAATATTTACACATAAATGAAGAACTGAGAAAATAATCACATGCACATAAGAAAGTGGACAACCTTCAAAAAATCATTGTCATGAATCTCTGGTATGAAAGCATTCTTTAATTCTGCACTGGATATTATTAATGCTCAAGTAATATTACAAAAGAGAGCAATAGTTTCTTCTTCAAAACTTGAAAATACAACCTTTTCTCCTCTTTTTGATGTAATATCTAAGGAAAATACATAAAATATAAGATGCAAAAAGTCTGGTAGCACTAACTTTAAAATATTTACAAATATCTGAGAGTTTAATGAACAAAATATAATCAAAATCATATCCTTTTAGCTGTTCATATATCTATTTGGCATATAACATTGGTTACCGTATCTTGTGAAACAGTTGCATGTATATCCTACTATTCGTGCAGAAAAAGGATGAGTCATAGTTTTATTGTAGAGTGTGGATTTTTTTTCTCCCTTGTAGGCTTGATATCTAGAGCTACAATTTGTACTCCCTCTTGGTAGCAAAACTTGTACATGAACCTGTATACTTTTTTAAAACTGTGAAACTACCCTGTGTGACTCCCCGCTTATTTGGAGGCTCGTTTTCCTTATGTTGATTTGGATTATATACACTCCCTTAAGAAAAAATCCATTTAAAATATTACCATAACATGTGGAACATAAACTAAATTTCAAAAATATTAAAACGGAACAGGGAAAAATGTTGAGGTATAATTAGGGGTTTTCCAAAAAAAAAGGGGTTTTGTATATTTCTCTGCCATTGATGTAAACTAATCATTCTTCGATAGCTTCTACAACCTGAGCCAAGAGGTATAACTTGTATTGGATTTTTTTTATCCTTATAGTATATTTTTGTAAGGTTTTTCTATCTTTTAGGGTTTCTTTCCCTTGTTGTATACATACTATGTTTTCCTCTGTTTGGTGACCTTCTTTCTGCTATTTGAAACTTTCATAGCTTCTTCATCTTCATCAATAATCATTGTCTCCTTTAGCTTAGGGTTGATTTTTTCCTTAGAAACCAGTCTTAGTTTGTTTGTAGGACAAGTATGTGGTTTTCTCGAGTAAACCGTAGGCTCTGTTTCTACTTCTCCCTCCCCTGTTTCCATTTTTTGTTTTCCATTTTCAATTTTTGCTATTTTTTGCTTTGCCTCCTCTTCTTATAGCATTTTATTTTGTTTTATTCTTGTTCTCTTCTCATATAATCTAACCTTTGGTTCCTTTCTAGGGTTTCCAATATGTTCTTCAACACGCATATGGTTAGGATCTCCCTTTATTTCTGTAGCTAGGGTTTTGATAGAAGCTTTAGTTTGACCTATCCTTTGTCTTCTGGGTGCAGGGTGTCTCATGTTTCTTTGTCTCGATTGTTCCACCTACTTGTTTAACTCATGAGTGTAGAGTATTTTTACCAGGACCTGATGACAAATTTAATGAGGTTGTCGTTCAGTTTTGGCTCTAGATTTGGTAGACATATTCAATAAAAGTTCGATGAATAAAAATAGGGTGAATTCACATTTATAAAACATACTAAATGATACAAAAACTCATATGGTATAAATAAAATTCAGAGCACCTACCTTCATAAGTGAAAAATAGTTGTACAGTCTTGAGAGTGCTAGACCATTTAGGATTCAACATTTTTTGGGGAACTCCTATGTTCCAGTCTTGGTTTTGATAATCCTCCTTAAAGAAAAATTTGAGGTCCACATTTTGTAATCTATGCTTCTTAAATGATATTTTTCTCGATGTAGGTAAACTCATAGCCTCTGCAATGGATTATTTAGTGACAGGAAACATTAGGGTTTTAATTCGTGTTTTACTACAACCAAAAGAGTATCTGAAGTCATGACACCAACACAGGTTGTGTCCATTGAAGCACTAAAATACTGTTTCTCAGCCTGCATTTCAGAACAGAGCCAACATTTCTAGATAAAATTTAAAGTACATTCCACTGGGCTCAAAATTTTTCACATGGCCCGATATTCCCATATTGTAAATGTTTCTTACACTAAAAACACTTTTACAACCTTGAATCCCCCTGTTCGGATGTTGCAAATGATTCTAGAACCTCGTTCCACACTGTAAATAAATTTTTGGGTGTGCTGGAAATGACCATTTAGGGTAAACCGGCCATTTTTACGGTTTGAGCTTAAACCTATTTATTGGGCTTCAAAATTCATCTAGATGTCCCGTCAAGGCTAAAAATGGATAGGGATTTGTGAAAAACCACTTAGGCATTTGAAATGATAGGTTTAGCAGCTTGAAAATATAACATTTTATTTATTTGGTGAGCACTAGGAAAATATTTCGTAGCACTACAAAAATATTGTGTAGCCCTCTAGAAATATTTCGTACTGCTACGGAAATATTTCGTAGCGCAGCACTACTAAAATTTTTTGTAATGTAGCGCTATGAAAATATTTCATAGCACGAGTTGTATGCTTGCAATAGGATGATTTTGTTGTAAAAAACTTAGGGAAAGCTTAAGGTCATATGAAAGGACTTCTTTTGTCATGTCCCTAAGCTTATATAGCAATTTACACAAAAAGAAATTGATATACCCTTTACATCACCATGGCTTTGCACAATGAATTAATAAATATATCCTTCAGACCTTTAGGAGAAGGTGAAAACCTAGTGCTAACAAAACACATAGTGAAAAAGAGCACTTCAAAAGAGCAAGGACCATTTGAGTGCACTTCAAAAGAACAAGGACCTTATGTTTCTTCAAAAACACACTTTGAAAAAAAAAAGGTGCACTTCAAAACAATAAGGTGCACTTCAGACAAACAAGAGTTCCTTCCCTTGATTTGATGCTGCATCATGAAGCACAAAAATTCACTCGTTAATGCTAATTGTGTTCCCTACACCCTACTTGGCTCTTGCTTGAATGTATGGTGCATCATGAAGCACGAAGATTCACCCCTTTACTCTAGGCATGCACCATGTTCCCTCTTTAGCCTATATTTCTCACTCTTATTTCTTAAGCGCATAATGCATAATGAAGCATCATTGATTCTCCTTCCCTCTTCCCAATAGATTCTGCGCTCAAGCCTCATATTTAACAAGTATCCTTCAACACATGGTGCAGTCTGAAGAGACAATGAGCCTTTGACCAATTAATTTTTTATTTCTAAGTTCCCCTCTTTCAACGCTTTCACATGCCTATCAAAGCAATTCATTCCATGTCCTAGGTAGTGATAGACTATATGATTTTTAGACTAATATTTCATTGTCATGAATTATTTTCATTGGAAGGAGTACCTTACTAACATGACAAGGCAATGCTCAAAGAAGATAGCAAGGAGAAAGAATAAAGAAACACCTACAAATATGAAGGATAAAAGAGAGATCTCATAGAGACATGAAGCAAATCATGGACCAAGATAAAAATAATACATTTCATGATGAATCACGAGATTCTAATATTGATCCAATACCCTTTGGAGGGTGAAAATATGAAAACCAATGGATCTTTCACGAATATGAAGCGCAAATAAGATCTACCATGAAGAATGCCAGATGAAGCAGCAAGGAAGACAACTTGGCATTGCCACGTCACCGTGAAGTCCATGTCATCATTGTCAAGTTGTAACTTGTACAAGTGTCATAATAATATTCCATATATGTCGATGTGTCATCCCACATCCTCATGTGGAATGTAATGATGTATTTTCAAGGAAAAGGACAAAATGTAACAGGTGGAAGTCCAAGAGTCATATGTAGAATATGAAAAGTCACATAGACCTGTATGGGCAAATGAGTCCTTAGAAGAAGTCGAAAAGTCACATAGAGAAGTCTAAAGGCCATTAGGAGTTCCAGAGTTATTTAGAAGTCCAAGGGACATATTGTAAGTCGAAGAGTCATGAGGATATGAAAGGTCATTCCACTTGTTATAAAAGAAACCTCATAACTCAAGAAAAAGGATTTTGGAGGCTTAAGATTTGGAGAGCTAGTCTTGGCTTCTCTTACTTGTCATAGGAGAGAAAAAATATTCTTTGGAGAAGAAAGAAGTGATTTAATGTTCCACTACTAGAACTAGTGCCTCATCACTGTAATTTTGTACTTTGCTCTTTCACCTAATTAAAATTCAAAGAGCCAACACATTTTCATGCATGTATCACGAATGTTTTAGGACTAATCTTGGGATGTTTGCGGTATATGTTGCGCTCATATGTAGTGGAGAAATTGAACTATTTTGGTGGATTTGGTACCCATATTGTTGAATATGTGTTGTATTCACTTTTACAATCGTAAGGCTAGCAATATTACTTCCTTCCGAAGGATCACTCTCGTCTCGTGCTCATGAAAATCTCCTTTTTAAACATTGCAATTAGTGTTTCACAATTTCAACTTACTTGCTTATAACAATTTAGACTTTGAAATGGGAACTGAAACGAGTACCCACTTTTTTGAGGTAGAAAAAAATCATCTGATTTTGAAACGTGCTCATTCATAATACCTTTTTTTAGCATATTTTTGAAAGTTTAAGTTTTCTTATCAAGTATGAACATTTTTTTTTAAATGTTAGTGATTTTCATGTTAATTTTGAAAAGTGTTGATGCAGCATCAACCCCTTATTTTTGACACTTTAATTTTTTTAAGTTTTGAAGTGTTATTTTTTTTTTTAAATGTTGGTGATTTTCATCCATATTTCTGCAAATTCGAATGAAATACCATTTAATTTTTTTAAGGCATATTTTTGACACTTCAATTTTTCTTATCTTCTAAGTAAACATAATTGTTTTTTAAATATTGATTACTTAACCATTTTTCGATTTGTCTTAATCCTCTTAATGTTTTTTGTCCCAAGATATTTTATTTTTAAGGGATTTCCAAATTTTTATTTTTTGTTTTCCTTTATAGTGTTTTTTTATAATGAATTTTATAATTTTGTTTTCGAGTTAAAAAAAAATTAATATCTTGATGTTATGATTTGTTTATCATTTATATATAGTTAGCTAATATTTCAATATACATAAAATAATTGTCACTAAAAAATAATAATTCAAAAAAATCAACAAAAAATAAACATTTTGCATATAAATTAATTAAAAATACAAAAACATTTCACTAAAAATAAAATGTTAAATCAAATAAAATAATGGAAAAAAATGAATAAGAAATTAGAAAAATTACCAATTTTATGAATTTTATATAATAAAAAAATCATAACATTTAAAAAAAAATTCAATTTTAAGTATTTAAAAAAATTGATATCTATATACAATTAAGTTATTAAAAAAAACACTAAAAAAAAAAAAAAAAAAAAAAAAAAAAAAAAAAAAACTTATTTAAAAAATAAAAAAAATATATATACAATTAAAAAAAAAAACATATATAATTTTATTTTAAAAAAAACAATTTAAAACAAATACTAAATTAAAAACAAAACCTTAAAAAAAATTAAAAAAATAAGAAAAAATTGAAAAAATAAAAAACAAAATCATTAAATTAAAAAAAAATTAATTAAAAAAAAAATGTAAAAAATCAATTGGGTTGTCTAAGGGCAACTACTGTGGGCCTGCCGAGCTAGCCAAGCTCTGTGGGCCCATGAAAACCACCCTCAAGCGACTCGACAAGGATGGTTTGAACTGATTCTTGGCCAGCTTTGCAGGCCAAATTGGCCAGCCCCGCCGGTTGGCCTGAGAGGCGGTCGCCGTGTGCCGGCGGAGCTTGCAAAGCTTTGCTGGCCCATGACAATTGCCCCTCTGGCCACTCAGTGGGGCTGGCCGAAGCCGATTAATGGTGAGCTCCACTGCTCGATGGCGACCACCTCTCTGGCCTTTAGGCAAGGCTGGCCCGAGCAGCAGTCATTGTCAGCTGGCAGAGCTGGCCAAGTTCGACCAGCAGCGCTGGGTGGCCCGAGGGGCGACCATCGTGGGCCAATAGAGCTGGGCAAGCTCCATCGGCCCATGGGCCACCCGGCTGCGCTGAGAATCGATTCTCAAAATCGGCAGGCTCCCCAGCCGATTCTGAGAATCGGCTTTCAGCCCCTCTTGCCCATAGAGCCGATTCCGAGAATCAAGTTAAGCCTGATTAAAGGCTTGAGGGCAACTAATTTTTTTATTTTTTGATATATTTGCTTTAGGTTTTTTTATATGTTTTAATTTTTTTTATTTTAATTTTTTCAATGTTTTTTTTTAAATTTTTTCTCATTTATTGAAATATTTTTTATAATTGTTTTTTATTTTTAGTTGTCCAATATTTTTTATTTTGAATTTTTTTATTATGTTTTTATTTATTGATTGATTTTTTTAAATTTGTAATATTTTTTTTTTTAAATTGTCTAACAAAATAATTTTGTTTTGTTTCTTTCTTTATATTTTTTTATTTAATTATATTTTTTTATTGTTTAATTATTTATTTCTTTTAATTTTTTATATTTTATATTTATATCTTTATCGTGATCTTTACATGTTAATTTTCTTCTTCTTTTTTCTATTTTTATGTTTGATTTTTTTTTTTTGTCTTTTTTATATATTTTTATATATTTGATTTCTTGTTGTCTTTTTTTTTTTAATTTTATATCTTTTTTCTAATATATATATGTATTTACTTTCTTTTTTTAAACTTTTGTTTTTTTTGTTGTTTTTTGTTTTTTTGTTTTTTCATTGTTTTAACTTTTGCGTTTATTTGTAAATTTTTGTTTTCATTTTTCTTTTTAAATTTTAAGTTGTTTTGGAGTCATGATATTTTATCTTTTACATGGTATGTCAAAATGATGAAAATTTATCCTTAAAAAAAAAAGTTGTTATTCCACCATCTTTAATTTTCGTTTTCAGGGTGTTATTAAATTGGTTTTTACTGCCATTTTTTAAACATGTTGAAAATTTACCTCAGAAAAAGAAAAAAAATTAGTTATTCTTGCATCACCATTTTTCATTTACCAGTTGTTTTTTCATGTTTTTTGAGGTTTTTTGGCTACCGTTTTCGTTTTGAGTTTATAGTTCTCATTTCATAGTTTACGTTGTTTTATTCAAGGTTTATGTATATAATATATTATGTTATTCATTGAAACCAAGGTAAACCTTAAGTTATGGTGGTCAGGTTGATACTCTGGATGGGGCTCTTAGTCCAAATGGTATGAGGTCTAATTGGGACTTCACATCAGGGAGACCCCCTTGTATCTCGGCGGTATCCAGCACTGTCAACATTGTGGTGCTGGAAGGAGGTCTAAATGACAAGTTGTGCCCATTAAGTCTGTTTGAATCTCTTATCTTTAATGACTCATCCTCAAACCATACTCTTGAGGTGTTTCTATAATATACTCAATGGTCAACATGTAATCCCCAATTATCCTCTTTATGACTTGTCTCAATTGAAGCTTGATGATGAGGATTGAACATCCTTAGCCGAGTACATTTTTGTTTTTCTTAAATTTTGTGAATATTACGAAATAATTGATGAATATTTTTCTTGTGTTATTTTCTTCATCACTCTTTAAGGTCATGTTAATCAATGATGTCATGCCTTACCATCTGCCTCTATTCATTCTATTGATCAATTTCTCAAGGAGCTTCAAAAAGCTTTGATAGGTAAGATTACCAAGATGATTTTAAAATATTTAATCAAGTTAGAATGGAGCCTAGTGCATCAATTGAGTAATTTTCTCATAGATCCCTTCACTTCTGTTGTGAGTTTCCTAGAGAATATATGGATTGGGACTTCCTTAAAAGGAAGTTTGAAAGTGTGTTTTTAATCTATTTACACGATGAGTTGAAGCCCAATGATGTTCCTTTTTTTCCTTCTCCTCCTTTTCCAAGACTAGTTTGGGTGCCTCCTTGTGATATTCATGAAGTTGGTAAATATAGAAATCAAATTCTTGATCCATCCCCTTAATCTTCTTCCACTTTCCAAGATTCAGATCCAATGGAGGATAGCTTGGAATGGTTCATGAAGCCTCTGTAAATTTTAATCCTTCCATTACTCAATATTATATTAACATGCATAAATCCAACATTTAATATTATTTTCATTATTTTCCTCCTCTAGCATCTCATTCTCATAACCCTTAGCCCCTTGATCTGCCTAATTTTCAAATTTCCAATATTATAAAGAGTGATCAAATGCAAGGTGGTCACTCTTCATAGGTAAAGGAGTAGCAAAGTGAGGATTCTTTCGATATTTCTTCTCTTTTACAAAATATTCCTTGTGAAGATTATGTTCTTCCATCCTTAGTTGATTTTGAATATAAGAATCTTGATGATGAATCAAATGACGTTAATTTTATTAATAAATATGAATTCATAGACGACCATAATTCTGATTATTCTGATCCTATTGGTGAATGTGATGGTTATTTCCTATTGAGATTCAATAAGATGATGATCCTAGTGAAAATTAAGCACCTTCACTAGGTGGGGCCCGCAGGCTACTTTTAGGTGTATGTCTATTTTTAGAATGGTGAGCATATTCTATTTATAGCGGGAGTATATTTATATATGGTTGAGAAAATTCTATTTATAGATGAGATTCTATTTTTAGATGCATGGGCGAAGTCTATTTATATATCGCATGTCTAAAAATAGATCGGATGTCAATTATTATTAGCCCTTAATAATAATTAGACAATAAATAATAATCTATTCTCTTGAAGCACTTGATTTCAGTTAACTGATGTGGAAAACCAATTGACTGAAGGAATTATGAGTTCTAAGGTTGGTTGGTGGGATATACAGAGTGGACTTCATTGTAACTGAGTGATACAAAGTTTTAACAGATTTGGATGTGTAGTTATGAGTTGTTATTTAGTTTAACTCAGTTAAGCGAGTTAAACTCGGTTGTTCTAGTTGTAACTAGTTGTAACTATAGATACACTAGTGAGAGATCATTGAATTAATTATTTAATTAATTCAGAAGCAGTGGCCTCACATGCAACTAAAGAAATACTAATGTTAACTACATGCATGTCAAATCCAGTGGAGACCCAGTTAAGAGATAGGTGAAAGGGCTTGTTTGACTATCAGTTGTGACTATAGTGGTGCATTCAATGCAAATACACACACATTGGAGACACCAATGGTTATTTCCTAGTCAAGGCAAGGCAATATCAAATGCATTCATGGATATTCATCAGCATGGGTTGCGCAGTGGAGGCAGGCTATTGGGAGGCAATAAATTGGTGCATGTTTATGCCAATTTTTGCATGACAATATGAGACGATTGTATATTGCACTAAGAGATCTTGGAGTAGAGTTTTGTATGAGAATGTTTCATGATCCATGATATACATAATATATTATAGTGGGGTTTTTAGCTTTATGCTTTCTTGTTAAAAACATCTGTGTTATGTGTGATTGATTTTTATTCACGTGTTTGCAATTGGTGATTAAATTTACACAAAGATTTAAGTAGAAGGATTTTGTATTTTACAGTGGATATAATTGTTAGATCGGGAGAATTCGGCAATACAAAATTTTATTTATAAATTTCTACATGGTATCGGAGCAAAGAAGATTCAATATTGAAGCAATAGCTAAGTTTTATTGGTGGAAACAGTTCGAATTTGCTGCAAGAATTTCTTGGTGTGACAGTTGAGTAAACATCGAAATGGCTTTCAATGGTTTGTAGTTAGGGTATGCACTCTAGGTCAGCTCAAACGAAACTGCATGGAAGGATAGGATGGAGGCCGTGCTTGAAGATAATGGCTTGAAGGAATTCATTGACAATGATGTTCCTAATCCCACTTCGAAAGATGCTGCATTACTTGACGCATGGAAAAATAAAGTAGCGAAGATGAGAAGGATTATGTTGGAAGGTGTGAGAGACCATATTGTCTCAAGCCTTCATGGGAAAGCCACTCCATTTGAAATGTGGAAGGCTTTGACAGATCTTTTCCAAAGCAACAACGACCATAGGAAATTGGCGCTGAAGGTTAAACTCAAAAAAATCAAAATGGAAAAGGGTGACAATATTCGTAAGTATCTCAAAAAGTTTTTCCAATGTCGGGATGAACTTAGAAGTGTGGGAATCATGGTTTTTGATGATGATTTGGTGAGCTTGGCTCTCTTGGGACTTCCTAAGAGTTACCATAGTTATAAATACTCTGTCAACGGACAGGAAAAACTTTCACATTGGGAACGACTGTAGTCGTATCTAGTGCAGGAGGAGTTCAGGCTGAACACCAGGGATGGCTCTTCATCAAAGCATGATGATGAAGAGGATAATGCTTTTGTTTCCAAAGAAAGGAAAGGGAAGCAGAGAAAATTCCACTCAAAATTCGAGGCTAAAGGAAAGGAGCTAGATTTTTCAAAGGTGAAGTGTTTTCACTGTCACGAACATGGGCATATAGCCACTAATTTCCCATAGAAAAAGAAGAACATGAAAGTTGCTGGAGCTGCAGCTGGTGAGGCCCTTCCCTCACAATTTGAACTTTATTTCTCTTTGATCAAATGATTTTCTTCAAGCGCAATGGGATCGGTATGGTATCTTGATAGTGGTACTTCCTACCACATGATGGGAGATAAGGAGCTTTTCAATGACTTGGAGGAGAAAGATCTCCCAATAAATGTAGAGATGGGTGACGATGGACAATACAATGCGACCGGCATTGGTACCCATTACCTTTGAGAGGGATTCAGGTAAACTATTTTTTTTGAAAGATGTTATGCATGTCTCCAAATCAAGAAAAACTTGGTCTCGCTGAACTTGGTCTCAATCACGATGTTGGAGGACAAAGGTTTTGATGTTGTTTTCAGCGATGGAAAAGCTTTCCCATGACATAAAACAACGGGTCAAACTAAGAGGATAGGGATTAGAGTTAAGAATATCTACAAGCTAGAGGTAGATGGCTGTGCTACAATGGTGGGAAAAGAAGAAGTGGTGAACCAGGATAAGGGCGAATTATGACATAGGAGATTGGGCCATCTTCACCATGGCGCCCTAAATATTTTGGCAAAGATTGAATTTAAGGGTAAATCCTATGCCAGACATATCGCTGCAAGGGATGTACTATGGGTAAGTTTGTGAAGACCACCTTTCATGAAAATGAGAACCTTGCTTCGATGATTCCGGACAGACGTGTGTGGACCATTCTCGATTTCTTCAACAAAAAAACACAAGTATTATGTTATTTTTGTTGATGAATATTCTCGTAGATGCTGTATCTTCTTCATGCAGAAGAAGGATCAAACATTCTCAAAGTTTGGCGAGTTTAAAGCATTGGTGGAGAAAGAGTTGGGGAAGCAAGTGAAGGCTCTGCGGAGTGATAATGGTGGAGAATACATCTCCAATGAATTCAAAGAATTTTGTAGCAAAGAAGGAATTCGAAGAGAACTCATAGCACCTCACAACCCATAGCAAAATGGGGTCGCGAAGAGGAATAAAAAAATGATCGTGGGTGTTGCACGAGCTATGATGCATGATCATGGCCTACCGATTCATTTGTGGGCAGAAGCATGCAACACTGCGGTTTATGTGAAAAACCATTCTCCTCGTAGAGTACTTGATATGATACCTTATACAAGCTTTCACAGTAATAAATGGGATGTTTCTCAGAAATGGGATGTTTCTCACTTTAAGGTTTTTGGCTCATTCGTTTATGTGAATGTGACCAAGAATGCCAGGAAGAAGCTGGAGCCGACTGCTGAAGTTGGGATATTTTTGGGGTACACAGAAACACCCCATAATTATCGTGTGTATTTTCCAAATAGTAAAATGACGGTGGTGCGATAGGGTATAAAATTCAATGAGGATAAATCCATGAAGTTGTCGCTAGAGAGGGAGCTAGACTTGCATGTAGAGGAGCAACTGCTCGTTCCCAAAGACGAGTCTCTAGATGTGGATCAACCACAGGAGGAGGTTCATGGAGTGGAGGAGTCCACTCACATAGAGCCAACCATCAGAACCGGCAGAAGGTGTACCACAGAAGCTAATAGGCTGAGACTTGATGCTACATAGAATGTAGGAGTCCCTACTTCATAGCGCAAACAAAGACACTCTCTTGACTGAATTACTAGATACATGGCTCTCATGAGAAAATGTATTGTGATTGAACCATCTTCCTTTCGGGGAAAGGGTTGAAAGCCATGCAAGGTCAAATGCAGTGGGTGAGGTAGTACTGAAAACTCCCATTGCCTGAAAACACCTTTGGAGTATTGGCTGGTCGACAATCCGTGGTAGGTTCAAGATGGATCTACAAGGTAAAGAAAGTGTTGATAAGTGTTGAGAAGTATAAGAAAATATTTGTGGCACAGGGCTTCTCACGGAGGCGAGGGGATTGATTATGAAGAAACCTTTTCACCTGTCGCATGGTATTCTTCCATAAGGAGCATACTTTCTCTCTCAATGCAAATGGGTTGGCACATTCATCAGATGGATGTGAGGACTGCATTCCTGAATGGGATCATTGAGGAAGAAGTGTACATTAAGAAGCTTGAAGGATTTGAGATCTTCAACAGTGAGTCACATGTGTGCAAACTCAAAAGATCATTGTATGGGATGAAGCAAGCACCCCATGCTTGGTAAACTTAGATCGACAACTATTTAACTGGACTTGCCCTCACCAAGAGTGAGGCAGATGAAAACCTATACCAGATTGTGGTGGAGAGTAATATTTTAATCATTGTTCTTCATGTTGATGATTTAATACTGATTGGTGATGAGAAGATGATACACTCATGCAAGGAGGACCTTTCAAAGGAGTTCGAGAATAAGGATATGGGCCTCCTTCACTATTTCCTTGTATTGGAAATATGGCAGCGAGAAGGTGAACTGTTTGTGTCTCAAGGAAAGTATGCAAGGAAGATACTCGATAAGTTTCACATGGAGGGCTGCAAACCCATGAATACTCCTCTTCCAGGAAACTGGAGGAAAGAGGAAGCTACATCAGCAAAGGTAGTGGATGCTATTGGCTATCAATAGTTGGTGGGTTTGCTCATGTATTTAGTTAATAAAAGACCGAACATATGCTATGAGGTGAACCAGCTTAGTCAAGTGATGGTTAAGCCTACCGAGCTCTTCTGGAAGGCGGGAAAGCATGTCCTGAGATATATCAGGAGCACATACGAGTATGGCTTATGGTACAGATAGACGGATCAGGTGAAGTTGCATAGATTCACGGATGCATATTGGGCAGGCACCCCAACGGACAAAAAGAGCACATCAAGAGGGGTTTTCAGTATCGGATCTACAACTGTTTCTTGGTACAACAGTAAATAGAGATTCGTGGCACTCAGTTTAGCGAAAGTAGAATACATGGTAGCAAGTCAAGCTACATGTGAGGCTAGCTGGATGAGGAAGATCCTCGTCATTTTGTTTGGTTCTCATTTAGATCCTATAGTGATTCATTTTGATAATCAGAGTTGCATTAAACTCTCGATTAATCATGTGTTTCATGATATATCTAAGCATATAGATATCCGGTATCATCATATCAGATATTGTGTGCAGCGGAAGGTCATGTTGCTTCAGTACATTCCTACAGAAGACCAGGATGCAGATATCTTGACGAAGGCACTCACCAAGCAAAAATTCGAATACCATACAGATAGGATCGGGGTGAAGGATAATCCCTTTCTTGTTGAGATTCAATAAGATGATGATCCTATTAAAAACTAAGCACCTTCAATAGGTGGGGCCCGCAGGCTATTTTTAGGTGTACGTCTATTTTTAGAATGGTGAGCATATTCTATTTATAGCAGGAGTCTATTTATAGATGGTTGAGAAAATTCTATTCATAGATGAGATTCTATTTTTAGATGCATGGGCGAAGTCTATTTATAGATCGCATGTCTAAAAATAGATCAGGTGTCAATTATTATTAGCCCTTAATAATAATTAGACAATAAATAATAATCTATTCTCTTGAAGCACTTGATTTCAGTTAACTTATGTGGCAAACCAATTGACTGAAGGAATTCTACAATATTTGAATTTTTTGGGACTCGTCAGGGAGTCGAGGTACTTCAAATTTTGTTGATGTTTATGTCAGGTTCTCACAACTTTGGTAAGATCCTCGAACTAAATCATATTTGGATTTTCTCACAAAAATATTTCCTTAGCATGGTTTCACTAGATGTAAACTCCCTCTTGAAAGATATTTGGTATTTTGAATACAACTAATTTTACTTTGAAGATTCAATGACTGGTTGGATTAAGGATTCTATTTCAGTTAGTTCATCTCCATGAAAATCTCTTGTCTCAAACTCGGGTTTGGAATGTTTTCATCTCATGAATCAACGAATCTATGAAGTTGATCATATTGAAGATTAGCATTGGCTGAAGGATTCATACCTATCACATTATTTTGAAAATAATCAACTCCTAATATTTCTTGTGAGTATTACAATGTTAATAATTTTATTCAGGGTACCATATGTCCATTTGAGTATAAGTTAATGTTTGATATAATTGGTGAATCAAGTTCCTCTTTTTGACCCACTACATCTTTATTGGTTTAATGTGTTTACTATGTTGGTATTCTTGTTTAGTTATTTTGATAATTGTAATGTTAACCAGTAACAAGGAAATGGTTGGTCACATTTAACTTGCAAGGAATAGAACTCTTTTCTTCAAAGAATTTACAATTTTTTTTCGAGTTGATCTATCTTTGTTGTTTACCGATCAAGAGCCTTGTGCCATAATTAGTCTATCTAGTCATGATAAATTTCATTTTCCCACCAGCCTATCTCATGATAGTTATTTTGGATCAGTTTACCCTTATGATTTGACACCTCAATATTCATATAATTTTCAACTAGTTGAGGCACTTAAGTCTTCGCTAATGGTTATGTTAGGACCTCACTATCTTGACAAACTTCCTAAACATGATCAGATTTATTTTCCCTTACAAAATTCTCATCCTGATTCCATACTATTAATTTGAATTTCATATTTTCATGGATATCATGATTTTCGAGAGGAATTTTATGAATTTCATGATCTGATCTATGATCAATTAGAAGCCCCTTACCTAGCAATACCTTATGTTAAAAAAAAAATTCTATTTTTCTTGATGTTTGCTAATATGGAAAACAGAAAAATAGGTGCTTTCACAAAGACTTGTAAAATTTTGAATGATTTACATTATTATTGAAAAGGTAAGGTTGTATATTGGGTAAATTTAGGTGTTATGACACATATTTCTTCTTTTAGGCAAGATCTCAAATGTTTTTTGCAAGATTTTCAAGCTTATATCTTTTATATTGCACAATATTATATATGAGTTGTAATTTCTCTTATCTTTGTGTTTGCAGGTCAGGACCAATTATGGTGGGTTCATTGAAAATATCATTACACTTATCCCTGACCTTCTAGTTGGTTAGGTTAGGAGTAGGTTTAGTTACATCTAGGTTCACTTTCATTGTGTCTAGCCATTTTCCTACTCTCCATCTAGTGTTTGAACTTATTTTGTTTTCTTGCTCTCTTTTATGCACGATTTATTTACATGTCAATTTTATTTTCTTTCTTATGTCTCTTCTTTTACGTTTTCTTATTAAGATGTTGCATGAAATATGCTCTTGTTTTTCTTAAAAGACAATTTAGAAAAACATGAAAGGGAAAATTTTGATGATGAACAATTCTTGGCTAATATCTCACCTCTTCTATATCTAGGTCTACATATCTTTAAATTCAATGATATCTAAATGGAAAATATGATCCGATCGAACAGAAGGTATTTGGTCAAACTATAAAAATCATATCTATTCTATGATCTTAATTCCTCAACTTGGCATTGTAATTGAATAGTGTTTCTTATCGATCCAACCGAGTAGAGAAAGGTAAATGAAAATCAATAGCGAGAAAACCAATATCAGAGATAAATATTACCTTCTCTAAAGGAATAAACTCTCATGTTCTCAATAATTTAGGATCCCTCTTCCACTTGTGAAATAAATAATTGCCTAATCATAGTTCTATAAATAAATAAATAAAAGGTGAAATAAAAGAAAGGCTTCATGTGTAGAGAGGTGAATCAAGTTACTTTGTTCGAGAAATTTTTAGGCTCACTGGTAGTGAAGCGACAATTTTGTTCCTCTAGTGACTCCATAGGGGTATTGTCTAGGCCTACTGGTAGCGGAGCGACACTAAAGATGAAAACTCATATTCTTATTATCTTAAACCTGTAGTTATATATTACCCTTTCCTAGATTGAAACAATTGTGTTTTGGCAAGCCTTGTTATGTGTTTAACCCAGTAAGGGAATGGAGGGGATTATATCTCTAACCGGGTTAAGTAGGGAAGCTAAGGTAATTCACAATATGAATCAATACTTCCTAAAAGGCTGAGACCTTGCACTTAGATAATTAAACCTAAACAAAAAAGTTGGAGTTCTACCAGTGTGTCACAAATTGTTAACGTTGCGATAAACACCCTCTAAAAGTTTTTCTACAATTGAATTTTGGAGCCTACTGAGGATCTTATGATATTTCACCCTTTGTTTAATCCATGGTATATTGATTTTTTGTAAACTCTTTAAGCCTTCTTCTCAAATATTTAATTGTTAAAGTCACTTTCTTACACATGCTCAGTCCTTGATAAACTTATGAGTGCACTTTCCTTTATGCAAGCTCGAACAGTAACTGAACTATCCATCAAGATGGTGTAGATCCAAGTTTATGCTCATGTCTAAAATTATTTCACACTTTAAATTGATGGTATCCCTCACTTTGATTCCAATTTTACTTCTATTTAGACGTGTTTTCCCAACTGTAACTTTTACGCACCTTTTTTTTCCCGAGTGTCGTTTACATGTTCATGACTGCCACTTTTGCTTGCTTACACTTTGATAAGTTTAATTTTCATATAATCCTCAATCTGGAATGTGTCACTTTCAATTTAATTTTCATTTTCAAGATCGTTTTCATGTTTTCTTGTTGTCACGAGTGTTTCTTTTGTCGTTTTCACTCTTTCATGTGTCACAACTTTGCACATTGCTAGAGTTATTTTTGGCGCACTCTTCTGCATTATATGGTAGTATATATCATTAGAATATTTATTGAACACATGAATATATCTTAGCGCACCTTTTGGTCTCAATCAACGCATTTTTTGCAACTTCTATTCTAACTGTTGCATTGTGGCGTTTCAACTATCGCACTGGAAAATGAGTGTCACTTTGTTGTCATTTCAAGGTGTGATTGATGATCCTGAGTCCTATGCATTCCATTGGCTTATATTAATGGAATTTATGTGTCTGATCCATGTTTGATTCATGTTAGTATGCATTTATTTCTCCCAGTTTTTTCTTCCCACACTTAGCCTTTTTGGGATCTCTTCTTGGTCCTCCTTCTCAATGCAAGTTGTAAAGGAATTATCCCTCTTACTAGGTGATGATCACAACTTATTCATGAGCCTCATTGACGTATATTTTCCTCCTAGAATTATGAACTAAGTATTTTCTAAGGTCTCCTTCCTCTCATAGTACATTAGTAATTCATAGGATAAATGTTATTTATTAAC